>CM053787.1:20010000-20605000 GCA_028749045.1 Cupressus sempervirens | reverse complement strand
AGAAAATTTATAATTTAATATAAAATTTAGAAAATAATTTTTAAAAAAAATTGCAAAAACATTAGAAAATTTAGAATTTAATTTAAAATTTAGAAAATAAATTTAGAAAAAAACATTGCAAAAACATTAGAAAATTTATAATTTAATATAAATTTTAAAAAACAAATTTAGAAAAAACTTTAGAAAAATATTAGAAAATTTATAATAATATAAATTTTAGAAAAGAAATTTTAAAAAAATTAGAAAATTTATAGTAATATAAAATTTAGAAAATAAATTTAGAAAAACTTTAGAAAAAATATTTTTAAAAAAATTAGAAAAACATTACAAAATTTTAGAAAACAAAATTTAAAAAACACATTAAACTATATATATATATATATATATATATATATATATATATATATATATATATATATATATATATATATATATATATATATATATATATATATATATATATATATATATATATATATATATATATATATATATATATATATAGATAGATGTTAATGTTAAATGTATATATGTCAAATTCACTTTAATGTCTTAATCTTAGAAGTTTAATTAAATGACATATCTTAAGGGTCTAGATCCTGAATTGTACATGTAAAAATATAGATTAAAATGTATAATTTTTTATTTTGAACATAGATGTACATGTATATTTGTTCATGGTTAAAAGTAGATGTATGTACATATTTTTAATAAATTCGCATTTTTACATGTATAATTTCTGTATATGTTAACTATTGATCTTAATTTATCTTATAACTAAGTGTAATTAACTATATTTAATAACATGTCTTAAGGGGAGATCCTAAATTATACATAAGAATGTAGATTAAAATGTATATTTTATTTCATAAATGTACATGTAAATATGTTCATGTGGTAGATATAGATGTACATACATATGTTTTCAATATTCATGTTTAAATGTACATATGTTATTATTTTTAATGTCTTAATAATTAGAAGTATATAATTAACTATATAATTCAATGACATGTCTTAAGGGTAGATCCTAAATTATACATATATAAGAATGTAGATTAATTTTCATATCTAGGTATGAATATAACATACATGTACATCCAAACCATAACCCTAACTTAACCAAACCCTAACCCTAACCTTGATCTTAAAATTTAATTTCTAAACCCAAGATTATAAATGATAATAAATACACTAAATCATAATCTTGAACCAAATCATAAACTTCATATGCTAAGTTCCCTTATCCTAAATTCTTAACCATGGACCTAAATATTAACCCCTAAATTTAATGCTAGAAATTATGTAGGTTTGTGTAAATCCTAACAATGTCATAAGGTCTTAAATCTTACCCTAAAATTGAGCCTAATTACACTAAAACCCTATTTGAAAACCTAATTGAAGCCTAACTTACATAAAATTAAAACAAGTTGACCCTAATCCTAAATTGTTAAAAATTACATTTGAGATACATGCACATACATTCAAACACATGTACATACATGAAGTATGAACCTTGTTTTAAATGATATATATGTAACCCAGCTTGAAATCAAAACCTTGAAACATTATCATTTAAGAGTAATATAAATAATTTATTACCCTTTAATTGAATTCTCTAATAATAGCCCCCAAAGTATAATAAAATCTTGGAACAACAAATTAACTCTAACCATAACCAAACTCTCAAATTTAAAGTTATCTTATACTTATATGCAAATTAATCTAGGTCTGGATGTGTTACAGATTATCTAGGTCCATGATGTGTGATGTATGTTTAATTACAAGTGTATAATTTTTAATGTTAAAAATAAAAAATTGTGTACAACAGGTAGTTTAGCTCTTCATACATTTCTACAGATATGGCTTCACACAATATGCTTGATGCAACTTCTGGTGGGACACCTGATGTAGTTCCTACTGCGGCACAGGTTGATGAAATTCCTGTTGCAGTGCCTGATGCAGTTCCCTATATGGCTACTTGTGTAGCTCGTGGTGGGGCTTGTGCTGCAGCTTCTAGTGGGGCTCGTTTTGTACCTCGACATAGGGCTCGTCATGCAGCTCATGTTCCAGCTCCTGGTGTGGCTCATGTTCCAGGTCAGGCTACACTTGAAGCTCCTACTAAAGGTCCTGCTGCACCATCTCCACACATCAATATCAATTCTTTATTTGCATTTTTCAGAGTAGGAGGTTGCTAGATTGAAGCACTCTATATTGACCTCTAATGATAGTCTTTATAGAGACATATGTACTACGATATTTAGGAGTTTATAGGATTTGACAGCTAGGTTTAGAGGTCACCATTCATTTACTCTTGCCATATTAGCTTCCATCTCTAGGGAGCTTAGGGATGAGGTTTCAGGAGATGCATCGTTCGATGATGTTAAGAGGGTAGCCCCCAAAGACATCATCCAAAGAGAGCTCTTTCCATCTTATGAGGGGACATAGGGTAGGGTGAGAGGCTACAGAGTCAAATGATGCAGAGACCCTATTATTGCTAACATGATCTATCCACATTTTTTAGCTGCATATGGTCGTTATCCTAATAACGACCAGATACCCCTTTATTTTGCACAACAGTTGTACATTGAGTTCCGTATAGGGCTCAACATCAACTACTTGGATATTCCAAATTATTATAGATAGGGGTGTGGTCAGATTGCAGATCATGACCAGTACTGCAGTGTAGATAGAGTCGTCATTACTTCGTAGAGGGAAGCAATTGACACTATTGGGCACATTGCATCTATGGCAGCTAGTATCACATTAGATTCTATTGGTCGTTGTCTTCATAGTCAACATCCTCATCCACTTGGTCGACCATCTTCATAGGCATCTAGTAGCACTTCAGGTGCCTCCTTTGATGATGCATATAGAGCTACTGGGCTACCACTGCCAGATGATATTTGTAGTCTTTTAGGACAGCAGGCACATATGGATATGGCACTATATTTTTTGGAGGATATGTTGCACTTTGTTCGCTATATTTCTAATACATAGTGGATTCCAGTACACTCGATGATGGATGTTGTTAGACAACATCAGAGCCCCGACATAGCTCCATAGACATAGGCTACCACACCAGTGACAAATGATACACCTGTGCATAGCCCACAACATTCGACTCCAGACTCACGACACTCTACAGATGTCTCGAGCATATGAGTTGGAGATGTCCATATCATAGCTGAGGGTCTTGATGATTTTGGTGAGCAGTTGCAAGGCCTATCTGAGATTGATACTAGTTTGAGCCTAGGTATTTCATCGTACATGGACCTATTGTTCGGACCTGACAACACTGATTCTACACCAAATGTACCTAGCCAGTTACACAGTCCACTTCACTCAAATTTACTAGCAGTTGGACATGGAGTTTCAGGCTTAGGTGCATCAATAGATGATATGATGGAATCTGCTGATCATCCTCCACCTCCAGAGACCCAGGTACATATATAATTTATTTTTAATTTTAAATATATATGAAATTTAAAAATATGTTCATTTATTGAAAAATTTAGTTCATGTATATAGGTAGATATTTAATTTATTCTTTAACTTGTAATAAATTATGTAGGCATAGGTCACTGAGCACATGGTTACACATACTATTGGTTCAGGGCATCATGTACATGAGAGAGATGATTCTATTGAGGCACCTGGTAGTGCTCAGGTACTTGAGTTTTAAATAGTTTTTTTAAAGTTCGTATTTAATCTGAATGTACATGTACATGATGCACAAACGTTCTAAAGATAGAACTCTAACACATGTATGTATATATGTATCTATATTTGCAAGGCTTGGTTGATGCACCTCGATGAGAGGATGTATAGGAGACTTGATCAGAGGGTCATTTTGTTCATATGCATCTTGAGGGGTCCTTCTAGTAGTAGATCAAATTTATATATTTTTGATGCATTTATATATTGGAGGTCCAGTTTACATATGTACACATGTGTATTTTAGTTCCTTGATGACATGCATGTACTTTCACTATTTATTTGATTATTGAGTATTTCAGTAGTTAGATACCATCACATGTATGTATATATGACTTTTTATATTTTGCTACACACGTGTATTTATTTAAAATTTACAGTTTTCATTTCAGATACATAGAGATATATTAGATCTGTAGATGTTTATTCTTAAGACATGTATATGTGTACATGTGTATTTTTTAGTGTTATAGCCATAGAACATGATCTTGAGACGTGTGTACATGTATATCAATTATCAATTAGTAGGAAGTTAGAAAGATACATATTTCTTAAATTATCAATTACTAACCTACTAAAGATAAATATTAGTTTTATGTGGATAAAAATATGTTAATAAACTAACCTAAATGATAACTATGAACTTATAATTTTACAATTTTAAAAACACATGTTTAATTTTCACTTATGAAATTCAATCTAGTTTGAAAAAAGTTGATAAAAGAATTTAAATTATTAAATTATATAACTTTTTAATAAACTAAATTTGATAATTAAGAACTTATTATCTTACAATTACAAACACATTTAATTCAAGATGAAATTCAATTAACAATAACCAATACATTATTTTAGAGAATTTTTACAAAATATAATATTAAAAAAACATATTAATTTAAACTAATTTAAAATTTAAGAGTACATGACCGTAGATGTTATAAAGTAACATTAAAATATATAGTTTTTTAATAAACTAACCTAAATGATAACTATGAACTTATTATCTTATAATTTTAAAAACACATGTTTAATTTTAACTTATGAAATTCAATCTATTTTGAAAAAAAGTTGATAAATGAATTTAAATTATTAAATTATATAATTTTTTAATAAACTAAATTTGATAATTAAGAACTTATGATCGTGTTCAAAGGAAATTAATGTGTTCATGCAAGGGCCACCTTTTTTCTACTATGAGAATGATGCTTTTGCATCGAAGGATATTTGGAAGACAATATCCAAACAATTTAATAGTGTCGAACCAGAGTTGGTGGACTCAATGTTCTTTTCAACTTTCAGAAGAGCAAGAGGGTATATGCATAATCTTCCAATAGAAGAGTGATTTCAAGCAGAACCTCTCCCCCCCATGACTATTCAAGAAGCACTTCTGCAAATAAAAAAGTATTGGCCTTCATGGGATTAGAGGAAAAAATTGAATTCCATAGAAATTCAATCTATTCATATCAAGTTGTTAAATTATTAAATTCATCCATGTAGTACAATTAATATTATAGTTTTAAAATAAACTAATGATAACTGAGACTCATATATTCAGATTAAAAACACAATTTCACAAAAGTTGATATTCAGATTATTATAAAATAAATCTCAAAGGTCTAATCAACCATGATGTACACTTATAACATGCAATATTTTTTCATGATCTTCACTGTCTAGTCTCCACTTGCGACATACACGCTTAAGTTTGACTGAATGTAGACAAAGCCCTGTCGCAACGACCAGGTGGTTGTATTGTAAAACCTTCTTGTTAGGTTGATAATCAACAAAGTGTATTCCATGTTGGACTATTTTTTCTTGCTTCAAATATGTTCCCTCTATCACAATAGAACCTGTACCAAAAATTTAAGTGTTTTAAAATTTGATAGATATGAAGTTACCTAGATATATATATTTATTTAAATATATGTGTGCATGTACATGTATATGTATAATTTACCTATGGGGAACAACATTCCATCACTTTCTTCAGGGTCATATAACTTTGTCCTCTCTGCAGTACATCGCAATAAATAATAACTGACACCTTCATGATTTCCAGGCTCAGCAATCACTGCAAAGACATCTCCTGCATAACAAGTATACATGAATGCATGTGTACAATATATATAAAACAGTTGAAATTGATAATTAAATAAAAATTTGAGATTAATTTTTATGATACTCACCCACTTTTACCAATCTAGAGATATGATTATAATCATCAAAAATCAATGGAATATCATCAAAATTTTCATCTTCTTTATCAAATGTATCGGTAACATCAAGTGGTACCGAAATCCTTGCACCTGTATATCCATGTGTCTGATTGATGCATTCTTCATAGTTTTCATCAATGCAACTGTCACAAAAACATGAGTATTCTTTTGTCTTCAATGTCCAATTGCAATTATCTGTACTCATGACTGAATGTAAGAAACGTGTCTTTTCTATCCTCTTGCAACCATGCATGTTTTTTCTATTAACACTTGAAAGTTCATTAAATTGAAAATATAGAAAAATTAAATTTAAACTTCAACGAATGCAAAAATAAATTTTAACAATAAAATTTTATAATTTAATTGCATAAAAGTTAAATAGACGTACACATCCATACCTATTATCTCCTAGAAGATTCTATATGGTACATGTCGACTCATTGTTGATGATGTCTCGACCTTATCTAATGCAAAATGAGTCTTACACCATTCAACAACATCATGTGTATCATTTACATGAACTCCCTGATAATTCATTTGATACTTTCACAAAACACGTTTGATGCAAGCTCCAACACCATCATGTTCACCTTTTCCATGGCCACTCTCAAAAAAATTCCATATGTGTTTTATATTCTTGTTGTGATGATATCTACACAATGCATAAAATGGTCTAGATGATTTAAACTGTGTGGCACATCCATTATACCAAACATAATGTTTATCAACATTTATGTTTCTTTCTTTCAAATAAGAAAAGAATGTATTGAAGCAATGTTCTACATAGTGAATGTCATGTTCTTTATCATCAGTTATATAAAAATGATATTCCTTTATAATTACTCGTGCTTGAACTGTACTTTGAACACCATCCAAATATAACCGTGCATGTCTATAAAAAAAATGTACCATAATAGTGACTTGCTTATTAAAGTAATAATATGATTGAATTGCTTTCTGATGAACAAATGTATAGTTCTTTGCAAAATCAACAACTGATACAATTGTTCCAAGTGAAAAATTATCTCTCAGAGTTTGAAATTGTTGTGCTTGCCACTTTGCAAAAAATGCATGACAAATATAAGGTTGAATCAATTTCTTAAATCTATCCATAAATGTTAGAATAGGCAACTCCTCTTCAGTATATTCTAGCCTTTTTGTTTCTTTCCCCAACTTTGTTTCATTCTTGACATACTTGTAACTTTTGCAATTCAATATTTTTAGTTTTCAAAGGAAATAAAGCCAATTCACCACATGTTTCACATAATCCTTTGATGCAATTTATTTTACCAGTTGGATCATCTATGTTGTCACACAAAATGAATGATATAAACTCACTTCTCCTACTAGGAGGAGCAGCATAAAAACCATATGTGTCTTCTATAAAATTTTGAAATACCTGATAGAGGAGATCAAACTCAATATGATGACAACAACAAAAAGTTTCAAACATATTGTTTGACCTCACAAAGTATGGCTTCAATTTTTCAAACAATGTTTGCCCAACTTTTACATTAGGATGTTCATTACAAAATGAGACATATAACTCATGATGTGTTGTGTCCAACCAATGTTTTGTATGGTGTTCATATTGACCAGTGCAATCTTATGCCTAATAACATCTCTACTATTTGATGAAGGATGAGCATTATCAATCCAAAATGATATGAATAAATTTTTTAATAACTCTTCAATTCTATCAGAACGAGGTGCTCTACACATGATTGCCCAGTTGCGCTCCATAGTACTATCATCCACAATTAATCTTCTCTTAACATATTGTCTCATTGTTTTCCTACTAAAACAAATTTCAAATGAAATTGAAGATATTTGTCTATTTTGAGCCATATTTTTACTTACAACAGACATCAACATCACTTTTCTTGCCATAGACTTATCTTTAGTTCAAGAGTGTTTTCCTATATTTTTCAAACCTTGTTTAACATTTTCAATCAAATTAGTTTTCATGTTAGAAAATCTTCTCTTCTTTGATGTTGTGTTTACACCTAACAATTTCAATGCCTCTTGCAACTTTTTTTGTGTAAGAAAAAGTGAAAGCAATTGAGCTTGTTCAAGTGTTTCATTGTTATCAAATTGAGTCATAATTTCTCTTATCTTCTTCTTCATTGACCTTCTCTTAGACAAACTTAATGGTTGAACACTAGCTACAAGTTTTTTCAATTTATCTACATCCATTTTAAGTAAATGATCTTAATTCTTATGAGAAATACCATACTTTATAGATTGGACAATATTTAAGAGTTCATCCATATCAATTCCTACACCTGATCTCGACCCTTCTCTGATTTCTGTTACTAGAATTTCTACAAGGACCGATCTTGAGCCATCTCCAACATCCATTGTTTGAGATTCAATAGGGAAAGATTCTTACCCTTCTCTAACTTTTGTTATTTGAACCTCTGTAGGGATTGATCTTGAACCTTCTTCAACATCCATTGTTTGAGATTTCGCAGGGAGTGTTTCTGACCTCTCTCCCATATGAACTACTACTTCTATTGAGCCTTCTTCAACATTTCCTTCACCTTGTTTGATTTGATGATAACATGCCATGGTCTTCTAAATATTTCTTTGTTCTACTTCATCAGATCTTTTCCTTGCATATTTGCTTTTGCCTTCCTTTCTTGTTTCCCATTATAAAATAAAAAAATAATAATAATTTATCCCTTGCCTCAAGATAAATTTCACGCAATAACCAGATTAAAAAAATCACTATACAGGTTTGTCTATCACTATTGGTACTTTTAAATTGTTTGACAAAAATCAATAGAATGCAGTCATCTGCAAGAAAGCATAAATATTCTTCATTATAATATGACTAAAATCTAGGAGTCGCATTCTTTACAAGTGGCAAAGAACCAAATCCTTCTTAAGCCATCATTGAATCACAAACAAATAACATGGTATGAATACTAGAATATTTCTCCTAAAAAATAAATTGCTTTTCATTTTATGGAAAAATATCAGTCTATTTTTTCAAGAATAAATTGCTGCATAGAAGACAATGGTATCGACTATCAAAAGAAGCAAACATAATGATAGAAATCCCCTCTTTCATTTTTAGCTCTCATGTCCTTCTTTCTTCTCCAAATGATGTAGCTCCAAATGATGTGAGTCCTAAAATCAAGTCTTAATGTCCTTTTGGGATATTTAGGAATTGGTGATATCTCATCAAACAAGGGATTAACATTGATGTGTTCAAATGTACCTTGGAAGATTTTGATGGTTGATTCTTGATGAGACCTTATAGGTGCCATTATTACATTTGACAACTCCAAAGGTTGTGTCCTAGTGAGTGCTAGCATGATACCTCAGAATGCAGATGCAGTGGAGGGAAACCTAAATGAACTTTATGCCTCCCAAGTGCACACCTAAACTACCAACTACACACTTGAAGTGTACAGTTGATAAAAAAAGGTTACAATTGGTAAAAGAGGGTTGTAGGTTGCCTAAAATGCGAATTTTGAGTGTTTCCTAAGGTCTTGGGATGTAATGCAAGGTGTGGAAGTGAAAATTAGGGTTCTGGAACTTGGAATGAAACACCTAATTACCAAGTGCACCCTAAAACTACCAAGTGCACCTCGAAACTACCAACTTTGCCCATGAAGTGTGCAGTTGGTAAAATAGGGTTACAGTTGGTAAAAGAGGTCAAAACTTGATAATTAAGATGTGAGTATGCAAGATATGAGTGTTTTTGAGATTTTTAAGTGTTTAGGGATGTTATACAATGCGAGGAAATGCTAAATGACATAGGGTTTTGATATGAAAAGTTCAAATGTCCTAGGGATGTTATGCAAGTGCAAATGCAAGGTGTCGTTTTGAAGGTATGCAAGATGAAGATTATGATATGCAAAATGAACGTTAGAGTTATGTTTTGGACTTGAAAAAGATGCTAAAGATAGTTGTATGCAAAGTGGACTATGCAAGGGATGGTTTCCTAGGGTTGATAATGATGTTTAGGCTATGCAAAATGAGGATAGGTGATCAAGAAGACAAGTTGGTTGATGGACAATTTGATAGGGTTTGATAGTGAAAATGATGCTAGGGTTTGAACAATGTAATATGAGGTGGATATACCACTAAGGTAAGTCAAAAATGACATTTAGAAATATGATTATGCTAATGATAGAGGTATACGTAAGGTTTTTTGAACATAGATGAAATCTTGACAAGGTTTTGACAATGTTTGATATTTTGACAAGGTTTTGCAAGTTTCCAAGGTGTAAATTTGAATGTTGCCTTTTATCTTGATTATGTTTTACACACACACAAGACACATTAAGACAAGAATAGCTATTGTTAAAAGTGAGCAATCACACCACAACCTAGGCTTTAGGACTGTATCCATTGAATTCCTACTTGAACCAAAGTTCAATTGCGCTTATCCAAAGTGGACAACTTAGGACCTTGGCACCACAGGCTCCCCCTTAAAGTGCACTCACTTCTCGGGGCTACCAAGATCCACGTCTCAAGGGGCATGACTTCCCAAGGGACTATTGTCTCTACTAAGGACTACGAGTATGTAGGATGTCTTCACAAGCATGGGTGACCCCTTGAGCCAGTGGATAGAAAGGATTTTGGCCACTAAAACATGGTTTTTAGTAAAGGCATTCTATTCAACAAGTGAGTGATAAACTTCCTCAAAAGGTCTCCCAGCCCCTAGAACCAAGGTTTGATGCACCATAAGGGTATTGGAGGAGAGCTATCACTCAGCAATACCACCAACATGACTTTCACCATAATCGATTTTTATATAGTGGCTGGAACGTTGACCTGGCTTTTGGCCCATTACCACTCTGAGGTTGTCCCCTGACATACCCAATATCAAGTATCTTGGTCCAAGGCAGGCCTCCTATAGAAGTTACATGGATTTCTCTTACACCCAAGATCCATGAATGGCGAGGGGAGAGGATACATCGAATGCAACTCTTAAGGATTTAAACACTATAGACACGTCAGATAGAAAATAAAAATTCATTTTAAGAACCAAATGAAGTGTTATTTAATCTAATAATTCCACACACATGATTTTGACAAACACACAATGGCCTTCGACAATGTCTTGCAAAGCAAGGATTAGTAGTTTGTTATGAGCATGTCTTCATCCCACGATTGCCACATGCTACAAGGAGACCATTAGTAACACAATAAGAATATAATTTTTTTTAAATTCATGTTCTCTTTCTTCATCTTGATGATGGATCATAGAGTTTGATCCGAAACATTGATGTAAAAATTATAACACAATCAAATCCAAAAAAATTCTATGCAATAGAAAGGATGTCTGTAAGAATGAAATCCAGTAAGAATTGTGGATGATATTTTTTGTAATGCAACAATTTAGATCTATAAATTGGAGTAGACTTTGAATCCCAATGGAATAGGCACTAATCTAGTTAATCCAGTCTGCAGATAGGTAGATCATGAATAAGCACCAAGTCTAAAATCAAAATCAACTTTATTTTACTATTTGAAGAGTTTCAAAGATGGTCAAAACTTGTTTACATGTAACCTTTAAGCTTTAGTTAGCTATTATTGCTAGAAATACTTGCACATCTAAGTAGAATTGTGACCAAATTTTCTTATAAGGGATGTATATTATCTGAAAATGTCAAGGAGTGGATAAACTATGTATATGTTAGAGATAGAAGATGCGAATTAGAATGAAACTAATAGGATTCTCATACAACAATATTCATTTGAATCATCCTCTAGGTATACCCACCTTAGTTTTGCAGAGCCTAAAGAGTAGAAAACCGGTCCTAGTTTTGTTGAAGTTGGTTCTAAATAATATGCAAACATAATTGTTAATGGGAAGTAGCTAGTCCTTAGATATGTGAGTATTATTTTCTTAGTATTGAGCTTTTTGTGTTCAATAATTGAAAAACACCAACAAGATCTACTATATCCTCTACCTCCAAACCATTTCTTTGTGATGGGGCCTTGAGTCCCTAGCTAGTTGCTCCTAATCTTTCTATTCTAGGCTTTGTTCTACAAAAGCCACTTTCTCTACATTTACATGTTTCTCTCTAAGAGATGCAACCTCAGCCTCTAGTGCTTAGACCTTAGCCTCAAGCTTTCAATTTTTTCCTTGTAGACAAGGCTTTTCCTAAGTTCATCCTCATATATTTTCCTCACATAAATGTAATCATTTATAGACTTGGAAATCCTGGTCTCTATCTCCTCTACCTTTCCCACATTCAATGAATGAGAAATGCTTCATGGCATTTGAGATTTTGGTACCTAAGGTGCCTTGCAAAGTCCATACAATCATGTTACCCTATTCTATACTCTACACATCCATTAGCTCAAGATTATTTTATGATGAATCCATGCTCCAAACTTCCATAGATTTGTTATCTATGTTGAATCATGTTCCTCTCTATAGTCCATTAGCACCAAATGCCTCATATGAGATGACATTCTCCTATCTCCTTATCTGATCAGGCATAAATTCTTACTCTAAATCCCATCTCAGTACCAACAGCATACCACTCCTTTGCATAAGGTCTCTTTCCTTATCTAGAGTTATGATTTCACTCTTAGAATCATAGGCCTATAGCTTCTCAACCAGTTCTAATTTCTACTTGTTTGATTCTCCTAGTTTCATTTTCAGCATCAATTCACTTTGTTTTACCTTATACAAAAAGCTCTTGAACGTAGTTGATTTGATTAATTCATCATGTTGGGCATGAATGATCCTATCATCCAACCTTGTTGCTACTAGTTCCAAATCTAAGAGTGTTCTCTTAGCTACATTAATTCTATTTTGGAGATAGCTTTGCCTTAAGTCAGCAAAATACTAACTATTTCATGGTAAAATTTGCAGAGTCCTATGTTTTATCTCTGTAGAGATATGGACAATTCTCTATATCTTGTTCCCTTTTATGACCCATGATGCCTCAACATTCTCATTGTTGGAATTACAATAGGAAAGGTAAAGTTTAGGGGGGGGGGGGGGGGGGGGGTGGGTGGGGGCAGTGGGGAGGGGAGGTGAATCAGTAGCTTAAACTTGGACACATAAAACTTTCACCACATATCCATCTTATGCACTCAATGAGTAAAATGAAATAATGTGTAAAGCATATACATATAAATAATATAAGCATTCTCACACATAACACCATATATGATTACCCAAAAACTCTCCAAGTGAGAAGTTAAAACTAGGGTGGGGATGACACCCACAAATCTTCACCACTATAGTAATAAAGTGTATCTAATGAAGGTTAAAATGCTTTGACCATGAAACATGAGCTACCCTATGAAAGGTTTTCCCTGTTAAAGGTCTAACTATCTTCCTCACTCCTCCAATTCTTTACATGATCATAACAGAGAGTTTAGGCTTTCATCCTCCTTGAGAAAACTTTGGTGGCTTAGGGTTAGGTATGAATCTATAGCTGAGATTCATCCATTTTTCCACTTAATCCTTCCCTTTTTTTTGACTAGCTATATGTAATTGCATAGGGAATTCAATTAGAGATTTGTCCTTATCTCCAAAATATCATAATGTACCTTTAAGTCAGCTCAAAAATGGTTTACATAGTTGTTTGTGCCATTACAAAAAAAAATGTCTAAACTATTTTACTTGACATCTAAATTATCTAACGCTCAACATGCATTGATCTTTATACTATGACTCAGAACCTACATTGCTCAGCATCCACTATTTACTCATCTCTTGAATCACTCAACATGGTCGATTTGTTGGACACTTGAGTGAGTTGGCACATGAGTGACTCATCACTCATTGTAACTTGGCATGGTCTAATATTTACATGTTGTGGTTGGCATGTATTACTAGTTCAACATGAACTAAGTAAATGGCTTAAGTTTGTTGACACTTACTTGTCTAAACCAATCTAAGATCAACAATCTTCCCATTTGACATGAGTGTCAAAAACACTTGAATATACATTAATATCCTTGATTTCTCTAGCATAACATATCCATGACTTTTCTTATATACAAAACTTAACAATTTTCAATAACTTGTATACCTCAAAATTTGATAACTCCCACTCAGTTGATATGTCTATTTTGTAACCAAAATTCTATGCTCCTTTGAGTAAATGTGTCTCTACTGATACACTTTGACTTCAATGCGCTATTTTACTAATATTCTTTCATCTGATATGCTCTCCCTTAGCTTATATCTATCATTTTTCTCTTTCTTTTCTTTATTTCTCCCCCCAAAATGTATATCTCCCCAATGATATATCTCTCCATTTGTTCTTTTCTTATTCTCATCAAAAATATTTCTCTTCCTGCTACTATACTCTCCCTTTCTTATTTCTCCCCCTTTTTAACATTTATGTCAAATGGGCTATACACTTATTATGTGTTTTTCCAAGAAGGATTTATGGACATCTAATATGATCTTGAGGGAAACATCCCAATTATCACATGCAACAACCAATGAATTGATTTGGATTACAAGCTTGGTAGTAAGGTGGACTAGACCATCTAAAGTAGAAGATTGGGGTCTTTCTTTAGTAGAGTATCAGTAGAGCCTAGCTCCTTGTGCAATATTTCCATGTGTGGGGTGAGGGTTTCTTGTATGCTTGTCAGTTTGGCTCTTATGTTAGCCCCATCTATTTTAAATACAACTAACTGACTCTATATTTGAAGCAATGCAGCGTAAACTTTAAGAAAGCCACCTCCAAAAAAATATATAAAATATTGGCAAATCTTTCATTATTTTTAAAAAATAAAATTATTTGTATTGGTGAGAATCTCAATTGTTTATTCTAAATATGGTTAATATTGGTGATTATTTTCAAAATTTATTTTTTTGTATAAAATATTGATGAATCTCAATAATAATAGGAAGTTCATTAGTCACCATTGAATATTACAAATCAAAATTGAACATTTTTTTTTTACCATGTGGAATATTATGAGGATCTCTACATATACTTTAAATCAATAGTGAAAACTAAATATTGGTGATATATCCCTAAAGTAACTAATAATTATGATAATTTTTTGTCAGTTTATTTTAGTTTCTCCAATAATATATTATATTTAGGTGACTCAAATCTAATCATGTAATGAATATTGTGGCAAATATTTGAGTTTAAAGTTTTCAATAAAATAATTTTTTGAGCAATTTTAAATATTCTAGAACTAAATTTTATAAAACTATGGCAATTTAGGTTGTATCAAATCTTATATGATTAGCCAAATTACTAGCTAAAAAATTCTAAAATTAGTCAATTTGAGAATATTAGTCACTAAAAAATACCTTGAAGCAATGTCCTAAAATGCTCTTACTCTGAGTTGGAATTGTTAGTAGTCTTGCACCTGATGTAGATATTTGGCTTTCTAGACTCAAAATATGACTCTTGGTCTCTTGAGTAAAGAGTGTTGGATTGCATAGTTTTGTGTACAATGAGAATATGTTCTCAAGTACCTTCTTCTTCTGACCATTCTAAAAGTTTGGCATTTGTGTCAAGGTCTTCATTACTAACCTTTTCCACTATATCTATCAGTTGTTCTATTAGTAGCTTAGTCTCTTCAAGAGTTGGGAGACTAAATACATCTAGAAAGATGTCCTTAATGTCTTGAAGTGCTTGCTTCTACCTATGTTCTCTTCTAAGCATTTCCTTATGCTTTTTCCTTTCTAAGGCTTATTGTAGTATGCCTATTTGTTCTAATGTCATTGTATCATAATCATATTTTGGTATAAAAATTTCTTCATTAAGGCTTATGTCTCCATAATGGATTTCCTTTTCAACCTTTGATGAACTTGGGCTTGGCACTGAGATCTGTAATGTAATAGCTTTTGTGTTCAGCTTCTAAAGAATTTGTGTAGAAAAAATGTCAAATGTTGGTAAAGCTACCAATGCTTGAATGGCCACTTGTTCCTTCACCCTAGGTGTCTACTCACTCTCTTCAAGCTTGCCCTAGTCTACCACTATGACTTGACTAGCACCTTGCCCTTGTGCTATATGTGCAAATAGGTCTATCTAACCTATTTATTTCTATCCTATAGTGATGCCTTTCTATTCTTCTTTCTTATTAATTGTATCCATCTTGACAGTTGTGCCAACCATGGTAGATGTAACTTCAGGCATTTGGATTGAAGGTTTTAAATTAGTAATTAAAGGGATGATGGAAGGTGGTTCTTGTAGATTCACCTTTTCCCTTATAATATTAGTTACTAACTTTTGTAGTTCTTCTACACTAACCAAAATAGGATTGCCACAAAGTTTGGCCTACAATGTAGATTGATGTAGTATTTTCTTTAAGTCTTTGGTAGTAAGAGGATTGATTTTCTAAGATGATAGATTAGAGACATCCTTTATAGTTATAGTTTCTATTGTCTTGGCTATGTCATGTGGAGGACTGACACTCGACAATTGTGTGTAATGCACAACCTATTCTTCTTACTACTCAAGCTTAGCTATTTCCTTGTCATCTTCTTTCATTTTTGTATGTCCTCCGATTGTATTATCTTTGTCATCATCTTCTTTTTCATCATCATCTTTCACCTCTAAAGGTTCAACTTCTCCTTTCTTAATTGAGGTTAACCCTTAAATGAGTTTCCATATTAGTGTTGACTTCTTTAAAACATCTTTAATATTATTTTGTAGAATGCTAAAGACTCTGTATTTAGGTGTAAACTTAATTGCATATTTCTTTACAGCCTTAGAAATTTTTCCCTTAGTCAACTCAGGCATTACTTGGGCTAGTGTGGTCTCCCTAATTTGTCTTTCTAAATTTAAACAATAATGCCATTTTTTCTCAACTATGTCAAGCAGATTTTTAGGTATTGAGTTGGAAAATTATAAGGGTGTTGTCTTGAATTTTGACATCATGGCACCTAGGGCCTTTTTCACTTGGTTTTTCTCATCTTTATCTAATTTTTCAAAATCAAAATGACTAAACTTGATAGATCTACATTGTTCTTAACATTCTCACAAAAATTCTCAAGATGTGGGAAAGGATTGTGACTCACCACCTTGAATTGGCTATTGTCATCTGACTCTATTTTCTCTTCTTCAAAATCTAGTTGTGCCATATATTTCCATCTATGTCTTTTCTACTCCTAACCTCCTTTCTCTTTTTTCTTTGTCTTTTCCATGGCCTTTTCTTTTGTAACATGTGTGTTGGATCTTGTTGTAGGTGTAGTGGGCTTTGGTTGACTTGGTTTGACAAGTTTCTTGGTCCTTTCCATAGGCTATGCATTGGCCTTCCTTTTATTTTGCTTAGTAAGAGTAGGTGCTTCATTGGCTTCTTCTTCCTTGGAACCTTCAATATCCTCCTCTTCTTTATCTTCTTCTTCTTCTTCCTCTTCCTCCTTAGCACCCTCTCCAATGTTGGCTTTCAACTTCTTTACCAACTTGTCCTTCTTCTTGATTGTAGAAGTAGTCTTCAATTCCATGGAAATCTTTGATTTTACCATCTCATTGTTTCCAAAGACTTTGTTAATATTATCTACTTCTTTTGCTAGTAGAGTTGTGATGGCTATAGAGGCTTCATCTGCTCAACCATCTTATCCTTGGTGTGGAATCCTATATAAATGTGTAGTCAACATCAACAAGAAAACATACATCATTATAATGATTTTCAACCAATGATATGGGTATCCTTAGTCTTTGCTTCATTGAGTTTTTGAAATCTTCAAAGTAACTAGTCATTAAGGATTCAAAATTTTCTCCTACCTACTCAATGTACTCACCAATCTGTACTATAACTGATCTATTGGTTTTCCATCCAATGGTACCAAATGAGGGGAATGAGTTTTGTACATAAAAGAATATACAAATCAATATTAAAACAAATTTTCATTGTGCACTCTTGGTTTTCCTGATTGCTCCAAGGTTCTAAATTAGTTGTTGCAATTGTAGTTATGCTAGATGATATGTATACTAGATTGATAGAAGTTGTGTGAAATACCCTTATAGCAAAGTTAATATGAGGATCTATGATTGTATCTATAGTCATACCTCTTTTCTTCCAAGAAGCTCCAGTATTCTTCTCAATTACTTCCTTGGAATCACTTCTTAGTGTCTTAGGCTGATCTTGGGTTGGGTAGCTACTAACCCTATGGATTATTCTCTTTGTAATTTTGATAGGTTTTCCCTCTATCCATAAGGAACCATCATGAATTCAGCTCAGCACTATTTGTTTCAACTTTCTTTTGAATACATTTGGAAAATCTAGGGCTCATGTTAAACCCTTTTTCTTAGCAATTTTGTACTCTTCTTTAAAACCATTATTTCACAAAATCTATTGTATGCACCTTAGATTTGCATGTTTCCAATACTTCCTATCTTGCAATTATAACATTTTATCACATCTTGTACCATTATTACATTTGGCAGGATCATTGATAATGTGCAAGAGGGGTCTTGTTTATATGCAATGTCAAGAATGGCTTTAAACATGAACTATTTAATTTCATTACTCATTAATTGAACATTTAAAAATTCCTTCCCTTCAACATTTTTTTAACTTGATGCCATTGTGTGAAACTAGGGTTTTCAAAAATTAGCTTGGTTCTTGATAAATAACTTAGGAGATCTAATGAATTGGCATGCAATCACTACTAGAATCTTTTGTAAATACTTTGAATGAATTTCCAGATCACATTCTACTCTACTCACTCTTTCTTGAATTTGAAATGATGAAGAATGAGCTAAAATTGATCAAATACCCTTTAGAACCCTTGCATTTAATGCTAAGTGCTTACACAACTATAAGCTTGGCATCAACCAATTTAAAGCTCACTCAACATCCATTGATATTTTTATCACTTGGCAACCACTACAAGTTTGACATCAACTAGCCAAATTGCTAGCTTAGCATCTTCTAACATTCCACTCAACATACATAGGAATGTTTTCATGCTCAACAACAACATAAAAAAATTAAGATTTATCTTGAATTTCTAACAACATCTTGCATCTATATTCATGCTAATGTAATCTTTTTAGTACTATCTCCTTTTGGAATTGATGTACAATATAGCTTTTAAATGTCAGTCCCACATAATTCTATATTATTTGGTTTGATGAGGTGTGATCACCTGACCCATTGGGTGAAGTGATCCCTTCTCTATTTGATGTGTTGCACTCATCCTTTCTCTTCTATGTCCTATTCATCTCATCTCTAATGTGTTCAACATCTACCTTGTCTTTGCCTTTATCAAATTCACAACTTGATGCCTTTGACCTAGTTCGATAATATTTACTAATATGACCAGTCTTCAAACAACTAAAACATGTTGTTTGACTTAACCATGTTTTGTAATTGTCATTGAAGTGTGTCCAAATACAATTCTCAAGAATATGTCCATATTCTTGACAATAATGATAGCTATATCTTGTATTATAATCCCAATTATAAGAGTTTCCATTGTTCCTTACCTTTGTTTGCTTGTTAGATGACCATATGGGTTTGGATCTACATTCAAAAGCTCTATGTTCATACTTCTAATAGTTGTAGCAATATCCTTCAAATGTTTGTGTATGCATGGTCCTAGTTCTACATTCATGCGCCTAATGACCTTGCTTGTTACACATATGACAATGAATCATGTTCTTAGGCTTGACATTTTGATTTGCAATCTTACACCTGCACACATTATCAATATGTCCTTTCTTGCCACAATTATGACAAATAGGTTTGGAGTTATTACCTTTGTTAAGTTTTTCTTCTACACTTTTGGCTGATTCTCCTTCTTTAGTGCTTGTATATCCCACTCCAGATGTATCATTCTTGGATTTAGGAGATCTCAAAAATTGCTCAAAGTATTTGATGGCTTCATTTGGTTTTGTTGAAACTTTCAGCAAATTCCTTTTCTCTCTTTAGGTTATTCTCCAATTGTTTATTTTGCAACTTCAATGTAGTTATCTTAATGTTGTTGAAATTTAACTCATAGTTAGAATTCATCATTTGACTTAGATTATCCAATTGCATGTTGGAAATATTGGTTAGCTCTGTTGACTTCTCCTCCAGTCTATTGGCCAGAATTATTTTGTCTTCTTCAATCATGGCTTTGTCTTCCATGGCTTTCTTCTTTTGTTCAACCACTTCACATAGCAATATGGCTTGTGATTCTTGCTCTATCTTGAGATTTCAAATTTCCTCAATCTGGACTCTATTCTTTTCCATTAGATCTACAACTGCTACATCAAATTCATTGGAGTTTCCATCTACAAATAGCTTGGTAGTGTCTATCTCTCTATATTATGTGTCATTCTCTGCAATAGAAATTTCTTCCAATCTTTTCAAGGATTTCTTTACTTCCTCTCTTGCTTCATTCAGTTCATGTAGTATGAGATTTATTTTAATCTCCTAGTTCTCAATGGTCTTTCCCAACTTGCAAAATTCCATTTCAAGGTCTTTCCTCAAAGCTACAAAGCTTCTCTTTTAGAGAACAAAACTTTGATACCAATTATTGGAATTACAATAGGAAAGGTAAACTTCGGAGAGGGGGGAGGGGTGAATTAGTAATTTAAACTTAGACTCATTAAACTTTCACCACATATCCATCTCATGTATTCAATGAGTAAACTAAAATAACATGTAAGCATTCTCATGCATAACACTAGATATGATTACCTAGAAACCCTCCAAGTGAGAAAATAAAACTAGGGTGGGGATGACACCCACAAATCTTCACTACTACAACAATAAAGTGTATCCAATGAAGGTTACAATATTTTGACCATGAAACATTATTTACCCCGTGAAAGTTCTACCCTATTAAAGGCTTACAAAGACTATTATATCTCACCTTGTTAAAGGATTTCAACACCCTATTAGAAGTTTTCCTTGTTAGAGGACTTCAACTTACAACTATGGAAACATCCTGTTAAAAGATTTCATATAGCCTATTAAGACTACTTTGTTAAGAGATTTTATTGAAATCACTTGTTAAAATGTCTCAGCATAGATCGTATGGTTAGCACTTTCTTGTCTAATAATAGATTACCTCTATACATTGTCTTCTTGATCTTTGTTGACCAGATGTCTCAATGTTGTATCCTTTTCTCTATCCTTTATTCTTCTCTAACTAATTCTATAATTCACTATCTCTTCTCAACTTTTAAGTCACCTTGAATACTTTGTCTGTGAACTATCTTCTTCTCTCCTCCAATTTCTTACATGCTCATAATGAAGAGTTTAGCATTTCATCCTCCTTACAAAGACTTTGGTGACTTAGGGTTAGTTATGAATCTATGGCTAAGATTCATTTTTCCACTTAATCCTTCTCTTTTTCTTATTGGCTACATGTAATTTCATAGGTAATTCAATTAGAGAATCATCTTAATCTTCAAAATATAATAGTTTGCCTTTAAGTCAACTCAAAATTGATTTGCATAGCTGTTAGGGCCATTACAAAAAAATATGTCAAAACTTTTTTACTTGGCATCTAAAGTCTCTCATGCTCATCATGCATTGATCTTTATATTGTGACTTGCCACCCACATTGCTCAACTTGCACTATTTATTCATCTCTTGAATCAATCAGTATGGTTTCTCTTCTTAGCACTTGAGTGACTTGGCACATGAGTGACTCATCACTAATTGTAACTTGGCATGGTCTAATATTTACATGTTGTTATTAGCATGTATTACTAGTTTGGCATGAACTAAATAAATGGCTCAAGTGTGTAGATACTCACTTGTCAAAACCAATCTGAGATCAACACTCATCTTTCTCTTCTTCATCATTTGGAGTCACATCAAGCTCAGGGCTATCAAGAGATACCCTCACTTCTTTTCCCATGGGTCCCTCTATCATTTGAGCCATGATTTTAGCATGGTCAATGACCATCTTCCTAATCATATGAGGATAGGGGAAATCCATATAGAATCCCATGAAATTGGGATCTATTCTTTTCATTTTCCTTTCTACTCTTAACACATCATCAAGCTTGGCTAGTTTATCTACTACCTCCCCCTTTGCAACAATATTAGGAATAACATCATTATGGGATAGCTTCTTGGTGTTATGAAACACATAATTCCTGATCTCTTTAAGGGTGCTCTTTATCCAATTACCAAGATCATACATCTTGTAGCGACTAGTTGATAGATTGTAGTGGTGGAGGAAATGTTAGGAATAAGGTGTCTCAAACTTGGATAACTCCTAATCTTATTATTTGTTTTGTAAAATGTATTTCTTGCAAATAATGTTGATGTGTCAGCATCTTAAATTATGTATAAGGAGATCATGGCTAAAACGGCTATGACGGATTCCTATGACACATAAGAGCTATGTCAGGAAGATTTAATGATAGGTGAAGATATGTGGCAACTAATAAATCTGAGTACTATACACTCTACACCAATAATTTTTTTTGGGGTTCCTATTTTCTTAGAGAATGGTAAAACCCTAATATGGTTACCTTTGGGAGTAGCCCTAAAGTGAAGCACATGTTATAAGCATTTTTAGGGTTGTGAAGAGGAGCGATGTGAGAAAGTGTATTTTTGGTACTATGAGTTGCTACTAGAGTCTTCTTTTGTCATTGTTAAACTTGCATTGCAAGTGTATTGTAAGCTTGTGTTGAAGATAATACATTATGTAGGTTCTGGAGGGGTGGGGTTGTTTTACCAAAAGGTTTTTCACCATCAAAAAATCTTTGTGTTATGTGTTTCTTTCTCTATCTATTTTATTTATGCTAGGTTGGCTGAAGTATTGTTGTTTACATGATATTGAATCTATAAGTGTAAAATATTTTAATAGGATTTGCACCATACTTCTCTTAAGAGATTAGTGTAGGAAGCTCTTTCCGCACCTGAGTTTCCTTACAAGTGGTATTAGAGCCTGATCAACTTTTGATCCTAGTTGTTGGGTAGGGTTTTTTGAGATAATCTCAAGTTGAGTGGGAGTCTTGTGTAGAGCATCCTAAATATTATTTGCAAATTGAGATGGCGAGTTCATCATATGGAAGAATGGAGGTGGAGAAATTTATTGGCACTAATTTCAAGTTGTGGAAACTCAAGATGGAAGACATGTTGGAAGATCGTGAACTATGGGAAGTGACTTCAAGCACTACAAGACCAGCAACTATAGCTCAAGTAGATTGGGATATCAAAGACCCTAAAGCTAAGGGTCTCATAAGACTCTTTTTAACCGATGCAATTCTTCTGAATGTTCTAGATGAGAAAACCACATATAGTTTGTGGGAAAGACTTGGGGCCATGTATCAGGCCAAATCTCTGGTGAACAAGTTGTTCTTGAGGAAGAAGTTGTACTCTCTATGAATGGAGGAAGGTGGATCCTTAATGGATCATTTAAATGCATTTAATCTGCTAGCTGCACAATTAACATCAATTGGTGTCAAGTTAGAGGAGGAGGATTGTTGCTACACACTTTTGTGTTCTTTATCGGATTCATGGAACCATCTTGTGATGGCTCTTGGAAGCATGTTAGTCATTTTCAAAATGGATGATGTGGTTTCTTTGCTACTATCAAAGGAGATTCGAAGAAAGGCTTCTATTTCAAAAAAAGAAGCACTTGTTGTTCGTGGGAGATTCACAGAAAGAGGGAAGAAAATTGACAATAACTCTAATAATAAGGGTAGATCCAAATCTTGTGGGAAGTCAAAGACTTCCAATAAGTCCAAGGGAAAATTTCTGAACTATGATAAATCTAGGCACTTCCGTAAAGATTGCAAAGAGCTGAAGAAGAAGAAGAAATGCTTAGATTCAGCTTCAAAAAGATCTCAAGAAGATGGCGATGCATTCATCAGAACTTTTGCAGCCCATGCATCTAATGATGTGCGGTTGGTTGACTCGGGTGCATATTTTCACATGACCTCTCATCAAAATTGGTTCTCAAAATATGAAGAGTTTGATTGTGGAAAGGTGTACTTGGGTGATGATTCTCACCTAAAGATAATTGGATGTGGAAGGGTCACTATCAAATTTCCTAATGGATGAGTAATGGGAATCAATGGAGTTATGCACATTCCAGTTTTAGCATGAAACCTATTATATATAAGTATGTTGAATGATGTAGGTGTGCAAGTTGTTTTTTTGAAAGAAGGATGCAAGATGATGAGAGGATCGATAGTGCTTGCAAGGGGTACTAGGAGAGGTACCTTATTTTAGCTAGATGCATGTATTCCTCTATGTAATAGTTCTTCATCCTCACCATCTGAATGAGTAGTGAAGAATTTTGTGGTTATTGGTTCCGATGGAAATGTAAACACTTTGGAAGGTAAGTTTCTTGCAAAAAAGACAATGTTGTGGCATATGAGATTTGGTCACATTGGTGAAAAGGGTCTCAGAACCCTAAAAAAAAAAAATCTCATTGATGGGTTAAATGATTGCAATCTCAAGTTTGACTTCTGTGAAAACTGTGTCTATGGTCAACAAAATCATGTTCAGTTTTACTCTAGTTCTCACAAATCTTCTGATGTTTTGGATCTTATTCATTCTGATGTATTTGGTCCTGTAAAAGTTCCTTCAATCTCCAAGTCTATATTTTTTGTATCTTTCATAGATGATTATAGTAGAAGGACATGGATTTATTTCCTTAAAATTAAAACACAAGTCTTTAGTTGATTTAAGGAATTTAAAGCCCTTGTAGAGAATTAGACTAGTAAGAAGATTAAGTGTGTGAGAACTGAAAATGGTGGTAAGTTTTGCTCATAAGAGTTTGAAAAATTCTATAAAGAACAAGATATAGAGAGGCATAAGAAAACTCCTTATACCCCATAGAAAAATGGAGTTGTAGAGAGAATGAACATGACACTAATGGAGAAGGTTAGGAGTATGCTTAATAGAGCTAGTTTAGAACAAAGGTTTTCGGCTGAAGCTGTGGCCACTGCTTGCTATGTAGTTAATAGATCTCCTACATCAAACTTGTTGGTAAGACGCCCATGGAAGTGTGGTTTGGTAAGAAGCCTTCAATTAGTCATATTCATTTTTTTGGTTGTGAAGCTTATGCACATGTTCCAAAGGAGAAAAGATCTAAGTTGCAAAACAAAGCTGTTAAATGTATTTTCATCAAATACAATGCTGGTGTGAAAGGATACAAGCTTTGGGATCCTGTGACTAGTAAGGTGTTGTATAGTAGAAATGTTATTTTTAGAGAGCTAACATCTTCTCCTATTGTGCTACAACTAGATGAAAAAGAAAAGGAAACCGATGTTGTTTTGATGCCTCCTACCCCTGAGAAGACTGAACAGAGAGACCATGTTGGGTCTAATGATGGGGAGAGCTCTAGCGGCTCTAATAGTTTAGAAGAAGAGGAAGAACAACCTCAACTACAGCCCTTGAGGAGATCCACAAGAGAAAGAAATCAAATAGAAAGGTTTGGTTATTCTATGTTAGATTCTAGTTGTGTTTTTGCTTTGATTACTAACATTGATGAGCCTAGATCTATGAAGAATGTTGCAGATGCTTTAACAAAACTAGTGGGCACTAAGAAGTTCAGATGGTGTTCGAAGTCTATGGACCTTTTTGCCTATAGCGGTTAGTTCCTATTATGATCCTATTGCTCTTACAAGGTGTTCAACAAGTGGGAGAATGTTAGGAATAAGCTATCTCAACCTTGGATAATTCCTATTCTTATTATTTGTTATGTAAAATGTATTTCTTGCAAATAATGTTGATGTGTCGACATCTTAAATTGTGTATAAGGAGATCATGGCTAAAACAGCAATGATAGATTCCTATGACATGTAAGAGCTATGTCAGGAACATTCAATGACATGTGAAGACATGTGGCAACTCATAAATCTAAGTACTGTACACTCTACCCAAATCATGGAATTTTTTGGGGTTCCTATTTTCTCAGAGAATGGTAAAACCCTAATATGGTTACCTTTGGGAGTAGCCCTAAAGTGAAGCGCATGTTATAAGAATTTTTAGGGTTGTGAAGAGGAGCGATGTGAGAAAGTGTATTGTTGGTACTATGAGTTGCTACTGGAGTCTTCTATTGTCACTGTTGAACTTGCATTGCAAGTGTATTGTAACCTTGTGTTGAAGATAATACATTATGCAAGTTCTGGAGGGGTGGGGTTGTTTTACCAAAAGGTTTTTCCCCATCAAAAAATATTTGTGTTATGTGTTTCTTTCTCTATCTATTTTCTTTATGCTTGGTTGGCTAAAATATTGTTGTTTACATGATATTGAATCTGTAAGTGTAAAAGATTTAAATAGGATTTTCACCATACTTCTCTTAAGAGATTAGTGTAGGAAGTTGTTTCTGCACCTGAGTTTCCTTACAGAAAAGAGTGAATTTGATCTAGGGCCTCTTTCCCAATTGAAAAGTTCCCCACTTAAAAAAATCTACATAAGAAAGTTCCTTTATGCAATTTAGGCCCTAGATACTCCCTATTAACCATAAATAACTACCACATGAATTCAATTATACCCAACCTAGGGGGAATAAACTTTGGTAATATGTGGGGTGGATGAGGAAAACTATATACTCTCATTATGGAAAAATTTGGAAAAAGGAAAATGTCTCCCCAATTATGATCTAACCTTTTACCCTTAGGGAGTAGGGCTAGTCTCAACGAACTTTTCAAAATCTCAAGTGCCCTAAAGTAACCTAGATCTTACATTCTTATTATCAAAACACTAAGATTGTTAAAGAATGAACCATAATTTTTAAAATGGTAAGTACTATCCCATACCCATGTCCATAGTTGAACTACTAGCTCTCCATTTGCATCAATGGTATGATCAATGAAATCAGAGCTCATATACCCCACATTCTTGTAGAGGATTAGGTGCATTAGCAATGAATAGTGATGGAACTTGAAATCTTTTAATTTTCCATTTTGATCCAGGGAAATTTTTTCTTTCATCACTTCCAAAATGTATTCAACATAATTATACTGCCCCCCATGGTAGGAATCTTGCACATCTTGGCTATGATGAACTTAATACCACTCACAATTCTATCCTTTTTAACTACCTTGTGTACACCACGTACTATTTTCACAAAGTAATTTTTGAATTTGTCTGAAGGTAACCTCTTCTCCATCACCTTAGGATAATCACTTTTACTCTTTAGGTCCATAGAGATATGTTGTAGCATAGACTTCCTTGTATATGATTTTTTATTTATTTCAAATTTCTTGTACAGATCCTCCAAATCTACAGGTTGGCCCATGGCTCCATGTAATCCAAAAGCTTCAATGAATGAAGCATAGTTAAGTGTATAGAGAATGCTTCCATCTCTTAAATGGAATAATCGATGGCCATATTGTATGATTGAATTAGGGCCTTCATCAAGTCTACATCCATAGAGACCTCTGGAAATATCAACTTTGTCAGATTCTTTTTCCATGGATTAAACACTAGGATCTTCTTCTCTCTATTATGATAAAAATATTTGAAAAGTTAAAAACATGTAACCCCAGGACATGTAGTATCTCTACATAGAATGTATGGGTCCATGAAAGCATGGTCATCTATAGCATTAGCATCTGAGGAACCTAGGAAAAGCTTAATCCATTCTTTGACAAATCTATTAAGTTTTATTTGTCATGTTTTCCCTCCCTTAGAAGTTGATGTTTCTATAACCTCCATGTCCAACACTTGAATTTCTTCTACCTCTTTATCAGACATCGTGAAAGTATGCTAGAAAATAATGTATAAACGCTATCCTTAGGCACTAAAAATAAATATCTTCATGCATTAAAAACACTGTAATTGCTTGGATTTCTTTCTATCTATGAATGGTAAACTATAACTTATAAATAGAATGTATTTATAGCTAAATGTACATCATCAACATTTATCTTTGCATTGATTTTCAGCAAATATGAGCCATAAAATCAGCTTATTTTGTCACCTCAAGGGTGGATTATGATTACTATCCAATAATGCACTTTGTTTTACCATACTCAAATGTCATTGGTCAAGAAGTTTATTGTCATTTCTAGCTTAGGAAAGGTAATAACACACTTCATATCAACTTATGGTTTATGATCTTATGATCATCAAAAAAGTCAAACCCTTCATAATGTCTTAGGAATTGATCAAAAGCTCTACAATCCTATGATAACTCAAAATGAGACCCTTATTTCATAGTCGTAAACCATGGGAAAAAACCTTACAATTTCAAGACACACTAGTTAGCATTACATTAGAGCCGACCTTTAAATCCTTTATGATCTCTCAATAGATGGTTTACATTGAACAATGTAGCATCTTATTTCAACATGCCTTAAATTATGATCCTATGATCATTGCTTATCTATCATTTTGTAACATTGGTAGTTACCCCTCATACACTTATGATACTATGAGAAACTATTTCCTTCCTTCATTGTAGCATCATTGGAAATATCTTTTAATTTCACAATCTCATGATATACTCTCCTCATAGCATCATAGAACTTCATCGATTAGCTTGAGACCTTATGATGTACTATTTATAGTAAGATCAGAGATCACAATATGTTGCATTTAAATATAACTTATGTAGAATAAGTTTCTGGCCTCATCAGTCTAGCTTGGCATCCACTCAGTATATGTTGTATAATTGACCAAATAGGATTGGACACCTGTCACTTGTCTGAAACAACACTGACACTTTTCCTTGTCATTAGTCATATTATGATCTTATGATCATAAGTCTCCCATAGCATCATAAACTAAAAATATATTCGTCATGACCTTACAATACCCATTACTTCATAGGATCATAACACCTTCAATCTCACTTTTTGATCTTATGGATACTTGTAGAATGAATGCAATGTATCCCCCATGCCATGTGGTAGCTTGTCATTTTGTCACATTATTTAAACACTACAATTTCTTTTAGTGAGAAAGCAATGTCCATTGATCAACATATGATCAACAAAATTTATGAGATCATAAAAACCCTCATGCAATTTGGCAGATTCAACCAATTAGAAACTTTTAGTACACTAATTCATTTTGACATATTTCAAATTTGCGGCCCAAGGCCAACCCATATGATCTTATGATCATCTCTTTATCATCTCATTGAATACTTCAAAGTTTTCATCCATGATCTTACAACTAGGGCTTAGCATAACATCTTACAACTTTACAAAGACATTCCCAATGTCTCAATCACCTACTTGTCGTAAAATTAAAAAAATTAAAATGCTTCCTTATGTTCCACACTTCTACAATCCTATGACAAACTTCTTTTTTCCGAATCATAACCCTTGTCAAATATCTTTATAATCCTCTGATTGCCTATTTTTCATAACATAATGCACTAGGCTTAGAAACTGTTCAAAATGACATAGGATCATATGATGCAAAGGGAATCGTAAGATCATAAACTTTATCTTTTTCACCTATGATACTATGAAACATGTATATCTTAAGATAGGGGAACTAAAAAACACCACTCTATGATCCTCTATTAACCCTTATGTTGTGACATTGTAAGAGACAAAATTGAAAGGCAAATAAGCTCTCATTCAGATATTAAACTTACGGTAAGGGCTAGGCTTTGATTTTTATGAAATTTCTTGTAGGATCAAATGAATATACAACCATGGGCATCATTTTTTGTACTAGGGAAAGGGAAAATATAATTGGATTAGGGAAAAAATACCATATTAGGGCCATCCTCTAAAAAATAAAACAAATAACATATGTGAACCCTAACATCACAACAAAATTTTAAAACACTTTCACCATAAAATTTTCAATTTTAGATTAGTGAAAATAGGGACTATCAATTTCTTCATTACCCAACAACTCAATCAATACTAAATTAATGCTTGGTTAATACTCCAATAATTATTTCCAACATAATAATCTCTACCATCTTATTATTCTCTAATCACTTGTTGATCCCAATTTTGAATCGTATTTTTACAACTCATTCCTTCATCTAATATTTCTGCTTCTTCTATTTTGAATATTTTTCTTATTTTACAAGACTCTAGTGTACATATATTACTCTTTCCTAATATCCCTACTAACTCTAAATTTAGATGATCCACATTTGTCGATGTCTTTTCCCTTATTAATTTTTTTATTCCTAATGAAAATCATTAGGAAGATTTCCTTGAGATAAAAATTTCTTTTAATGTACTTTAAGTTTATTGCCTTATTAAGATCCATTTCAATGATTTATTTGATGTATTTTTCATATCTTTTGTGTTTTAAATCATAGATTGATCTATTTATTATGATTTTTATTGGATTAAATTCTTTTTGTCCTAGTTCCAAATTTATTGTGAATTTTATTTCATTTGAGTTTGTGCAATTAACTTTAGTTCCTATGAGTTCACCTATAGTAGATTCTATGTATTTTAAGATTTCAAAATGGATAAGCTCTTGTTGAAAAGCTTTAAAACCAATCTAAATTGGTACTCAATGATTCCTGTGCAATGATTCACTAAAATTTGGTTCCCATTTAATAAATTTTAGAAAAATCCTTTGTGATAACAATGTGAAACTGGAAGAAAATATTCTTTAATATTTTTATATTATATAATGAATATATAAAAAATGGTTGGATGTGAAAGAGATGTTGGAACAATTGATTAATTGTGTATTGTCTTTGATCTAACATAAAATGTCATATCATGACTAGTTAGTGTATTCCAAGCTCACTCAGGCACTGAAGATAGTTTTATGTGTCTACCGAGCATTCCAAAGTTTGTAAAGTTCAAAAGGCAGTGTCTACCAAGTTTACTTGGGTGCCAAAGGAAATTTTACAGAAGATGAGTGTTAACTGAGCTCACTTGGTTAATGAAGGAAATATTGGATGGAACTAGTGCTAACTGAGCTCACTTGGTTACCAAAGGAAATGTGTAGTGTTGACCAAGCTTCACTTGGTTAATACAAGGAAATCATTTCTGAGTTAGTGTCTACTAAGCAGGGTCAACTAATGAAGGATTTTCTTGTTTTGGCATATTGAGTTCAATTGATTTATCTGTTGGTTCTAGCTAACTAACAAGATGAATATTAATTATTCTAAGTTGTATTTGAGTGACTTGATAATATGAAAGATATAAATAAAAGGTCAAGTTGAGGATTACAAAGTGTATGAAAAGTAAGAAAAGGTATATGATCACATGGAAGATTTTGAAGAATATCCTTGTAAAGTTAAAGAGATATATTTGATTAGGAAGGATCAAGTATACAAGCCAAAATTGAGATTTATAATCAGCAATTTAGTTACATCTAAATTAGGTCATGTCATTGTCACTCTTTAACCATTGGTAGTAGTGATCTAAATCTCTTAATAGAGTTGGCTTAATAGCTATTTGTAAATCCTCTAACAAGGTGGAAGTTCCATTGAATTGTCTTAAATACCTCTAACAAGGCCACTCCTGATAGGGTGACTAAATCCTCTAATAGGGTCACATGTAAAAGTGTATTTTTTTAACCTTTAACAGGGTTGGCTCCTAATAGGGCTCACTTCAAAAGAGTGAAAATTAGTAACTAGTTGCAATTGGTGGTTTTCCCAAATTGGGTTTCCATTTTAAATCTTGGTCTCAAATGTGTTCATGCAATTTCTTTTATGTATGTGGAACTAAGTTAAAGTAATAAGTATTCATAGATAACATCTTATGATTTTTATATTAATTTTTTTGCAATAAATTAAAATGTTTACTGAGTTACAACATTTACAGTGTGTATGCTGAGCTTTAGTAGTGTTCAATTTTGTAGAAGATTATTTTGTACTAACATCTAAGGGATCTATGATTTATTTTTGTATTAATTGATTCATCCATCCCCTCTTAGTTACTCCTCTTATATTTCCAAAAATTGATATTCGAGCTTTTGGTGCTTGTAGAGAAGGTTTCAAGGACCTAAGCCAAAGATTAGGATGTCTTATAGAAGAGAGATTCCCAAGTTGAACAGAGACAATTTTGCAGCATGGTAAAGAATTATGAGATTACATTTGGTGATTATCAATGATTCAAGTTGTAAGTATCTTGATGATAAATACATGACTGCTACTAAAAAATTATTAGTTGAAGAAATTTCTGAAAAGAAAAGTCATAATATCATGATGATTGATATTGTATTTTCTCTTTGTTATGCTAAATTTGATGAAGTAAAAGACTACAAAATAGCTCATGCAATGCGGACCAAAATGAATGACATATATTGACAAGATGACAATATATAATAAGAGCCAAAATAGAAAGTCTTAGAGGTCAATTTGATTAGATGAAAATGAGAAAAAGATGAAAACATTGCAAAGTATGTGGAAAGAATCAAAGCAACTGTGAGTGTAATCAAAGCATCTAGAGGAGACATTGATGAGAAAACACTTGTAAGCAAGGTACTGAAAACTCTTCTTCCTATTTATGAAATTAGAGTTTCATCTATTCAAGAAAAGAGATGTGATCTAAATAACAAAATAAATTTGGATACCCTAGATGGAAGATTGACAACTTTTGAGTTAGATAACTATAATAACAATGTTCCTAGTTCCAAAAATATTGAGTCTCCATTTGAAGAAAAATATATTGTTGGAAATATAAGAGGAGTAATTGAGATGGGAGGGGTGAATCAATTACAACAAAAATAAATCCCAGCTCTCTTAGCTATCAATACAAAATAATCTTCTAAAAAAGTGAACACTATGATGCTCCACAAACACACTGTAAATGTTGTAACTCAATAAACATTGTAATTTCTCCGAAAACACTTAATATAAAAATCATAATATGTTATTTTCTATTACTTATTACTTTAACTTATTTGCAAAAACATAAAATAAAATCATGACCACATTCGACACCAAGACTTAATGTGGAAACCCAATTTGAGAAAAACCACCAATTGCAACTAGTTACCAATTTTCACTTTTCTAAAGTGAGCCCTGTTAGGAGCCAACCCTGTTAAAGGTTATAAAACACACTATTAGGTGTGACCCTATTAGAGGATTTAGTCACCTTATTAGGAGTGGCCTTTTTAGAGGTCTTTAAGAGAATTCAATATAACTACCACCTTGTTAGAAGATTTATAAATAATTGTTATGCCAACTCTATTAAGAGATTTAGATCATTGCTACAGTGGTTAGAGAGTAATAATGACATTAACTAATTTGGATGCAACTGAATTGCTAATTACAAATCTCAATTCTAGCTTGTATACTTGATCCTTCCTAGTCAAATATATCTCTTTAGCTTCACAAGGACATTTAGCTAATCCTTCTAATTTACTTCCTCTTTATATCATTAGATCTTCAAAATATTCCATGCATTGACATACTTTTTTCTTACTTTTCACACTCTTTATAATCCTCAAATTGGCCTTTTATTTATATCTTTCATATTGTCAAGTTGCCTCAAATAAAACTTAGAATAATTAATATTCATGTTCTCAGTTGTCTAGAACCAATAGATAAATCAATTGAACACAATATGCCAAAATAAGAAAATCCTTTGTTATCTGACCCTGCTCAGTAGACACTAACTTAGAAATGATTTTCCTATGTTAACCTAGTGAACTTGATTAACACTACATACATTCTATGTTCCTTTCATAACCAAGTGAGCTCAGTTAGCACTGGTTCCATCAAAATTTCCTTCATTAACTAAGTGAGCTCAGTTAACACTCATGTTCTAAAAACTTTCCTTTAGCGCCTGAGTGAACTTGGTAGGTATTGCCTTCTAAATTAGGCAAACTCTAGATTGCTCAGTAGACACAAAACACACTCTTTAGTGCCCAAGTGAGCTTAGCATATATTGACTGGCAATGGTATGAGATTTTGTGTAACATCAAAGATAATACATAATTAGTTAACTATTCCAACAATCTTCCTCTTTAGCATTGATGGGAACACACATGTCATAATATAATAAAATTTTGGAGTAGGAATAAAGTAAGGAAGATATCATTAGTTTTATTCTGATTCTCATCCATGAAAACTCCCTCTATCAGTGTGAACTCTCTCTACATTCAGTTTCTCCCTTTATTAGAAAGCTTCTATTTGCTAGAACTTCTGCCAAATTCATTCGCCCTCTTGACAATTCTTTACAAGAGTTTTATGATAGCAAACTCTTCCCTCTTTTCAACAAAATCTTTATGAGATATGATAGTAAACTTCTCCATCTTTGACATATCATGCCAAAGACAATGTTTAGTGAATATTAATGTACCTCAAGTATAGATTCATTTGTAATATGACCTTGCTAATTCTACATCAACTAATTGATTTTCAACATGTTTTGGTTGATGCATCACTAAACTTCATTTAGTGAGCTTTAGATAAGGGAATGACCCCTAGCTTACCTCTTAGATACAAAAATGCATCTTGAGGTAATGACTTGGTGAATATGTCTACAATTTGTTCTTTTGTATTTACATATTCCAATCTAACTTCTTTATCTTGCACTAATTCTCTCAAGAAATGATATTTTATAGCAATGTGCTTTGTTTTTGTATGCATTAATAGATTCATTAGTATATTGATTGAACCGGTGTTATCATAGCACATGACTACTGGATCCTTGATCTCTTCCTTCATACCTATCAATAGTTGTTTGAACCAAACAATATTAGAACAATTTTCTACTACTGCCACATATTCTTCCTTTGTTGCAGATTGAGAGATATAGTTTTGTTTCTTGCTTTTCCAAGACACTAGTCTTTTACCAAGAAAGAATGCTCCACTACTAGTGCTTTTTCAGTCATCAATACTTCCTACCCAATCAACATTTTTAAATACTTTTAAGTCCAAATTGCCTCCTATTTTATACTATAAACCATATTGTTTAGTATCTTTTAGAAATCTCATGATTCTTTTAACTACCATCATGTGATTTTCTTTGAGATTTGCTAAGAATCTTGCCACCATATTGACTGTTGATATAATATTAGGCCTTGTATTATTTATTAATTAATTATTTAATTAATTTATTTATTTATTTTTATGCCATTAAATCCTTTTATCGTAATTAAAAATATTTAATTAAGGAATCCCTCCCAAAAATGTCTAAATCTTATTTAAACATTATTTCCTTATTTATTATTTATTTAATTAATAAATTGACCAAAAATTTCAAAATAAATAATTTATTTATTTTTTGCCCAAAACTTGGCCAATTTCCTTAAGACCACTAACCTCTTCCAAAATCTTCTAATCCTTCTTTAATTTTGATTAAAGGCTAATCCCATCATTTCCTACCCCTAATCCCAACTCAAAATATTTAATTAAGATTAAATATTAATCCTTATGTTTATTAAAAATATTTTAATAAATATCTCCTCAACCCAAACCCTTGAAATAAATAAAATTTTATTTATTTCCTAAAAACTTTATTTATCCTCATCCTAGGAAGTGCTAGACTCTCCTAGAAAGTCTGCATCCTCATCCAAAGCCTAGACTCTTCTAGAAGATGTCAATCCTTATTTTTGACCCTAATCCTAATCCCCTCCTAACCTTGTCACATTCCCTAAACATGGGTTAAGACTTTCTAACCCAAGCCAAAGCCAACAAATATCTCCTCCTTCACCCACCCTCATTAAATGCCATCCACTTGCCCATCTCTAACAAGCCTAATCTAATATTAACCAAACTCTAATCCAAGCCTTAATCATTTGCACATTGCTAAGTCAAGCTTAAGACTTTTTTAATCCAACCCAAGTCAAAATATCTCAACTTTCTCACAAATATCCCAACCATAAAACTTTATGAAGCCCACAAAGCCATAAATGACTCTTACAAGCCATTATGAGGGTCTTTATGAAGTTTGAGCCTCCTTTGTTGACCCCTCAACCCCTCTTTCTCTAACCAATGACCCTATGACATGTGTCACTCTCTAATTGGCTATAAAGAAGCACAATCCATGTGCTCTCCTCTCATTCAATCTAAACCTTCCATAAGCTTTCTCCCATCCTTGCATCCTAGCCCTTGATCCCTCAAGCCCTTTGCCTATTTAAGGAATCCTCTCCCAAGCCATTTTAACACAATCTAGAAAGTAAAGCCATAATGTCATTTTGAGAAGCCATTTTTACATCAAATCCATTCACCAGAATCTATCAAAAATCCTCCATTGAAGCCCATTTGAGCATTTGAGCATACATACATAATCAAGTCATCTTAGCTATTAGACATGCCTCTACATCAAGTGATCATCCTCATTGAGAGAGCCTATCCATGGCTTATATTCTCATTTGAGGACTTCACTTTGTCTCTCATGAAGTTATGTTAAATTAGTATACAAATTCTTTTGATTGTTTTAATTTGATGTTTCTAACATACTAAAGTAGCATATACATTTTGGCACGCCTGGTGGGACCCTGCATGGGTCATCTTGATTAGTTTTTTTAGTCAAATTTTGTATGTCATTTGCTAATTTTGGCTAATTTTTCTTGTTTTTGTGATTGGTAGGATTGTATAAATTAGTTTTGTAGGTCCACATAAGCATGAAGAAGACAAAGGAACTCATATTCTATCTCATAGTGTTTGCAAAATTTTCAAGCTTATAGGTGGATGAAGCACTTGGAATTCTTCTTCCTCTTCTTGTCTATATTCTTCTTCTATTCCATCTACTTCTTCTTCTTCTTCTTGAGGGATCTTGGCCTTTTTTTTTTAAGGAAGCAAAATCATACACACTTTTTTTTAAGTGCGTAAAATGAACCCCCAAATCATACTTAAATCCATTAAAAACTAAAAATTTGCAAAAAAAAAAAATCTTTTAACAAGTGAAACTAAACCAATCCAATCATTTGCATCCTTGCAACATCAAGGTTTTAGATGCATTCATGCAAAGTTAGGAATACTTCATTTTTGGGAATTTAAAAAGAACTTCAAGTTTCCATTTCAAAAGGTTAAAAATCAACACTAAGTGCACACTAAAATCTAAATCAAACTCAAAGCATCAATCAAGGATAAAATGAACCTCATTTGCAAATATTTTAAAGTTCTTTTAAAAATCTCATGAAAACTAAGAGTCCTAAATGGTTGCCAAAATTTTCCTAAAAGCTTTGTTATTTGTTCCAAACAAATGTCTTGTTGCAAAATCTTGAATGTTTCTTAGGTTTTTCATGCATCAAAACAATCTAGGAATATCATTTTTGGGCTCAAAACATGCAAACTAGAACGCAAAATCTTGAATGAAAACCAAAGTCCAAAGAGTCATTTTCACTTTTGAGTCCAAAACAATCTTGAATGATCTAAGGTTAAAACAAAGCACTTCAAAGTTCTTAAAACAACACACAAAATCTCAATCTTGAATGCTGAAAGGAAAAAACTTGAATGTTTAATCACTTGTCTTTGAATGCATGTTGCTAAAATCACTCTTGAGTGCCATGGATTGAAATCAAGTTTTTTTTTTAAATTTTTTTTAATTTTTTTATGAATGCATGATTAAAACAAAAAATCCAATCTTGAATGCATAAGGTCAATTAATCATTACAATATCTCACACTTCATCTTTTGGGGTATAAAAATAATCTACATTTTAGAAACTTTTTAAGTTATAAAAATAAATAAAGACACTTTGAGTGAATTTGTTGTTGGACTCACCCTCTTTAATCACCCATCATTCTAACCATTGGTTGCAATATCAGAACCATATATGGGGATGGGTCTACCTAAGAAGGTGTTAAGTGCTTTACAAAAATCAAATTCCACTCACTTGAGTTTTTATTTGTTTTTCTAAGATAGAAAATTTCTTGAATGCACATTAGTCTTGCTAACACTTCATTTGGGCATAAAAATTGAACAAATCTTGACATGGAGGCCCTCCGGGCACATGATTGAAATTGAGCTTTACACACATATTTATTTTGGACTTAAAAAAAAATCACACTCAATCTTGAATGCCTTAAAGAAAATCAATCCATACTTGACGTGAAGGGCCTCCGGGAGCATGAGTTTACTTTTTGTTGACCCTAAACTATCCTTTGTGTATTCATTCTTCGATCACTTCTCTTTTGTTGGCACATTTCAAATTGGAATTGAACCTTTGCATCTTAATCACGTATGTTTTCAAAAAGTCTAGATTAGAAAACTTAAGCATCAGTTGGAAAAGAACACTGTCTTTTAGCCCAAGATCATCCAAGTCTTCTCTCCCCTTGTCATCTTTCGAGGCCATCTTGGGTGCATAAGATTAGGATCCAAATTCTTTTTTAAGTTTTAGGAGGCTTACTTAGGGATTTCATCACCTCGAGGGATGACCTCAACTCTAGTGTTTCGATAGAGTATAAAGATCAAGAGGTGAATCCAAAGACACTTCTCTTGGGATCAAAATTCTGTCACTCAGGCTAAGCCTCAAGGAACTTTATACCCTTGAGAAGTGAAAGAGGAGAAATGGGTTACCGCTCCTCTTGGCTATGTGACAACTTTTTGGTTTCATCTACAAATTTGGGCCTCACGTACCTTGCGTATATCAAGGACTCCCTAGCTAAACCAAGTTTTATCCTTGTAGGAAGCTTCCTAGGATGTTGGTGTGTTTGACATGCTTGCTCCAAAATTTTATCTGCTTTTTTGTTCATAGCTTTTGAATGTATGTTTGCCAACTTTGGTCAAAATCCCAAAAAAGAAAAAATCTTCCAGCTCAAGGCATACTTAGCATAGTCACCGCCTCATTAGAAAATCATCCAAGCTCCCTCACCACAACTGAATCTATCTAGTTCTTTTCTGTAGAACAATCTCAAATCCAAAGTCCATCCAAATCATCCCCCCAACTAGCTACCAACCTAATCCAAAATTACCCAAGCCTTTAAGAAATTGTTGTTACTCTACCAAAGTTTTCTATCCAATCAATCTATTCAAATCCCTCAATCTCCCCAAGGTTATCCCTTTGATAGAGCTTTGTCTAGGGTAATCTAGTCTTGTCACTTGTCATCCCTCATCACCATAAGCTAAAGGTTGGGATCCACAAGTGGTCAATCTTGTGTCATGCCCATAGGATCATTTGTCTACCCTCAAGTTGACACCAAAAGCCACCAATCCTGCACATAGGAAAGAAAAACTCTCACTTTTTGATAGCATACCCTTGAAGTCTTCCATCCATAGGAAAGCCAAAAATCTCTAGCCAATCCTCCTTAGGTTTGTCATGCAACTTTGACTCTCCCTAGGAAATCTTTCATTAGCCAATCCAAAATATGTGCTTAATCCAAATCCAACCATGAGCTTTTGTGTTCATCCATATGCAAGACCCCATCCCCATCCAACTCATCATCAAAACATGAAATCCCAACCCTATCATGATGAGTTTGGTCACATTTTCCTTTCACTCACTACATCCTATTGTAATGATGATAAAAATCTTGTTGACTACGATGGGTATCTTGAGAGCCTTAGATGCCTTCCAAGCTTCCAATCTTCCACCGCTTCCAATCTTCCACCGCCATCAACCAAGCTTCCAATCAACCAAGCTTCCAATCTTCCACCGCCATCACACCAGCTATTCCTGTCAATCCACCACCTCCACCTCTAACACACGAGTCTCCCAGGAATCTCCTAGAGGAAATATAAGAAAAGCTTCCTCCAACAGTCAATAAGCCATGTCATCTAATCCAACCATGTGAAGTAGTCAGTGATGAAACTTCCCCATCTATAATATCACCTCCATCTCCCATGGCTATCATCCCCATACCATCTATCAAATTGCTTAAAATCCTTCCACTTCCCGCAAGCATAAAAATCCCACCACTTGTCAAATCCCTCCAAATCCTATCCACATAACTTCCAAGCATTTTCCAAATCTCCCATAATGATCCTTATGCATCCATCTTGTACTCACCCATCTCCACTACCGAATCTCCCATCTATCCATCCGCTACCTTTGAAGAATCCATCCCTTCACCTCCTATCACACCATCCACTTCAATCCAATTCTATCAAGATCCTACCCAAAAGCATGTTGACATCCCCCAAAGCATAAACGAAGATATCATCATACCATGTCTTCCACCCATAGTGTAGTCACCATCTCCTCCATCTCCAAAACCTCAAGCCATACCTCCTCTATTGCAGGATATCTTTTCATCCCATCAGCTAAATCAAGATCCTATCCTACCATCTCCTCCCCTCCATGCTTCCATCTTACCACCTATCCAAGCTATTCCACCATCTATAATCTACCCTCTTGGTTCACTTACATTCATCCATGGTGGCCCCCTCTCAACAAAAGAATTAAGAATAGTATCTCCCCATTGCAGTACATGTAATAAAGCACTTCTACCATTTTCTACAAGCAAAAAGTTTCCTCAGCTTGTTCAAATGCTCAATCAATGGAATTATCAAGGTCAAGGTTTAGGACCACAAGAGCAAGGGATCAAAAAGCCTATTATTGCACAAAAGAATCTAGGATTTCATGGTCTTGGATATGTATCCAAAGGCTCACCATCTAAAAGTGTTGGTACACACCATCCCCAAACCAAGCCTATCTCCAAACCCACCATGCCAGCCTCCCATCACTCCTTCAAGAAATCTTATGTCATCCCCCCTCCACCATCTTTACAACCCAAAAAAACCTACCATATCCCCCCTTCATCTGCTAAATCCATTTTGGGTCCCTATGTCCCAAAATCTACCATCCTCCATCCCCCTATTAGCCATCATAAAAATCCTATTCCCTGCATTCCTATGCAAGATTAACAAAGGCACATATCAGGGCACATCATCCATCATCATCCCCATACATGCTCTTCCATATCCTCTCCATCTCACAAAGCTTCTTCTAACCATCTTCCCAAAGCTTACCACAATAATGTGAATTCCAACTTCAAAATGCATAAAGCTAAAAATCCAAATCCTAGGCAATCATATGTCTATTCTAAAAGACATACTCCAAAAAGGAAAAATCCAATTAAAGAATGCAAAACAATGCAAAATCCTATGAAAAGAAAATCCAAAACCATTTGGATCCCAAAGAAAAAAGTTGAAATCCAATGCATAATGGCATCCACCATTGCTAATCCCCATCCAGTGACTCGCGTCCCCTATCTCCTAACTCTATCTTGGGTGTCTATATACCTAAGCACCCTTCCACAAATCCTCCATCAAGCCCACATCTACCATCTATCCCCCATATGCTCTTTTCACACCCATCCCAACATGTGCCAATGTTGATCCTACAAGCATCCCCATCTCATGCTCCTTTCCTACCTTTTTATCCCTCCATCTCCTACCATCAATCCCATCTAATCTAATCTATTGCATAAATCACACATCCGGTGTACAAATAGCTAGCAACAAAATTGAACATTCCAATAGCTAGTGAAAAATCCCAAAAAAAGAAGCCAAAAATAGCTAAAGAAAGCCAAAATCATTCCAGCTAAGTCCAAAGTCAAAAAGTGAAAAAATAAAAGAAAAATAAAGCATCCACTAGTGAAAACTTGGCAATTCAAGCACTTTGGACAAGTACCATGATGAAAACTTGGCAAACAAGTGTCATGTATAATCCAGCCATCCCTCGCTTAGCTTATCATCCTCATGCTTTTGGTCACATCTTGCCATCCAGCTCCATCTTCCAATTTATCCACCTATCTTTCATCCTCTCACTTTTATCTATCACTATTCGCTTATCTTCTACAACCTCACCCCATCATCCCAGCTATCATCCATCTCTCTAGCGCCTTCAGCTTTTCCATCCTAGCTTCAATCCTATCACATCCATTGTAAGACCTCCTTTTGCATGTCATCTTCTGACTAGGGGCACTATATTCCTTGGAGATCTTTTCTTGTCCATCCTCCCTTATCATTGGTATCTCACTCTAGGCTATCCTCATGCAAATCCAATGTCATCCTCTTATTAGCCATTCACTCTAGCGTCATCTATCAGCTTAGCTACCACCAACCTTAGCATTGTCCCCATCCTTGGTTGCACATCTATCATCATCATTGGATGCATCTTATCAAATCCATATCTTCCACTATCACCTCATCCTTAGCTTCTGCATCTTGCACCAACTTGAGCCATCTCGCTATCTTATCATCCAGAGCTCCTGTACAGCTTGTAAATAATCTTGTATCCAACGCTTGTATCATAACTTGTATATCCAATCTTGTCCAAAACAACTTGTACATTTGTACCATATCTTGGTTTGTTAGCTTGTACATCCTCTTTAGCTTTATACCATTGTATCTATCCAGCTTTCATGTCAGTTCATCCTTGATCAACATCTTGCACACATCGCACAAATCTTGGTTAGCTATTCCAATGCATCGTTTAGCTAGATCTTCTATCACTGAAGTGTTATCCTTCTTAGTTTAGCTTGCCAGACACATCACTCGTCCAAATCCACTAGCTTAGGTGCTCTCTGATAGATCCTTGTAGGATATAGCTTTCCTCATGTTTGATCTTGGTCCGCTAGTACCTCGTCCTACCCATCTCATTGGCAAACGATTCTCTTTTGGAGTTTTACTTTCTTTTGATTTGGAATCTTCCCTTTTAGATCTTGAAGTATCTTTTCCAAGCAATTATTTTGTTCCCTCCTCAAGGTTGCCACGATCTTCCATATCATGGTATGCTACAAATGGGGCACTCTGAGCTTACGGTTTTGATCAAGTCTTTCAATTTTTTCTTTTCTTTTTGTGGGTTACCTAGTGTCGGTTCCATGCTATTTCCTTAGGGTTTCATGTGTGCTATTGGAGTAATCTTTGAGTGTTTTTTTTAAGTTAGTCCATCAATCCTCTGGACAGTTGATGAAAAGGCCTTGATGTTCTTGGTAACCTTGGCCATTAACCAACAGTCCTATAGTAAATTTAGTGCTCAACTACATGGTGGTACTTCTCTTTGAAGTATCCCCCTGCTCAAAAAGCTTCAATGGATTCCCTTCATCTCCATTATCCCCCATCCATATCTAGCATCTATCTCTCCTACCCTAGCTTATGCATCAGTATCTCTTTGAATCAATCTTCACTTTTAGCTTTAGGGATCCACAATCCTATTCTTAGGGATCCACCAATCTAATCAATCCACCAGGCCTCATCTTTCGAGATCTACAATCCTAGTCCTAGGGATCTCTGAAACCCATCTTCTGCCAATCTGACTCTTTGAAATCCTGTTGCATCAGCTTTATAATCCCTTCATCCGTCTCCCTATCCTAGATTCCTTTTTATAGTGCTCTGCTCCTTTGTCCTCCACCTTCCCTAAAGTCTTAAGCTTGCTTCCTCTTAGGCATCTAATTCTCCTTTATCATTCTCCCATAGTGAGAATTTGAGCTAATTCAGCCCCTTCTCTTTGCCAATCTGAGTCTCCTTGCTCATCTCAAATTCTTGCATTTTTCAAGAAATCGTCAAGCCTCATTTTCTCTCCCCGTCGCTTTCTTGAGGGGGCATCATGCAGTCCATTCTCTCCTCTTCTGCTCTAGCCTTGGGAATCTTATTTTCTTATCTTTGATGCCATGCCACTTGCAGCATCACATCAAAGAGGGGCAAAATGTAGGCACCTAAATCTTTTAGAAAATAAAATATTTTTATTTTTTTAAAAAAGTCCCTAATGACATCATCATTTATTAATTAATTATTTATTTAATTAAGCAATCCCTCTAAAAAATGTTCAAATCTTATCTAAACATTATTTCTTTATTTATTATTTATTTAATTAATAAATTGACCAAAAATCCCAAAATAAATAATTTATTTATTTTTGCCCAAAACTTGGCCAATTTCCTTAAGACCACTAACCTCTTCCAAAATCTTCTAATCTTTCTTTAATTTAGATTAAAGGCTAATTCCATCATTTCTTACCCCTAATCCCAACTCAAAATATTTAATTAAGATTAAATATTAATCCTCATGTTTATTAAAAATATTTTAATAAATATCTCATCAACCCAAACCCTTGAAATAAATAAAACTTTATTTATTTCCCAAAAACTTTATTTATCCTCATCCTAGGAAGTTCTAGACTCTTCTAGAAAGTCTTCATCCTCATCCAAAGCCTAGACTCTTCTAGAAGATGTCAATCCTTATCTTTGACCCTAATCCTAATACCCCCCCCCCTAACCTTGTCACATTCCCTAAACATGGGTCAAGACTTGCTAACCCAAGCCAAAGCCAACAAATATCTCCTCCTTCACCCACCCTCATTAAATGCCATCCACTTGCCCATCTCTAACAAGCCTAATCTAATATTAACCCAAGCCTAATCTAATCTTAGCCCAAGCCTTAATCATTTGCACATTCCTAAGTTGAGCTTAAGACTTTCTTAATCCAACCCAAGTCAAATATCTCAACTCTCTCACAAATATCCCAACCATAAAACTTTATGAAGCCCACAAAGCCATAAATGACTCTTACAAGCCCATTCATTGCTCTTACAAGCCATTATGAGGGTCTTTATGAGCTTTGAGCTTCCTTTGGTGACCTTGTAACCCCTCTTGCTCTAACCAATGACCTTGTGACATGTGTCACTCCCTGATTAGCTGTAAGGAAGCACAATCCATGTGCTATCCTCTCATTCAATCTAAACCTTCCATAAGCTTTTTCCCATCCGTGCATCCTAGCCCTTGATCCCTTAAGCCCTTTGCCTATTTAAGGAATCCTCTTGCAAGCCATTTTAACACAATCTAGAAAGTAAAGCCATAATGTCATTTTGAGAAGCCCTTTTTACATCAAATCCATTCACCAAAATCTATCAAAAATTCTCCATTGAAGCCCATTTGAGCATTTGAGTGTACATACATAATCAAGCCATCTTAGCTGTTAGACACACCCCTACATCAAGTGATCATGCTCATTGAGAGAGCCTATCCATGGCTCATATATTCATTTGAGGACTTCACTTTGTCTCTCATGAAGTTATGTTAAATTAGTATGCAAATGCTTTTGATTGTTTTAATTTAGTTTTTCTAACATACTAAAGTAGCATATATAGTATGCACTACATACTACAATTTTTCAATCATTGATTTGTATGTGGTCTAATCTACCTCTGTGGAATCATCATTTTTGGAAAGCTTATGTCTAGTAGACATAGGGGTTACAACTGGTCTTGAATCTTCCATTCCAGATTTCTTTAGTATCTCCTTGATATATTTAGATTGAGTAATGTATATATCATCTTTCTTCTATTAAATTTACATTCTACAAAGAATTTTATCTCTGCAAACATAGACATCTCAAATTCTTTACTCATTTCTTTTAAAAATGCATTGCACAAGTCATCATTTCTTGTGAATAAACCGTCATCAACAAATATTTTTGCCAACACAATCTTCTTATTTGCTCCTTCTTTGATAAATATACTACTGTTATCATTTGTTCTTTGAAATTCAATTTTTGAAGTCTTGCATACCAATCTTTGGGAGCTTGCTTGAGTTCATATAATACCTTGTGTAATTTGTAGACCATGTCCTTTTTTCTAGGGTCCACAAGACCTTTTGTTTATTCAATGTAGACTTCCTCATCAAGAATTCCATTCAAGAATGAAAATTTTACATCCATTTGATCAACTTTAAATCCTCTATGAGCTACATATGATAGTAAAGTCCTAACACCTTCTAATATTGCAACAAGAGAAAAAGTTTCACCATAATCAATAACTTCTTGAAAGTAGCCTTTACATACCAACCTTGCTTTGTTTCTAGATACTTTTCCATCTTTATATAACTTGTTTCTAGATACCCACTTTGTGCCAATTACATTTTTATTCCTGGGTCTAGGAACAAGAGTCCAAATTTTGATCTTCTCTATTTGTTCTATTTCATTATTCATTGCTTCAATCCAAAATTTTATTGTGTTATGACATGTTGTGTTGCCATCAATGCAAATGAGAGAGATTGTTGAAACAATTAATTAATTGTATATTGTCTTTGATGTTACACAAAATGTCATATCATTGCCAGTCAGTGTATGCTGAGCTCACTTGGGCATTGAAGACAATTTTCTGTATCTACCAAGTGATCTACCACAAAATCAAATTCAAATAATGATGTATTTTAATATTTACCTAGGGTTCTAGTGAAATGATTTAACGTTGGCCATATTCTTCATTTCACATTATGCCTTATAATATTTTAAGTCATGATTTTGTGATTTACATGGTTGTAGGCAGTTGATTGCTAACTAAGTTTAAAATGGTGAAGGTGCTCTTTGATTTGATTTCACTTGATTGCATGGTCATATTGGCATGCTATGATTTAAGTTGCGATGATGTGGAAAGTAATATTTTTAGTTTCCAAGACATATACTACACTATAAGATCATTGAAATCTATAGTCAGTGCATGATCACCATGGATTGAGAGGTGGCTAAGCATTGAGTTGTGATCAAGTGGTTCCATTTGTTTGTCTTGGTTGCAAGGGTCAAACAGTAATATTAGGTCAAGGTGGAAACTACATGAGTATGGTTTAAACTTCATCTTTCACCAAGTTGTGGTAGTTAGTAAGGAATGCCAAGTGTGGGTTGTGAGGTAGTGATGATTAGTGGGCCATGGTTTTGCAAGAAGTAATAGTTATTAAGGAAAGGTGGTGCTGAAGTTGTGATCATGAGCAATTAAATGGAAGGCATAAGAACTGGACCATTGATAGGGTGGCACAATAATGAGAAATACTTGGTCCACATAGTGGGACTTGATGGTTAATCACCAAGTCACCAAAATCATGGTCAGTTTGGTAGATTGGTAGTGATAGAAGTAAATCCTTGAATGAATCATTTAATCTTTTCGATCTCCCACAACCACTTTCATTGATCCCTAGGCTTGACAAGTGTAAAGAAATACTCCATTGCCACTTGTTAATCCACTTATTTAATCAAAGATTAAATAGCCATTACTCCTGACCTCTTAGAGATTTTTTTGGTGTAGATTTAATCCTCTCCTGTGTGGATTTACTCAATGGATAGATCTTTTAGCTTTGTAGTAACTGTTGTTTGGAGATTTGATTGTAGTAGTTGAATTTTATCTTATAATAGAAGTTATCTAAGTTATGTGTGTACTATAAAGGCAAATTTTGTACTCTTTCTTAGGGTTAGATCTTCTCTGTTTCTCTAGTACTACCTTGGCATACTACTTAAATTTCCTTTTTCCTTTGAGCTATATGACTTTGTGCCTTATCTCTTTCAATTCATTGTCATACCATGTAAACTTGTTTCCCTTTCTTTGACCAACTACAAATATCTATAATCTGCACCCTCTATATCTCTTTGGCCTATGAATGATAAGAAGTGAAGTATTCTACTTGTATGACTTATATGGTTGTTTGATCTTTGTGTAGTTCACAGATTAAAGAAAAAGTTTCAATCTATATATCTTTAGACCATCATAATAATAGAACTGCACATGTATGGGAAGAGGTTGATCTGGACACCCTATTTTGGTGCATCACCTCTTTAGAATAGATTAGGTAGCTACTTTCATGTATTTTTCCTTCCTTTTATCTTTAAGAATAGTTTAAGTGCATCCTAATAGTAGAGAAATTTGACCTTCTCTAGAGAATCAACCTTGTAGCTCAAGTTGCACAAGTTGGAGGTTGTTTCCATGCTTCATGAGGTTGTCCTTAGGTAAGACTTTGGACAAGGGTGGAATCTTTTTGAATAATAGTTTTTGGCATGCCCAATAGGACATACATTAAAGATATTTAAAGTTCACTTGCATCAAGAAAATATTCCTTTTTCATGTCAAGGAGATATTACTACCTTTAGTATAAAGCCGTCAAGAGGCCCATTGTTGAGAAGTACTTGGCAACTCTAAGCTTCAAATACATTTGGTTTCTAGACCAATTTTTTTGTAATTCATGCCTAAGAGACACACAAGGGAATCTTCTAGAGCTAAGTTCTAGTATCAAGAGCTTTCTCCTTCAAGTTTAAGAAGAAAGGTTAGGGTATCCTTGTCACTAGTTAGGAATGTATCAGTAACACATACCACTGCAAGGTCTATCTCTACTCCTCCTATTGTTAGGACTTGGCCTAGAATACCATCTACTCGTATCAAAATAACACTTTTTTATATGGCTAGAGCTCATACTTTTGCCACATCTAATGGTGGGAGGCCCTTCCTATTATCCCAAAGGCATGACATACAAGTATCAACTCTCAAAAGCATACTTGAGTTTACTAGTGAGACCTCCACATCCCCTATTGAACATTTTCAAGAAGTGTTTAATGTTTGTAATATTCATGGCATCTTTGAGGATGATGTAGTGGTTAGGCTTCTATCCTCATCCTTGAAAGGAAAAGCATTACAATGGTGTAGAGGTTTGCCTCACATCTCTATTACTAATTGGGATGCATTAGGAGCAGCCCTATGTAAGCATTTTGAGGAAAAAAGTGGCCATCTTTCACCTTTAGAGAAACTAACAACTATCAAGATGGCCCCCCATGAATGCATGACTAATTTCATTTATAGATTTCATAGAACATGGGATATAATACCTACTACAGTGAAGCCCTCTCTTAATAATTCATTCCTATATTACCTCAGAGCCTTCACCAGTGATATCGCTACCACCTTGCAATATATGTGGGGAGACACTTTACCAAATGCTTATGAGGTTGCCATAAGAGCTGAAAATATTTTGATACAAGGAGGGAAGTTAGCTCCAAGGCCCCCAATGCCTTTCTTCCTTGACATGCTCAACCATCAGCCCACTGTAGCCCCTATTCATGTTCCCTCTATAAGTCAGCCTCTTGTTGTAGTTCCAATAGCCTCTACATCATCTAGTGAGGTTGTTAGGATTGAGGCTATGATGTAGACATTGATGTAGAATATAGATATAAGGATGTTGGATTAGAAAAGGAAGATGAAGGATAATAGTATAGTAGTGTAGAAAATGGGAAATGAGTTTGTGACCATGAAGAGGTAGCATGGTCAAAATAATAAGTCCCTTCAACTCCAGAGTCAAGGTCCCATTTGTGGTAAACCTCCAAACCAGAGTCATACCCCCTACAATTAGAATAGACCTATCAACCACCCTTACAATCAAAATAGACTTATTGACGATCCAATATTTAAACACCAACCTAAATAGGGCCTTAGTCCCTAAGAACAACCTTGCCCAAGATCAAGATTTTTGCCCTTGTTGTAACTACTCCTATGGATATTGCATGTACTAAAAGGTAGAATATTACTTAGCCTATTGATACCTTTTAGTAGGAATGATTTTTCTTTTATGAACCGCCTAGTGGAAGAACATGGTAATGTAAACCAAGATTCTTGTGCTTACAATACCGAGAGCAAGAAAAAACTATAAAGAAGATGACTCCTCAACCTCCTAATTAGACTTCCACATCAAGAGTAGTGCCACATGTACAAGCAACCATCCAAAAACACAATGTGAATCAGCCTACCAATGTTTCTCTATGGGATGAAAGAAAAGATAATGTAAAAAATCTATAGATTGTCCCACTTCAAAATTCTACTCCCAAGGATCCTATCAAAATATCTAATGCTCCTTTTAGTGTGGTAGAACATATGATGAAGACCAATGTGAATATTTATGTGTGGGATCTTATAACTACTGTACCATCACAAAGGAGGCTACTGTAGTAGGAGTTGGAAAGCATTGAACTTAGAGATCAACCACCTAGCACAGAGAATGTCATGAGTCTAGTGCAACCATAAAAGGAGGTAGAAACAATAAAAGAGATTAGACCTCCCACATTCTATTTTTCTTTTCTTATAGGAGATAAGATAGTTCACAACTGCATGATTGATTCAGGAGCTAGCAGTTCAATAATGCCCAAATGTGTTGCTGATACCTTAGAAATGAAATACCAACCCATTGTAAAAGATGTGTTGCAATTAGATAATAGTACTATAAAGACTATTGGAATCATTATAAATGTGGAAATAGCCTTACATGCATGTTTAGGTTACACTATAGTTCAGGATATATCAATTATTGAGGTCAAGCCACATTTTGCCATTTATTTGTCAAGAGACTTCACTGCTCAAATAGGTTGTTACATATCTTATGATTGGTCATATATGTTTTTAAGGACTAGATATGGAACCAAGGCTTCAATTAAAGGAGAACCATTAGCCTTCCATTATATTGAGCCCTACAATCCTAACCTCATCAATATTAATTGTACCATCCTAGAGGTAGAAAATGAGCTAGCCACTTCCTTATCTAATACACCTTATTTCCTCTTGGATGAATGGGATAATGCTTATCAATTTGATCCTATGTTAGAAACCTTAGAGATAGGCTCGGGCAAATATTACATATCAGAAATGGACACTCTTGTCCCTATATGCCTAAAATGTGGGCACACTTGTATGAGTCATTATATCCAAGATTACTCAAGAATGATGTCTCAAATGGTGGCTCGTAGCTATCTATTCATGGAGTTTAAGGGTTTGTAATGGAGGCCCTTAGTTTGACTTAGTTTGTGACCATGCAAGTGCACCATGAAACAAGAGATTCAAGGATCCAAAATGCATGCAAATGGAGATGAAAACTAATCTATATGATAGTAATGCAAAACAATGCAAGAAAGGAAATGTAATAACAATGCAATACTAATCTATGAAAACAAATATGGATCTAAGCTAATATGAAAATGCATGGATGAAACCTCATGACAAAAGCCATGGATGCATGAGAGAAGAAGACAAGAAGATAGAAGTTCTCCACAAAAAAGTTTTAGTATTCAAACTCTTTCAAAAATTGCTCTCCAAACCTGTAGCATAACAATAGCATAATAATGGATGTCAAAAATGAGGAGAGGGCTCTCCCTTATAGAGAAAAATGTGGAGGTGGGAAGCTTCTCACAACCAATATGGGATAATAGAGTTTGATCCTTGTGAGACAAAATTCCACCAATGAGAAAAGAGGAGAAGAATTAAATACGGGAAGGAAAAGGGAATTTATTTAATTTTTTTTTTCACTTGGGATTTATTTAATTAAAAGGGAGAAATTTCTTTTAATTAAATAGAAAATATTTAATTAAATTAAAAGAGGGTTTTTTCTCTTAATTAATTAAATGTGGATGAAAATGGGGACTTATTTTATTTAATTAAAGGGCAATTTTCTTTTAATTAAATAAGACTTAGGATAAAATGATCAACCTTAGAAAAATAAATAATCGAATATGATGAAGGAAATTGATTTAAATTGATTTAATAAAATATTGCAAACCATTGATTTATAAAATTTAATAAATTGAATAATGGGGGCTCATAGTCTAGGTGACCATTTTAGGGTACATACATCTACTCCTCTTTGACTGATGTGTGATCGATTTGGAAACACATGTAGTCAAAGAAAGAAATTGAAGTGTGAATCAATTTGGGATCACAAAACAACCTAGATGTGTGGCTGATTAGAGAACACATTAGGATAAAGAATACAAATAAATTTTAACTTGAAAAAGTTGAAGATAAAATTGATAAAAACTGAATCAAGAATTGAAGTCAATAGGTACTGCCCCCTTGTGATTGAAATCAAAATGAGATAGAGGAGAAACAAAAAATTGATAAATTTGATCAAATTGAACAAAAGATAAAGTTCTTGATGCAAGATAAAAGGTATAAGAATCAAAGAACCAAGGTAGACCATCAAGCATAAAATATTATGCCCCAAAGTTGAATTAGAAGAAAAGAAGTAGGGTAAAAGAAAATGGAAGATAAAAGTTTGGAAGAGATTGAAAGAAATAGAAAGAAGAAAAGAAAAAGCCCCAAAATCAATCAACTATTTAAGATAGAAATTTTGAATGAGATCGTGAAAAAAGATAAGGAAATGAAGATCAAAACATGACCACAGTTGATTAAAAGTCCACAATAAAGATGAAGGGAAAACCCTCTCAAACTCATAATGCAACCTAAAAATGCAAACTAACATGAATTCTAATAATACAAGCTACATGAAAATGCAATGGTGTACTTGCAATAGAGCAACTATAACTTAAGATTGTGTGTTCATCATTCATTAGAGAATGTAATGGAACTTTTTTTCATCATTGGGCCATTATTAATGGACATTAGAAAATCACACAATCATCACTAGTCACAAATGTAACTATGAAGATATGAATGTGATTTATATCATATTAGAACATGGAAAGATTCTAACATAAGAATCAAAGACGTAAACATCAAGATAATTGCAATGTTAGCTTATCCAATTTAATGTAGCAAAACCATGCTCACATTAAAGCATAGATGCTAGGATGACCATAAGAATGGTTGTGCAAAAGAAGTCAAGGATGATGCCTCAAATCTCCTAAGTGCTTCAAGGGGACAACAAGAGACACTCTAGAGTTTCAAGACCACACCCACAAGTAGAAAACAAATAAAAAACATGCCTCATGCCCCAAGTCCTCTAGCTATGCATCCTAGAGAGACTTATTAGACAAGGACACTCAACAAAAATCAATAACAATAAGCACACAAAGAAAAGGTCATGACATAAGTCAAGCATTAAGTGTTTGTGTTAAAAAAAAATTAAGTGTGTTAACTGATGCTAAGTTCTGAGGATAAGGATCAAATGCTTGCAAGTAGGTAAGATCACATGATGAAATTGGAGAAGACCAAATTGATAAGTGTTGAAAAACACTCGATGTCAAGGGTCATATTGAAAAATACTATTGGGATGGTGTTGAAAAACACCGATTGTGAGGTGTCCTAAAGAGTAATTCATCCAATAGACTAAAGCTAACACAATTATGCCTCCTAGACAAAGACCAATTCCAAACCAAGGCAATAATGACAAGGCATGATGTAGAAAGGCTAAGTGTTGAGGACATGCACTAAGAAATAGGGGTGCAAAGGCCTCAAGTAGTGCCCATTTCTAGGTTTATACCATTTGTATTTTTATTTTTTTAATTTTTTATTTTTAAAAATTAGGACTTTTTATAAAAAAAAATTTGTATTTTTGCTACCAAGGCACTTGTTTCCAGGTTTTCATCAAGGCACTTTTTCTTTTTTTTTTTTGAATTTTTGAATTTTTTTTTTTTTTTTTTTTTTTTGTATTTTTGGAATATATAATTTTTTTGGAGATACATCAAAACACTTATTACTAAGATGATCATTTTTTCAAGACATTTTTCAATTTTTAGAATTTTCAAAATATATCATTTTTTTGGATTTTTTTTAGGATCAATAAATATGTACAAATATGCCCCTAGATAGAGTGAGAATCACAGATAGAACTTCTTTAGATGCAAGACATTGACAGAATTAGACAGGCACTCTCCCTTTATTATAGATAATAAATAGGCACCAGAACCAAAAGTTGCTATAATAATGTAAGTTCCAAGCTAATTAGGTTTAGACTTACCCTTTTGATCTCTATTCTATTGATTCTTAGGATTTTTCACATAGGACAAGATCTCCCACCTGGAATTCTCTAGGGTGAACCTCTTTGTTGAATGCTTTTGACATGCACTTTTGGTAGAGTCTCATATGGTCAAATGATTCTTGGCATTTCTCATCTAGAAGTTATAACTTTTGAAGTCTCATGGCATGGTAGTCTTCATCTATAACTAGACCTTTGAGGGGAACTCTAAGTGAAGGAATATTAACCTCTAAAGGTAACACTGCTTCATCACTATATGTAAGGGTAAAAGGAGTACAAATACTCATTCTATAGGCCCACAAAACTAGATTTATTTGTAAGTGCCAATCCCTACCATTCTTATGAACTATTCTATGTAAGGTTTTAAGAATGGTTTTATTTGATTCTTTTTCTTGACCATTTCCTTGCGGAAAATAAATAGAGGACTAATGTTGTTTTATCTTGAACTTCTTATAGAGTTCCTTAAGGTCACTATTTTTAAGCTAACCTCCATTGTCAGTGATAATCTTAGAAGTCACTCCATATCTACAAATAATATGATTTAAAATAAATAGAGAAACTATCTTGCCCAAGGAAACAAAAAGTGGAACAACTTCTATCCATTGAGTTAAATAATTAGTGGTAGTGATAATAAACTTGTGTCCACATTATGAGATGGGATGAATTTGCCCAACAAGATCAAAGGCTCGATGCTAAAATAGCCAATGAGAAATAGAAGGAATGAGCTCCCTACCTGGAGCATGTATTAGGTTACCATGTTTTGACACTTTTCACGTGACTTTGTAAAAGCTACTACATCAGTCTGCATTGTGGGCCAATAGTACCCTACCTTAAGCAATCTTCAAGCCATGGAAAGACAATTAGAATGTCCCCCATAGATGCCCTCACAGATATCAACTAATGCTTGATTAGATTCTTCTTTTTCTAAGCATCTAATAAGTGTTCCATCTAGACTCTTCCTATACAAATCACTAGAGATAAGGGAATGGTGAAAGGTGTTACAAATAAGGTTTCTGCATTCAAATCAGTTAAATGTTTTAGGTATAATTTTATCATGAAGGTATGAGTAAATGTAACCATAACAAGATGAATCATAACCAACAAGGGTACAAATAACATGACTTTCTTGAGAATCATAGATAGGGTGATGTAGCTCTTCCACTAGGAATTCAAATCTTGATTCATTCTACTCTAGTTGAAAAGTGAAGCAAGTGTAGCCATAACATCAGCTACCTTATTTTTTTCTCAAGGGATTTTCTGAAATGAGATGAATGTGAAGTAGAGTCTCAAGGAATCAACCATTTTCTTGCAAGGTACCAATTTCTTATTTTTTTTAAACAATCATCATTGACTTGGTTGATTATTAGTTTCAAACCTCCATAGATGTGTAACTTTTTAATTCTCTATTCTATGGCCATCTTAAGTCTATTTGGTAAAGCTTCATTTCAAAAATGTTGTTTGTACATAGAAATAATAACTTGTAAGATTTAGGAATCATGTACCCATGCAGAGAAACAAAAAAATACTAGCTCCTAAACCATTTTACATAAAGGAGCCATCAAAGAACATCTTCCATATTCTTTCAATCATATACATGAGGTGCTCATTTAGGAATCAACTTTAATAGGTGTATCATCTTGTAGTGGGAAATTAGCCAATTGATTTGCTATGGCTTGTCCTTTGATTGCTTTATGCTCAATGTACTCTATGTCAAACTCTAAAAGGATCATCATCCATTTAGAAAGTCTACATATGAGGGTAGCCTTACCTAGTAAGTGTATATGAGCAATGTTAGTATGCTAATAGAAACCAAATTTAAATAAAGCTTCTACAAACTAAACAAAATTCATAAACTTCAAGATAGACTAAGATGAACTCTCAATTGAGAATATGAGCCATTAATGGACTCTCTCAATAAGAAGCTCTCTTCTTGAGTAGCTTTATCTAAATGGATAGGATGTATGCTCAATATGCTTCCAAAGGCTTCAATGGATGATTGTGGATTTTTAGTGTGGATAGATGGCTTTAGTATGAATTTTGGCTCTCAAAATAGCATTATAACTTTACTTCATGGATTGTGTTATTTTGCAAAGGGGAAGGATCCAATTTATAGGCAAGACGCTTGAGGGATTGAGGGCTAAGATGCAAGGATGGGAAAAAGCTCATGGAGGGCTCAGATTGCATGAGAGGAGAGCACATGGATTGTGCTTCCTTACAACCAATCAGGGAGTGACACATGTCATAGGGTGAGAGGATGGAGGAAAGGGCAAGGAGAGTCAACAAAGGAGGCTCAAGAGATAAAATCTTCATAAAGACCCTTCATAAGTGCTTTGTAAGAACATTTATGACTTTGTGGGCTTTATAAAGTTTTGTGGTTGAAGATATTTGTGAGAGATACCATGAAATTCGAATTTGAGGGTTTAGGGTGGTTTTAAGCTTGCTTAGGGTTGTAAAAATGATTAGAGGAAGGGTTAGAGATGGCTTGGGACTAGGCAAGTGGATGGCAAGTGGATTGCAATTAATGAGGGTGGGTGAAGGAGGAGATATTTGTTAACTTTGGCTTGGTTAGTAATTCTTAACCCATGTTTAGGGAATGTGACAAGGTTAGGAGGGGATTAGGATTAGGGTTAAAGACATCTTCTAGAAGAGTCTAGGCTTTGGATGAGGATGAATACTATCTAGAAGAGTCTAGAACTTCCTAGGATAAGATTTTATGAAATAAATAAAGTTTTATTTATTTCAAGGGTTTGGGTTGAGGAGATATTTATTAAAATATTTTTAATAAACATGAGGATTAATATTTAATCTTGATTAAATATTTTGAGTTGGGATTAGGGGTAGGAAATGATGAGATTAGCCTTTAATCGAAATTAAAGAAGGATTAGAAGATTTTGGAAGAGGTTATTGGTCTTAAGGAAATTGGCCAACTTTTGGGCAAAAAATAAATTTTTTATTTATTTTAGAATTTTTGGTCAATTTATTAATTAAATAATTAATAAATAAGGAAATAATGTTTAAATAAGATTTAAACATTTTTGGGAGGGATTCCTTAATTAAATATTTTTAATTAAGATAAAGGGATTTAATGGCATAAAAATTAATTAATTAATTAATTAATAAATGATGATGTCATCAGGGATTTTTTTCAGAAAATAAAAATATTATTTTCTAAAGGATTTTTAGGTGTGTACAGTAAGTACTTAAGTGGATCTATTTTTTCTATGAGGTTTATAGTTTGCACAAGCATATAATGTCACAACTTTTGGGAAGAAAACACAACTGCAAGGAAAACTTTCTCAATACTAGTGTAATTAGCCTCATATGAAACAAGAGTATGACTAGTGTAATATATTGCTCTTTCTTTCCCATGTTCATCAAGTTGAGCTAATAATGCCCCCAAGGAAAATTTTGTTGTTGAAATGTATAGGATAAGTGGTTTCCCTAGGATAGGAGGCATTAAAATGGGAGGATTTTCCAAATATTTCTTGATCTGATCCATGCTCTTTTGGCATTCATCATTCCATATACATTTGACTCCTTTATGTAAGTTCCTATTGAAAGGTTGAGCTCTATCTACCAACTATTAATTAAACCTCCTTATAGATTGAAGACACCCTTGAAGACTCCTCAATTGACTAATGTTTTTAGGAGGTGGCATATCCATGATTACTTGAACTTTTTTAGGGTCCACCTCTATCCCTTTTTCTAAAATAATGAATCCTAGTAATTTTCCAGAGGTGACTCCACTTTTGAGTATTTAACCTAAGTTGAAACTATTCCATGAGATCTAGAATGACTTCTAAATCATTTAAGTGTGTATCTCTTTTCTTAGACTTGGCCAAGGTGTCATCCACATAATATTCCATATTTTTATACATGATATCATGAAAAATAGTTGGAATAGCTTGTTGATAGGTAGTTCCTACATTTTTAAATCCAAAAGGCATAATGTTCCAACAATAGGTACCCCATGAACAAGTAAATGCAGTCTTTTCTTGGTCTTTAGGAGCTATCTTGATATGATTATATCCAAGAAAACTATTCATTAAGGAATAAATCTCATAACCTATAGTCATATCCACTATCATGTCTATATTAGGAAGTGGAAAATCATCCTTTGGGCATGCTTTATTAACATCTCTAAAATTTGTGCAAACTCAAGTAGTTTTGTCATGTTTTGAAATTGGTATAATGTTTGATATCCATTTGGCATAGTCAATATCTCTTATGAATTTTGCATCAAGGAGTTTCTCTAATCTTGCCTAGACTAAAAGAGCTATGTGAGGATGCATTTTTCTAAATTTCTACTTAACTAGTTTAACACATGGAGCTATGGATAAGTGATGCATAATAAGATTAGTGTCCAACTATGGCATATCTAAATAAGTCCATTCAAAATTAATCTTCTTTTCTTGTAATAATGTAGTATAGGATTCTTTTTCTTGTGATGATAAAGATTGAGCCAAATGTACCATTTTCGAGCTTCATATGTACCCAAATTGACTGCTTGTTTTGGTTCAATAAGCACTAAAGATCTATCTTGAAAATAACTAGGAAGATGATCAAGTACCTCATCCTCAGGCACCTCAAAGAGGCTTTCACCCTTGGATATGTCCTTTGTTTATACTTTTTATTGGTTTTGACACCACCACATAGTGGTTTTTTCTATTAGAACTCTTATTCTTTTTCTTTTCTTTTCTTTTTATTTTTTGACTAAGGTACTTGATATCTAGCTTTGTCATACTAGTAGTTGGTTTAGTAGTGGAAGAGACTACAAGTTCAATGGCATTCAAATAATAGGATATTTCATAGTCATTTTGAAATTTTAAGAGCTCAGCTACTTGATTACATTGGGACCAATCAATTAGGCTAGGATCAATAAGGGATAAATCGAAGATGGGTTCAAGGTTGTGAATATGAATGATATCTCTAGTGACTAAAGATTTAGAGTCTGTCAAGTAACTTCCTAAACTACCTAAATCAAGATTCATCCTCACAAGAAAAGGTGTTGTAAATAATCAAGACTAGCTAGGTTACTAAGAGGGGAGGGGTGAAATAGTAACCTCAAAAATCTTTAAATCAATTCATTACTTAACAATATAAATCATTCACCATTCATTCATCTAATCTATGACATGCATGAGAGAATATAAACATTCATAACACATGAACACAGTAATTTGGTGACCCATAAACCTTCCAAATAGAAAGTAAAATTGGGGTAGGGATGATATCCACAAAACTTCACTACTACGGTATAAAGTTGGCCTGTTAGGGCTTACATTGACCACTTCTAATGATCTACCTTGTTAAGAGAAATTTGGACTGTTAGATCCACCTTTTTAGAGGTTTTACAAACATATAATGAAGTATGCACTCTGTTAGGAGATTTAAACAAAGACTGTTAAGTCTACCCTATTAAAGGATTTAGAAAATTGATTCACTTATTAGGATGAAATAGTATATTTGACTTACAACTTGATTGCTAATTAGATCCTTGAAGTATAGATCACCTCTTGTGATTGATATGTCTTTACTACTCCTTGTGGACCTTTTTGAATACTTTGCTTCGCTACTAATTTTCATTCACTCTTCTCAAAATATTACATATCCATTGCTTGATACTTACATCCATACATTGCAAATGATACAATACATTACATATATACCATTCCAATATTTACAATTACAAGGTCAGCTAAAACACAAGTAAACAAAATATAATTGAGTCAACCAAATAATAGAAACTTGAGTTCTAAATTTTTGACTTGGTGACCTTCTAATACTCGGCGTCCATTACATTACTCGTCATTGTCATGCACTCGGTAGAAGTAGAAGCTTGGTCCATACTAGTCACACAATGGAGACTAGAACTTAGTAACCATTAGAGACTCAGTAGATATAGTGTTACTTTGTAGATATTGAATCCTTCATTTATGTTACTTTCACTTAGTAAACACTACTAAACTGCACAGTCATTTGGTAGCTTTAGGAATGCTTGGTGTGAACTATTTAAGTAAAGAACTTACTTGGTAACCACTGAGTTCTTGGTAACCATTCAGAATTGAATGAGTTTTTTAACTAATGACAAATAAAACATGATGCCAACAATCTCCCCATTTTGCATTAGTGACAAAAACACTTATGAGCCTTATGTACACTAACAGACTAATTGTTGATTTTTCAAATTTGATCTTTGTAAAGTTTTTGTATATGCATATCTCACATGTCTCCCCCATACATATGGCATAGTATATTCATAGTCTCTCTCTATACATATATCAATCTATTTTCTCCCTTATTGTCTCCACAAGTCTCTTATCATCTCTTACTCCCCCTTTTTGACAATAATGGGAAAGAGATATGAAAAATATTCAAATAGAGACACCAAAATGTGAGAGAAATTCATAGTGTACCTTGAGAATAAGAGCCAATGTCTTATCATAGTTTTCTTGCAAAATTTTGAAGGTAGAGAGTGCCACTTGAATTTCTGTAGAAAGTTCAATCATATGATCTTCTACAGAAAAAGTATTATCTTGGACCAATGTTTTTGAATATGCAATATGTTTCTGCATTGAGTCCATAACCAGAAGGATCGTGTTTTGTATATCAATTAGTATGGACCTGATCTTGGCTTCCTCTCTTACCAATTCTACCTACATTTCTGACAAAAATCTCAGCTTGATGTGATGTATTGAGCTTGAACTAGGGTCAAGATGAAGCCTTTGAGCACTAGCCTTCATATCCTCATCAATATTTCTCAATTTATCCTTTATCTCCTTAGTAAACTTGATAACATCACACAACTTAGCAAAAAGTGATGTTATATTGGAAAAAGAGTGTTCAAGTTTGCTCAAAATTGTAGATAGCTCTACCTGGTTAATGGCAATGTGTTGAGCAATGTGCTCAAGCACCTTATTATCAAACTTCTTCTTTTCCTTCTCAATAACCTTTTCTTGGCTAGAAGTATCCTCATTAAACTTATTTATAGGTTCTTCCAATTGTAAAAACATGTGTTGATATGAGTCCACATCAACACCAATAGCCTTTGTTATTGTGTTCTAGGCATTTTCTATTATTTTAAATTCTCCATCTCTTTCAGCTCTTAGCTATTTTTGCCTTGCCTTTTGCTCCAAAAGCTGACTGACCAATCTCATTTCATCAACTATGGTAGTATCTAGATCCAAGTTAGGAATTACAATTTCCTTGTCCAAATAAATGTCTTCATCTATTTCCTTACTAGTAAGTAGAAGTTTTAGAGGAGTCCTTGGTTTTACTTCTGAGCTTACTTCCTTGGACTTAGAAATGGAAACAATAGTAGAAATAGTTGGACTTTTAGTAAAAACTTGAATGCGTCCAATTGAAGGAAAACTAAAAGAAGTGCTAATTATGTCCAAAATCAATGTGTTACCCAAGAATGAAGTAACAATAGGTGGAGCACAAACTGGAGTACTTACAATAGAAGAACTAACTAGAACAAAAAGTGCTATCAAAGCTAGAGTAGACAAAACTATAGAACATAATGGTAAATTTACTATACATCCTACTGAAGATGTTTTCAAAATTGTAGAACTAGATGTAGAACACACTGCTGAAGTAGATGACTGAAGAGCTGATAAAGAGGGCTGCAAGTTGGTAGATGAAGTGGTAGACACTTCCATTATAGATACCTAGAGCTATGAGGTAGAAAATAATGATATATTTGAGGAGGTTTCAATCATACTTGCTAAAGATATCTCCAACCCTAATGATGTAGTAGTTTTAGGTGGAGAATGAGGAAGAGAGGAAATGACTTATGCTACAATTCTTACTAGATCACTTTCTTCATCTTCTTCCTCTTTCTCTTCATCATCCTTAATAAATTCTTGACATTCCTTAGCATCAATGGTAACACATGGAGTGTTATCTTCATCATCATCATCACTATCATCATCATCATCCTTTATCTCCACTGGGTCTTCACTGGGCTTGTGTAGATGATAGATGTTCTTCCACATTTTTGTTGCATCTATAACAACATTCTCAATATATTTTATCAAAATCAAACATGTATGGAATCTAATCATTATTTTACCTTCATTTTATCTCATTGCTACATTTACTTCTACATCTGTGAGATTGGGCAGTAACTTCCTCAGAGATTGTTCATATATTTCTTTAGCTATCTATAAATCTTATTCCCATCTTGGCTGCAATCTTTTCAACAATTCTTTTGAAATCTGTGGAGCAATCTAATCTAGGGAATATTTGCATTTTCCCATTTTATTGAGCACTAACTCCTTAATCTACATCTTTTCAGCATTTGTTCTTGTTTCAAACTTTAATGATTTGAAGTTTGTGATGCTTGCTCCTTCTTCCATCTATTTCAATCTTTCATGGAAGGTGAGTGGGGGCTTGCTAAGCACAACTTCAGTCTCACCTTTCTTCTTTGATCTTCTTATGAATACAATTGTGGAGGCCTTTGGTGGCTTTGTAATTATTACCCTACCCTTCTTCTTTGTTGGCTATACCTCCTTCTCAGATTCTTGTTCTTGTTCTTGTTCTTCTTCATCTTCTTCATCCTCTCCTTTTCCTTTTGTAAGCATAAGAGGGCCACTAAAAATTTTCATCTTGGCTATCTTTCACTTGCCCTTGATTATTTCCTTGGGTAGCTTGATTTCAATCTCAATTCTATCTTTGGCCTCATCATATGTACCAAAAATTGTTAGCTTTGGATCTACAGGTTCATTCACTAGGGCTTCTATGATGTCTCTAGTTTCATTAATATTAACCTCATATGGAAGAGGCTTCACCCATGCAACTTAGGGCTTGACTACCTAATATACACTCTATCATAGTCAACCATAAAACATACATCATCTTTATAATCCTCAACAAGCTTAGGAGGAATCCTAAACCTATTGTTCATCTTCTCCTTGAAATATTCAAAGTAGTTGTCCATAATTCTATCAAAGTTTATGCCCATTTCTGTAATGAATTCATTAATTCGATATAGAATTGGAAAATCTTTTCTCCATATTACTGTACCTTTTGATGGGAAAAAAATTTGAACATAGAAGAAAAATCATGTTAACAATGAACCAAATTTGTAGGGGTTGTTCTTAAATGTCCTAATACTATCCATGTTTTTCTTCAATTGCTTCAACAATAACTCTGACAAGTCAAATTCCATATTTTTATTCACAACCTTATATGCCAAATCAACTGCCTCATACGACACACTATTCAAATGATTAGAACTATAAATCTTATTAGTAATGATGTGAATACCAAACCTTAATTCAATGTTAGAAATAATGCTAATCTTCAAACCTCTACTATCCTACTCGGCTAGGATTTTCTTTTGTAGTTCATCCTGACCTAGGGTTTTGGTAGTTTTGGATTTTGTTAGCATAGGGAGACCTGTAATCTTATGAATCATTTTCTTTGTATCAATACAGGCTATTCTAACCACAACTATCCATTATGCACATGACTAAGAATGTACCTAATCCACTTAATCTAAAAGCTCATTGGCATGTGTAGAATATGGGTTAATCCTTTGGCTTCTAAGTGCTTATGCTCAAGTTTCAATAAACCATCATCACACATTTCTTCTAGGGCACTATCCATCTCTAGGGTTCCAATCTCTTGAACAAAACATTTTGAATGAGTGCAAATACCATTAATCAAAAGTACCTTAGGTGAAATTTGAGATTGTGCTCCATTAGGGTCTAGTGACTCTGCAACTATTGGTACAACCTTGAAATTTGGTGCTTTCCATTCCACACCTTTTACCAACATGTGTAAACCTCTTTTTTATTTGCTACTTTTTCTAGTCCTAGATGTCATGGTTGCTTGGTAAATGAGAGAATATTTTTGAACAAATTCTTTGCTACAAATTTGTTCAAAATCACCTGGATGCACTAGGAATCACTTTGTTCTATGAATTTGAAAGTTGTGGTGAAAAATGAAGTTGAATTCTACCCCTTTTGATGAATATTCACCATTAATGCTAGGTACCATAATGGCGTAGTCTGTGATAGACTATCATCCACTCAGTAGCTCAGTGAAGCTTGTGATTTGGTGATTAAACAAAACTTTCATTACTCCTGACCTATCTTGGTTAAGTTTGTGACTAACATTGCTCAATATGACCTAGTCTCATGTGATCCTTCTGTATCTAAAATATTGATTTGAATCTTCTACTTTATTTTATTTGGAACTACTTGAGATATAGCTTGAAGATATAGTTCCAATTTCTTCTACATGAATCTAATTGGAAATGGTGGAGTCACCCACTTCTTGAGTGACATGGCCATTATTTGAACTATTTTGTTTAGTAGATTTGGGAATCCACTATTGTCTCATCTACTTCTTGATGTTATCAGCTTTAGCTTTCTTTTAATCTTCAACTCTTCCTATGTTCATGTAGTTTTTAACTATATGACCAAGTTTAGTGCATGTATAACATCTTATTGTTGTATCCCTCTTTCTCAAATAATGCCTTGTACAATTTATGCCAATGTGTCCATATTCTCCACGATAGTGACATCTACACCAAGTAGTGTAGTCCCAACAAAATATTTCTTTGACAAGTTATTCAACTAGATTGAATGGTTTAGATCTATATTCAGATGCCTTGTGACCTTGTTTCTTGCATTTGTGACATTTAGCTTCAAATTTTGGTTTCTCCTTGCATTTATTAGCTTTATGACCATGTTGACTACAATTGTAGCATTTTCCATTGAATTTTCCCTTTCCATTGCTCCAACATTTTTTTGATGTATGACCTAACTTACCATAGTGATTGCGAGTAGCTCTTTGATTCCTTTGGGCACCTTTCTTGAAAAATTCATCTTCTTCTTTGTATCCAAGTCCTGCTTTACCTTTTTGCCTATGAAGATTCTGTTCACTTTGTTGATTCAATTGATCCATGTCTGCTTGAGATTTCATCATCCTTTCATTGAGTTATTTTTTAGAGATTATATCAACTTTCATTCTTTCATTTAATTTTCTTTCAATGTTTAAATTATTCCTTAAAATTTCATTTTTAGATCTCAAATTCATGAGTTCCTCATTTGCATTGGAGAGCTGATTGTTACAACTTTCTTGCTGAAGGGATTGATTTTGATTTGCATTGTTCTTTATTTCTAAGTCTTCATTAGCCTTATTCCTTTGTTCCAAGATTTCACACATTCTTATTGATTGAATTTCTTGTTCTATTTTCAATTTTCTTACCTCTTCTTGTAGGGAGCCATTCTTTTCTAGGAGTTTTTTGATTGCCTCATTTGCTTCATCTGAACTATTTGAAGGGAAAAAGTCTTCAATCTTTTCTTCAACATACTAATGGTCATTCATTTGTTTTGCAAGTTCCCTCCTTCTTTTTAGGGATTGGGAAAGATATTCTTTTGCTTCTTTGAGTTGGACTATGGCCATCTCTAGATCTAGCTTCTCATTATCAATAGCTTTGTCAAGTCTGAATATCTCCATTGTCCTTAATCTTTGCTCAAGCTATCAAAATTTATCCCAAGAACTAGAAAGCTTTGATACCAATTATTGAAAATAATCAAGACTAGCTAGGTTACTGAGAGGGGAGGGGTGAATTATAATCCTCAAAAAGCTTTAAATCAATTCATCACTTAACAATATAAATCATTCAACATTCATTCATCTAATATAATGCATGCATGAGAAAAGATAAACATTCATAACACATTAACATAGTATTTTGGTGACCCAAAAACCTTTCAAATAGAAAATAAAATTGGGGTGGGGATGATACCCACAAAACTTCACTTCTGCAGTATAAAGTTGGCCTATTAGGGCTTACATTGACCACTTCTAATGATCTACCCTATTAAGAGCAATTTGGACTGCTAGATCCACCTTATTGGAGGTTTTACAAACATATAATGAAGTGTGCACTTTGTTAGGAGATTTAAACAAAGACTGTTAAGTCTACCCTTTTAAAAGATTTAGAAAACCAATTCACCTATCAGGATGAAATAGTAGATCTGACTTATAACTTGATTTCTAATTAGATCCTTGAAGTACATATCAACTCTTGTGATTGATATATCTTTACTACTCCTTGTGGACCTTGCTAAATACTTTTCTCTACTACTAATTCACATTCACTCTTCTCAAAACATTACATATCCATTGCTTGATACTTACATCCATACATTGCAAATGATACAATACAATACATATATACCATTCTAATATTTACAATTATAAGGTCAGCTAAAACACAAGTAAAACAAATATTACTAAGTCGGCCAAATAGTAGAAACTTGGGTTTTGAATAGTTGACTTGGTGAGCTTCTAATACTTGGCATCCACTGCATTACTTGGCATCTTCATGCACTCAGTAGAAGTAGAAGCTCGGTCCATACTAGTCACACAATGTATCTTGGAACTTAGTTCCATTTGAAACTCGATAGATATAGTGTTACTTAGTAGATACTAAATCCTTTTTTTACCTTGCTTTCACTCAATAAACACTACTAAACTACACACTCACTCAATAGCTTCAGGAATGCTTAGTGTGAACTATTTAAGAAAAGAACTTACTTGGTAACCACTAAGTGCTTAGTGACCATTCAAAATTGAATGAGTGTTGTCACTAGTTACAAATACAACATGATGCCAGTAGAAGGATCGTCCACTAAGGAAACATGTGAGTTCAAATCCTCTACTCCTAAACATGACTCATTGACTGACTTGGGTTGAGAACTATATATATGAACAATATCAACATCCATATTAATTATGGAAGGTTCTAAGAAAGAGTCCCATTCATACTCATTAGAATCTATTTTTGAGTCTCGACTAGGATGCTTACACCATGAATGCTTGGGAAGTTTGGATGTGGAAGCTTCAATATCATCAAGAGTCACACTCTCTTGTTCTAAATTGGCAACTATCTTATGAGATACTAGATTATCTGAATCTCCCCAAAGGAGATTAGTAAAAGGGACCCAATCTTTAAACATATCTTTTTGATTTTCTAATTTAGGCATGTACTCTTGTTCTTCTTCACTATATGACTTATCAAGGATAGGACCAACATTATTGTGGTTTGCATATCCTAGGCCAACCAGCTGCTTAGAATTGTGTATGAAAAGAACATGATCAAGGGGTTTAGCTCTAGCATCTAATCTATTACAAATAGGGCCATGTTTGGGATAGCCCATCTTCTTGACAAAGGTATACCCTCATCCATAAGCTTGAGGTGAGGTAGTGAAGTTCTCATTATGCATATACTTATCTTCTCTATAAATCAAATTTCTAATAACCACATCTTCTTTCTCATCTTGAATAGGCACTGACAACTATATAAATGTGTCAAATAATGTCATAGATGAAGATGAAGGTTTCATCTCTTATGAAGGTTTACCATAAGACCTAGGTGAAATTGGTAATGCCGCAAGGGATTTGAGTTGATACATCCCCATGCCAAGGTCTATGGATTTGAACTTGTCTTTGCAATCAGCTAAAATTGCATTAGAATCACTTTCTTCTCTATTAAGGGGAACATGAGTATTTTCTAAAATAGAGTTAATAGACAAAGTGGTATCCCTAGGAATAAAAATCTCTATTCTGTTGTATGCAAACTTAACACACTGATGATAGGTAGATAGTACTACTTGCATTTCATTAATCCATGATCTACCAAGTAAAATGTTCTATGCAAGGGGTCCAACATCAACTATTTGGAATAAAAAATCTTTTTCAACAGGGCCAATCCTAACAAGAAGGACAACCAACCCCTTGGAACTTCTCTCTACCTCTTCATAAGATTTGATAGTAATATTTCTTCTTGTATCAATAACATCTTTAGAATAGCCTAATGTCTTTAAAAGACTCAAAGAACAAATATTAAGCCCAACACCCCCATCTATCAACACATGCCTAACATAGGTCCTATAGATCATGACCTCAATATGAATATCAAGGTTGTGAAAATGGCTCAAAAATTTATCATCTTCCTCTAAAAAGGAAAGGTAATAAGGGCTAGCAATATGATTAACCATGTTCTGGAATTGATCGATGTCTAAATTATTGGAGACATTTTCCATGTGAAAATTATCCTCAAGGCCTTATTTTTATCTTAGAGACAACTTTAAAATCTCAAAGATTGAAATCTGAGTGGGGGTTCTTTACAATTGATCAACAAGATTATAATTTGACTTAGGATTAACCACTAGTTTGGAAGGAATATTCTTGGATTGCACTTGTTTTATCTTACTTGGTTGACTTGAGCTAGGTCGTTTGATGACAAGGGGACCTTAGCATCCTTGTTGATTAAATTTTGAAAGTATGCATCTCTATTTTGGTCCATATATGCTTCCATACATTGCTAAAAATTTTAATCTAGTTTTATAGCCACAAAATCATAAGAATTATAGTCAAGGTTTGAGCTACAACCTCCATATCATGAACCATGATGAGCTTGGTGTGAAGGTTGTCTTGAAACTCTAGGAGGTGTTGATCTCCTATAATAATCATGCTTTGAATCTCACCTTCATCTAGGGCTAGGAGATTTTGAAGATGTTCTTGAGTATCTTCAACTTCGTGGAGTCTTGGGAGGGGTGGATGGAGGAGAGTTGTTTCCACCACCAATGTGCACATTATTGAATTTATTGTCAAGTTGTGAAGACATGAGAAAGTCTTGTGCTTCTTGACAATATTTTCTTTCCATCTCAATAATAATTTTCCTTTCTCCCTCTAGGTGTTTAAATTATTCTTCCTTCTTAGCTTGTTACTCTAGAAGGGATTTTATTTCATGCTTAATTGCTTTGAGTCTTTCACTTGCATAAACTAAAGGCATCATGAGTAGTGTACACGGTCTTGACTGTCTAAACCAATTACTAGTAAATGTTGCATTCACGTGAGCACTAGAAGGGTCACTAATTTGATAATCATGTTAGGCTTCCTCTTCTTTATTGACATAATATTTACTTTTCTCATCCCTTTGATGTGCATCAAAATACTTATCCTCAATAAGGGGTGAGGTTGGTCTACTTCCACGAGTGGGATCACTACTCAAAAGGTCAACATAATACTCACTAATTTGATTCTTCTTATGTGGAGCTCTTGTAAAAATTTATCCATATCTAAATGAGGTAGTGCTAAGGGTGTACTCAACTCAATAAAATCACCACTAAGGTCAAACAAATCTTCTGGAATACCCTTAGGTGATTGAATAGACAATGTTTTTTTCCCTTACATCTTTGACAGGTTTGAACTAAAGGTAATTGTTCAAAGACAACTTGAGGTTTCTTTCCTTGATCTACTTGATATCTTGTTGTAGCTATGATGCAAGCAAAGGGTGAATAACTAGGGCCAAAGGCTCACCTAGTTATACAAACCACCCTACAAGAGTTAACACAACAGAAGAAAACACAAAGAATAATAACCAAAGGAGGAAGAAGAGTGAAATACTTTTATTAATTCATCAAAATATCTTCATACATGCCCACCTATAAGGCCTTTTGGGTTATGGTCAATTACAAATACATTCACATTCAAAGATCCAACTGTAAATTTGCACTTTCAGTTCTACTCTCTAATCTTCTTCCCAAAAACTTACCTAACTCTAAGCCTAAAAACTCAATATATATACTTGCCAAAATGGCTTATAGATTATTCTAAAACATTACATAAGAGGAAGGCTGACCCAACAATGGTCTAGACACATCCCAATAAAAGATCTTAACATAAATGTCATGATCAAAATAAATCCCACAAGTTAGCTTGCAAAAATCACATCCAAATGCTAACACTCAGCATAAATTGGGTAACTTGTCACATGAAGAGTCACTTGGCATACACTAGGTTACTCAGCACATGAAGAGTCACTTGGCATACACTGGGTAACTTGGCACATGAAGAGTCACTTGGCATACATTGGGTAACTTGGCACATGAAGAATCACTTGGCATACACTTGGTAACTTGGCACATGAAGAGTTACTTGGCATACACTAGGTAACTTGGCACATGAAGAGTCACTTGGCATACACTAGGTAACTCGACACATGAAGAGTCATATGGCATACACTAGGTAACTTGGCACATGAAGAGTCACTTGGCATACACTCAGTAACTTGGCACATGAAGGAACACTCAGTCAACACTAAATTTCTATAGTAACTTGGCATCCATTAGAGCTACAATAACTCAAGATCCACTAGAGCTATAGTAACTCGCCATCCACTAGAGCTACAGTAACTTGGCATCAATACGTAGAATGAACAAAAATGAGTTGGGTAACAAGGAAACCTAGGATGCTTCTACATCAAATTGGCATGAAAGAAAAAGTACTAGTTAATTAGGATAACCCTAAGAAGCATTGATACAAAACTAGGGTAGTAAAAGTAGTCATAAACCAAAACTACCACAGAGGTGCCCACAACTTTGGGTGAATTCCCTAGCACATATGGACTAGGAGGATGATTTACCCAAATTTTAATTAATTAAAATTGAATTTTTGAAGAAAGTGGATGAACAAGAGATTACTAAGACTCTCTAAACATTATATCAAAGGATTCGAAGGTATATCTTTCTCAACAAGGACAGTCTCTAACTCACCAAATCCAAACAAGGTCTCTTGTGAAATCAATGATTACTAATTCAAGGGGTCAAAGGAAAATAACCCAAGGTGTAAACAAGCTTCTAACAATGGAGTAAATAGCCTAATATGAACTAGATGTATCAATAGATTTTTAATCATGAACTAAGCATGGAAGGCAACAATCAAAGATTTCAAGAAAATGTCTTCAAACAATAAGCAAGGGACAAAGCAACCTTGCACATGAATAAGAATAGTGTCATAGTATCAATCTAATCCCTAGAACCACTTCTATGTATGTTCCCAAAATATTTTTCAATCATGCACATAGTCCTAGAAAAGAAAATTTGGTAGCACTATAGTTCTTAGTAATGTTCAACTCTACAGCTTTTTCAATCTAGAGTGGGCAAAATCCAATTTTGGCACACCAAAGTTTTGACATATTCTGAGAATTTAATCAATTAAAGATACTGAGGAGATCTAACAATGCAACAAAAAACTACACCTATTAGAATTTCTCCCACAAGGACATTTATATAGCAATTATTACTACCAGATCAAAAATGACTATTACTGCTTGAGGTACCATCTACGTGGCTGACCCAATAAAGAGAATTTCCACTATGGTTTAACCCTCTCTAATCAACGAAGACTCACAAATTTGTACCACATGGGGACTTAGTTTGGATTCAAGGTTTCAAGTTTCTTTTGTGCCCAAAAGGGAATAGAGCATACTCCTCTAGCCTCTGCACCTTACCCAAACATAGAAAACAAGATTCTTTAACATGCTAATTTGAAAATTACCTTACCAACTATCTGGAAAATCCAACAACAAAAACCACCAATCTCAAAAGAGAAAGTACTAATGGATGTTGAGGCAAAATCTAGGCAAATTAGTGAGATAATAACAAATATCCTTCCCTACCTACAAGAGGATCCATCATTAAGAGGAACTTTGCATGTAAAGCATGTGAATGAAGCTCGGTCTCTCAAGATCTCACAAATAGTGTTCGTAGGGCCTAATTACTATGTGAAACACAAATGCATGAAAGAAAATCTAGATCCAATTTTAGAGCACCAAATGAAGTGTGAATATATGAAAGCATGTAAAAGCACTCAAGCCAAACACATGAGATAGTTTATTTTATTTCCAAATCCAAGTGTAATAGAGATCTAACAAAATACTTGGTAATCCTTGAAATGCATCTTTTCTTTGTTGCACCTTTCATTTATGCTTGAATGCTCACTCACAACAAACAAAGCAACAAGCAAAACAAGCAAACACAAGATATGCAATACATATCCAACTTATGCAAAACTAGGGTTAGATCTAAAAAATTGATTTTTAAAAGTGATAATAATCAGAAAATAACTCAAATAAAAGCTCACATCATGCATTGATCCATTGTAAAAATTAAATGCAAGCTATTCATTAAATGCCCCTTTTTTATTGACTTTTGACCTAGTCATAAAGATTGGACCTATATGATATGAATTTAGATCCAAATCCCTAAATATAGAAAAGTGACCCTTATCAAAAATCAAAGATCTTTAAAAAACTATTCGAATTTTAAAAGTATATTTTCATTTGTACCCTAGAGAGCTATTTTGTCAAAACAAACCAATTTTATTGAGCCTTAATATGATCTCTAAAATCAAAACAAAAAGAACCAAATCTATTTAGAATTTAGAGAGCTTTCCAAAAATGCAAAATTTTCTCCTTAAAATGGTTTTTCATTAAAAATAAAGAAAAAATTATTAAAAATAAAAAATACCCCAAAAACTCTAAAAATTGGATTGAAGCTTGTCCGATATGTCTCCAACTTGCAAAAAATAATTTAGATCGAAATACCTAGCTGTTTGGGAGATATGATCAAGTTTTTTAGATCTAGGGTTTTTTGTCTCCAAACAAATCTACATAAGGGGGTTAACTCAAAAAATATCTAAAACCAACAAACGAAGGTGGTGTTGGTGTTTTAAAATGCATTGAAACTACTAAGCGACAAAAAGCTTAATACCAGAATGATAGTACATACAATCTAAAGACTAGCCAATTCTTATTAACAATTGCATATGGAAAGTATTTGGACCCAACTTCAACAAAACCACAGATGGTTTTCTACTCTTTTGGCTCTATAAAACTAGGGTGGGTATACCCAGGGATGATTCAAAACTAGAACAACTGTATGAGGATTATTCTTAGTTTCATTTTGATTCTCATTTCAAAAATCCTCAAACATATACATAATTCTTTACTAACTTGATAAACACATCCCATAAAACAAATATGGCCAAGAATTCTTCTATAGATCTACAGATGTTCTTAACAATAGTGGCTAATTGAAGCTAAAACATTCCATGCAGAAAAGTGCTAGCCAACTTTGAAGATCTATAGAAAATAAAAGTAAAATTTGATTTGATGCTGCATTTTGATAATCATTTATGATATATTCCTCCTTCAGGTAAATCAATTTTTATTAGTGCCTAATCTATTGGTGTTCAGAGTCTATAGCAAGATCTCAGATCTAGTTTGTTGCCTTACAACAAATTCTATCAGCAATTCTTATCAGAATCCATCATTCAAAATCCTTTCCACTACTAAAAAAACCTTATCACATTCATCAAAGATTTTATTTAATCCATTGAATTAACAATAGTGATAAATAGATATACAACCTAACTAGATTGAATTCAATTGCACAAGCCTTTACTTATACAATATCAAGACAACCAAGTAATTGGAAGGAGACAAGATTCAGAAAGAACTGATATGGGGACAGTTCACAATTTTTATTCATTTTCTTTGAAAATGGTGTATTATTTACAATAGACTCATAATGACCTTCAAAAAAAAACACAGCTCATTCTATATTCACGTATTCTTAGAGAATTGATAGAGAAAATACATCATAAACTTGCTTTCAAAATTTGGACCAAAAAATAGACTAAGCATATTACTTAGAAAAATAGAATTTGGACCATTCTTTAGCCTTGGAATCTCACTTAAATAGTGTGAGATGCAACAAGCTTCAGGCTAAAAGAAAGTGACAGGTGCCTTCTAAAAGATACTAACATACATCTGTCATAAAAGACAAAAGCAAATAACAGAAAGGCTATTACATCAAACATTACTTGGTGGGTCCCTTTCGGTTATGCTTTTCAGTCGTTGAGATAAGAAAATATGATCTGATTCTTCAATTATTCTTCATCCTCAGAGTAAATAGCCATGAGGTTTGAAAGTGATGTATCATCTTCAGTTACCTACAAACTTACTTCAACCTGGGGATTTTCCATGTCCTCATTACTAACTACAAGGGTAACTTTTACTTTTGCATCTTCCTCCTCATCATCTTCTGACATTTGTTCTATAAACTGATTTTTCCATTCATTATAAGTAGCATCATCTGGCCAATCAAAATTTAGAGCCTCTCTTTGTATAACCAGTAAAGAATTTGCAATTTCTTCTAAATCATCAAGCTCTTTTCTGATGTCATTATAAAATAATTGTATCTTTACCAACTCTTTGTTTGTCCTTGCCCAAAACCAGTGGCTAGTTTCACTCATGATGTTCCTGATCCTTTCATAAAATATTTCATCTAACTCCTTTTTCCACTTTTCTTTTTCCTTTATTGTATCAACAGATTCTAAAGCACAAGGAAATAAAGTGAATTTTCTAGCAATATACTTGGAAAAACAAAGTGTTAATCTTTTCTGTAAAGAATCCCTTTTATCATCAAAATCTTCTAGTTTACTTAACAAATCAAAAAATTTCTCTACTTGATGATAAGGCATTTGGATGGCAAATATACATACAATTGTAATATCATTATTCCTCTCCCTCCACTTCTATGCAAGGGGAGTCAATTTATCCTTATCTCTGTTCAACTCATCCATGATGGTTGCAATTCTTGTCAACTGATCAAAGAAGTATGACAATTCTATTTTATCCCTTAAATACATCACAACCTACTTTAATTTTCCTTCATATTGATTTTTTAAGTCTACCTACAACTCATGTAATTTGGTTTTTTCTTCTTCAAAGTCTTCTGCAGTATAGAATTGGGGCCTTTCAGGGGTGTCTGGTATTTCAATAATAGGGGTTGCTCCAACAAATGACTGTGAAGGGTATGCAATTCTAGGTGCACTGGATTCTCCCACCTTTCTTTTCCCAAGTATCTTCTCCATTTGAGACAGCTTGTTTTCAAGTGACTATATCTGTATACCTCTTTCCTCATATGCTTTTAAGACTTCTTCAAACCTAGCATTAAGTTGGGTAAACTTATCTTCTTCCTGGATAGATACAACACCACCCAATTTTAGCACTTTTGAGGCCATTCCATTACTTGTTTACTACTTACCTCACTAGCCATGCATACTGTCAATGTACCAGTATGCTCTGCTATGGGAAACTCATGCATCCTGGTATTTTCCCTCTTATCTATGGACCATATAACAAGGGCTTGGTGGTCATCACTAAATTTGACCCCTCTATGAGCCTATAGTACTTCTTTAGCAGTTGTTAGTTGAACATCCTTCTGCTTCCTTGTGAATAAAAAACAATAGCATTTTCTATATCCCATTCTGATAGAAGGAGGACTCCTGATTGTCTAACTATTTTCCTCCTATCTTCAAGAGTAAATTGGGAAAAATCATTCAAAATTTTTCACTTTACCTCTTCTTTAATAACTAGGTCAAGTTTATCTGGTTGCTTAGCCTTGATCTTCTCATAGGCTTTCTAAAAAAATTTCATATTTAATCTCCACAAAAAATATGCAAAGGCTCTAGATCTTACAAAATTTTCATCATTAATAAATCTTTCAGAAGCCTGGGCAACAATTGGGTCAATTTCCTTACCTTGGTAATTAGAAATGGTTAGGTCCAAGGAAGGTATAGGAGGTTCTTGTGGCTCTCCAATATCCAGGTCTATAGAAGTGACAATCACATCCCCTTCTCCACCCATTTGTCTAAGCTATTCCCTTAGAGATGCCTAATCATCTATCTAGATTGGGGACTGGCTTGGGGAGTATTGTTCCTTTTGAGAAGAAGAAAACCCCTACTCTAATTTTTGTCTTTTTAGAGAGCTGGCTGCAGATGGACTTCTTGACCTTGATTTCTTATGAGGGGGTGCCTGTTGCACATTTTGAATCATGACATAACCTACCCTTTTTTGCAATGTATATTGGCCAGGAGATACCATATTTCTACTGCTTATTCTTCTTTGTACTTCTGTTGCCTTGTCTGGATGTGCCTCAACAAACATAGCTTTCTTTTCATTCATGGTTTGAATTATTATGCCAAAATTATTAATTAATGTCTGTATTTTGGCTCCCTAGTATTTCTTATCTTTCAATGGGTCATATTGGGGGTCAAAAGCATTAATGAATTCTAGGGTTTTACTAAAAACTATCCATTTCTCTTTCCTCAATTCTTGATCTAGCAATGTGAAGATATTTTTTATTATATCTTCTGGATAGTAAACTTGATATACCATACGAGAAGCTCTCGCCCTTTCTTTTAATAGGTCATAGAATCCTTCAGGGTCAATGAATCGCACGTGAGACTCTTCCATGTTATACCTATCCAAAAACAAATTTAAGTGCTTCCACCCCTTTTTGACAAAGACAAAATCATGCACTACAGTAACCATTGGAAAGAAAGTGCCCTTTTTAACCAATTCCCTCTCATCTATAGTACCTATCTACCATAAGAGCTCAGAAATCCCTATCTTCAAAGGCACATGAAATGATAGCACATGAGGTTTTCCCAAAAAACCATAAACTCTTATCATTGTTGAAACATTGCAGGGAATTATATCCCCCAGTTATGACTGACAAGTAACCCTTTAGCATGGTCCTTGGGTCTGACCAATTCTAATAATGCTTGTGGGATTCTAGGGCTATCTCCTCTTAAAATCAGTCTAAGCTTTGATGCAAAATACCTGTCAAATCTTACATAGCTAGCATCTATGGCTTTTGAAGTCATATCAACACTCCACAATTGCACTAGATTCCTCTCTCCATCCTTTGTTGTTTCCAACTCCATACCCTTGGAGAAGAAAGTATATCCTTTTTATAAGCATACATGCATCATCAATGAATACCAACAGAATGGTTTGTTTACTTTTCCCTTTGCTATTCGAACCAAACCATTGTGAATCTCTTTTGCTAGAAAAGTGGCAAAATCTAGAATGGTACTCATTCCAAATTGAAGGGTTTGAGAAATTATAAGGACAACAGAACCTAGAATTTGATCACCTTCATCTATCCCAAAGATCTTTCAAAGAGAAAAATACAGTGCTTGAGCTCTCAAGTTGAAATGTCTCCTCAACAATGGCTCTGGGGTACTGGCTGTAATCACAGGAAAATTACCGACCTTGGCAGCATGCTCCTATAGTGGGCCTATTCTCAAATACATTTGTTGTGCATCATATATGACTTTCAAATCATCCATATCAATGATTTCATGCACAACATGGTTAGGGTTAAGGTTGAAAACCTCACTGAATAGCTCAGGGAAAACCCTAAAAAGATTGACCCTAGAATAATTTTTTACCCATCCCATGATAGGATCATACTTCTTTGCCAGGTCCATCAATAAATCACTATCAAAGAAAATAGTGGGGACTATTAATTTTCCAATATCAAATTCCCAAACATTTCTCATAGGAGTGTCCAGTTTTTTCTCTGAAAACCATTTCTTAAACAACTCCAGACCTCCCATGGAAACCTGGGCATCCCTTATCCAATTAGCTTTGTCATAAAAGCCTTATGCTACAACTATTCTAGGATTTTTCAGAATGAGTTCCCTTCCCTTAGTTAATTCATGCACTAATAAGGGGAATTGTTCAAGAAAATCATCATGCATAGAACATTTTAAATAATCCTTTTGACTAGTAAACTCTTTTTGGGGAGGCATTTTGAATGAACCCTAGGAAATTCACAACAGCAGATGCTTCAAATTTACTTAGAAAGTCACAGAGCAGTTACCCACCAAAATTCACACTTTTGCACTATATGATTTCTTCTACAATTTTACTGGAGTATTAACCAAGAATTTTCGTGCCCTAGCTCTGAAATCTTGAATGCCCTGATGTTCTTTTTGCACTTTGGTGGTTCATTAATGGTGAAATCATGGGCTCTTTTCATAAATAAAAACCACATGCACAAGGTCTGAATCACATTTACTCTCAGTAACCATTGCCTACAATTTTCTCTCAAGTTTGAATCCCATCCGTAGATTTTATCAGATCGGACAGTTCTGATTTAAAAATAACAAGCTTTATAGCTTTTAGAAAAATGCTATGTGTCACAAATGCACTTCCCCACATTACTTAAAAACCTACAACTTCATAATGTGGGTATGCACCAACCGTAGATCTTTGAAAGATCAACGGTGATGTTGACTCCACCCTGCCGAGCATCTAAGCAAAATTTTGACGTCACCACAAACACGTGTCTGCAGGGCACACCCTCGCTTTGTTTAAACTTCACTCAAATGCAAAATGTGGGGATGCATCATTTGTTGATCAAGACAAGATCAACGATCAGAAATAGCCCTTTATTTCATGCTCGCATTATCCACTTGGGCCAATGATATGACTATTGTTAACCTGTGTCTTTTGACTATTGCATTTATTTCTGAAACCTTTTTGGCCCACATGGATGAGTAGTTCTAGCTAAGCACAATTGTTAGATCCTATGGCATGACTTTTGCATTCTTCATAGTCTGGTCCCACTATGACATGCATCACAAATGCGCTTTAACGCTTTACTTAAATTCCTACATCTTCATAATGTGGGGATGCACTAACTGTAGATCTTTGAAAGATCTACGGTTGATAAGATTTCACTTCCATTCAGCAGTCAAAATCCTTCAGTGCACATCTTCCAGTACACGTCATCCATTTTTTATAGTGTAGCACACTGAATCAGAAATACCTGACCCCACTTTGCCATGCGTCACAAATGCGCTTCCCCGCTTTGCTTAAAAACCTTCATCTTCATAATGCGAGGATGTATTGGCCCTTGATCTCTGATAGATCAACGATGTTTGAAAAAACTCTTCAACTTGGCATCCTTTCAAAAAGAATATCGCAATTAAAGGCACATGAAAGGTTTATCACAAGGATTAAAAAAAATATTCTGATGCAAACAAAACATTAGGATAAAACATCCTGCCAAGATACTTGAAGAAAAACCCCCCTTTTTAAAAAATAATTTGAAAATTAGGGCAACATAAAACCAAGGTATAAGGCTTTTTTACCCACTTAGGGCCTTTTTATGGATAATTTGAAAACCAAACCCTAAGCATTTAAAGGGAAGATACAACTTAAAGAATAGGGCATAACTAGGGTAATCTAAGAATTTTCAAAATTTCACAAAATAAAACCCTAGTCTACAAGAAACAAAGACTTAACTGATTTTTCATCCAAATAACAAAATTTTTCTATACTATGAAAAATCACACCAACAGGTGGGTTGCCCCATGGTGGGTGTAAAAAATGTATGCCTAAAATGTGGGCACACTTCTTTGAGTCACTATATCCAAGAATACTTAAGAATGAGGTCTTGAATGGTAGCTCATAGGTCTCTATTCAGGGAGTGCTAAGTTTTGTAATGGAGGCCCTCAGTTTGACCTAGTTTGTGCCCATGCAAGTACACCATGAAACAAGAGATTCAAGGATCCAAAATGCATGCAAATGGAGATGAAAACTAATCTATATGATAATAATGCAAAATAATGCAAGAAAGGAGGTGTAATAACAATGCAATACTAATCTATGAAAATAAATATGGATCTAAGTTAATATGTACATGCAACGATGAAACCTCATGATGGAAGCCATGGATGCATGAGAGAAGAAGACAAGAAGATAGAAGTTCTCCACAAAAAGCTTTAATATTCAAAATCCTTCTTCAAAAATTGCTCTCCAAACCTGTAGCATAACAATAGCATACTAATGGATGTCAAAAATGAGGAGAGGGCTCTCCCTTATAAAGAAAAATGTGGAGGTGGGAAGCTTCTCACAACCAATATGGGATAATAGAGTTTGATCCATGTGAGACAAAATTCCACCAATGAGAAAAGAGGAGAAGAATTAAACGAGGGAAGGAAAAAGAAATTTATTTAATTTTTATTTATTTCATTTCCTTTTTCACATGGGATTTATTTAATTAAAAGGGAACAAGTTCTTTTAATTAAATAGGAAATATTTAATTAAATTAAAAGAGGTGTTTTCTCTTAATTAATCAAATGTGGATGAATTTAATTAAAAGAGAGGTTTTCTTTTAATTAAATAGGGACTTATTTTATTTAATTAAAAGGGAGATTTTCTTTTAATTAAATAAGACTTAAGATAAAATGATCAAACTTAGAAAAATAAATAATTGAATTTGATAAAGGAAATTGATTTAAATTGATTTAATAAAATATTGCAAACCATTGATTCAAGAAATTTGATAAATTGATAAATTAAATAATGGGGGCCCATAGTCTAGGCAACCATTTTAGGGTGCATACAATCCCTAACTTGATAAAAGCCAAAGAAGAAACAAGTGGAGTATGAGGCATGTAATTTGATGGATCAAGAAATAAAAATGGGGTAAGGGCTAGTGTAATATTGGTTTCTCCTACATTAGAAAAGTAGCATTTCTCATTTAGGTTGCAATTTAGTCGTACTAATAATATAGCTGAATATGAGGCTTTAGTTCAAGGTCTCTTAATTGCTTAGAAAAGAGGAATCCAAGCATTGAGTTTGTACAGGGATAGGAAGTTGGTGGTCAATCAGATGTAGAACCAAAATGTCACTAAGAATAATTTTTCTCAAGTCTTACAAACATAGGTTATGGGATTTTCTTGAAGATTTTAGTATATTCAATATTCAAAGAAATTCCTAGAAAAGAAAACAAACATGCTGATAGACTTGTGGTTGTGGTGTATCTCATGATGTCCCAAGGAGCCTCAAAGATAAGAAGAGTTAGAGAATTAAAATGGTGGTCAAGCTCATTGTTCTTGATAATGATAACAATTGGTAGGTCCTTGTATTTGATGAATAAATTGTGAGTATTTTGTAGAATGAAGCCAAGTTCTCAGATAGAATTGGTCGAGATTGCATGACTAATATGGTGATCAAATCATTAACCTCGACTCCAAAAAATTACCTAAGGGTCTCATTACTTTAGATATTTTCTTTAACTTTGATGACCAAGTAAGGGAAAGAGGCATGAATCTTGTTACAAACAAAGGAGACGATGTACTAATGACAATTACCAATGGAAGGATGCTATACTTAGGGAAGGTATGTTCAAAAACTGAGAATGAAATTTTTGTCCATCTATGTCAAAATTTTAATGATATATTTTCTTGGACATATGATGATTTGAAGGGATTTGACCCTAGTTTGTTTCAACATACTATAGATTTTGTGGTTAACGTAAAGCTTGTTAGGAAAAAATAGAGACCAATAAATCCCTAGATTGAGCCTACAATGAGAAATGAGCTATCCAAATTAATTGAGGCCAATATCATTTTCCCTACAAAGCACTCCTCTTGGGTGGAAAACCTTGTCCCAATTAGAAAAAGGAATGGAGAGATTAGAGTGTGTGTAGATTTTAGGGATCTTAACCAAGCTTCCCTTAAAGATCATCATCCTCCCTTTTATGAAATAACTATTGTCTAAAATTAGTGGTTCAGAGAGATTCTCCTTCTAGATAGATTTTTGGGTTATAATTAAGTGTCGGTCAAGGAGACTGATATATATAAAATTGCTTTCACTACCAAATGGGGTACCTATGCCTATAGTAAGATGCCTTTTAGACTAAAAAATACAAGTGCCACATTTTAAAAAGTAATGGAGATGGCCTTCAAAAATATGATTGAGAGGTTTCTATTAGTCTATCTTGATGGTATCACAGTATAATTAAAGGATGTGGCAGAGCATTTTGATCAACTTAGGTAGGTATTTGCAAGATGCAGAGAGTATGGGGTGTTGTTGAATCTAGGAAAGTGTGTCTTCACCACCAATCAAGGGAAAATGTTAGGACATATCATTAGCATGACTTCTAATACTATCACTATGGGGGAGCATTGCAAAATATTGATGTGATGTATTCATGATTGTGTTTGTCATTGATGATAATATATTAGTAAGTTTGTGAAGATTAACAAAGTAGTTGACTATGATCTTTGTATTAAGAGAAATACATTACTCATCTATTAATGTGGAGTGCCAAAAGTATACTTTAGTATGTGTTTGTTACAAGGGTAAATGTGTAGAACCTAAATTGATAGTATACAGAAGATATTATTGATCTATAGAGAACCATATGGAAACATATTATTAGAGAAGTAGATCCTATTGTGTGATTGCTATAGTTCATAAAAAATGTAATAAAAGGTTGCTCAGTTAACTGGACATAGTATACTAGCCAGTGATGACATCAGAGAGTATGCATGTACAGAAGTCATAGGAGTAAATGTTTATTTATGACTGTAAGCTGACAATAGCTAACTCAAGGATTTATTATTGGACATGGTATAAAGGAAATTTTTTTTTTGTGTTTAAGGTATAGAGAGCATATAAGACTTGAAAACTATTAAGCAAGGAGAGTGCTAAAGAAAAAAAGTGATTTACCTATGCCTATAAGTGACCTTAAGGGTTATTATTATTGAGAATTGAGTTCTAGATCTAATTACATGGTCTAAATGAGAAGAAGTCCAACATACTGAATAGAGGAAGAAGTAGAATCTTGTTTCACATCTATTATTCTAAAAGGAATAATGCTGAAATCAATAAGATAGTGGGTTTATTGATCTGATCCTGAATTTTTTAAACAATGGGTTTAGTTGTCCTCCAAAATCTCCTAACAAGAATTTAAAGTGTCCTAACAGGGACTCTTTATACTAAATGTTTTAATAGACTCCTAACAAGGTCCATCCTCTAACAAGGAATATTTAAATCAATACATCATCTTGTGGGAATAATTCCCATTGGGCTTCTCCCTCCAATCGAGGGTTTCCCTAGTTAGCATATCTAGTGTAATTGTTTATGTGCATCTTTGCATGGTTGTTGTTTAGCTTGGTTGAATGGTTAAGTTTGTTTAAAGAGGATAAATGTTTTTAATAGTTGGATAACTAATTCACCCCCCCGCCCCCCAATTTATCTTGGTGGACTATTTTTTATAACAATTGGTATTAGAACATCAGGTCCTTGAAGGATAAGCTTAAGAGCTTTGGGAGATTAGTGGCAAGAAAAGATAGTCCTAAGTCAAATAGTGGAAATTTTAGCATAGAAGCTCTTGGTGAGTTATCCAAACAAGACATGAAGATCAAGGAAGGTATTGATCTAGTTCTAGAAAGAGAAATAGAAGGCATGGAAATTTTTTCTTGTTGGGTATGTAATGAGTCTGGTCATTACGCATCTACATCCCCTAAGAGAATAATGAAATCTAGAAAGAGTTTGATTTCTAATGAAGATGAAGAATTTATAGCAAGTATGGAAAGATTCTTGAATGATTGTGATAAATATAATAAGCTTGAATTGGTTAAGGAAAAGTCAGTAGTAGAAGAGATAGCTTCGATAACTATTGTTGATCCAAAGGCTAACCATGAAAATGTGGAAGTTATCATTAATAATGATTTGCAGCATGGGAATTATATTGAAGAGCATAGATCTTATCTTAGAGTAGAAGAAAGAGTTGAGTTGAAGACTCCTAAATAAAAAAACATTGCAAAGTGAAGGAAAAAGACTATTACAGAAGCAGCAAGAGCTATATTATTTGAGAATGATGTACCAAAGACATTTTGGAGAGAAGTAGTCAATATAGTGGTATATACTCTGAATAGAGTAAATATTAAACAAGAATATGATGAGAAATCATCCTACTGATTAGATAATAGGAAGTAAAGAAAAAGGAGTAATGACAAGAAGTAGAACTAATGAAGAACTATGTCTAATATCTCAAGTTGAACCAAAGAGAATAGATGAAGAAATTAAGGATGATCACTGGATGAAAGAAATGGAGGAAGAATTTGAATAGATAATAAAGAATGCCACATGGGAATTAGTTCCTAGACCTATGAACAAGAATGTGATTGGCACAAAGTGTGTATTTAGAAACAAAATGAATGAACAATGAGAAGTAATAAGAAACAAAGCAAGATTAATATGCAAAGGCTATTCTTACAAAGAAGGAATAGACTATGAGGAAACAAATTCAAGAATGGAAGTAGTCAAAATGTTCTTAGGATATGCAGCAAATAAAAAATTCAAGGTATATCGTATGGATATTAAGTAAACATTCTTGAATGAAGAACTTGAAGTAGAAGTTTGTATTGGGCATCTAGAAGGTTTTCCTATCACAAAAGAGAAGGATATGGTTTGTAGAGTAAAGAAAGCCTTGTATAGATTAAAGTAAGCACCTAGAACCTATTATGCAAGGTTAGATAAATACTTAGCAAAGCTTGGACTTGCTAAAGGAATAGTAGACAACAACTTATACTTGAAAGAAATAGAAAATGGTTTGTTCATAATCATTGTATTTGTTGATGATATCATTTTTGGAGGAAATGATGAAGATAGTAACAAATTCTTAGAAGATGTGAAGAATGAGTTTGAGATGAGTATGATAGGAGAAATCAAATTTTTCTTGGGATTGAAAATTGTTCAAAAAAAAGAAGGTACCTTTGTTTCTTAGACTAAGTATTTGAAATATTTGCAAAAAATATTTGGACTAGAAAATTGTAAACCTATTTGAACTCCTATGGTAACTAGTCACAAGTTATCTAGCAAGGATGATACACTTGTTGTTGAACAAAAGAAGAATAGATCTATGATTGGAGGATTGCAGTAACCAACTCATAGTAGAGTAGATATAACTAATGCAGTTGGAATTGCAGAAAGATTTTAGGCTAATCCTAAAGAATATCACTATGCAGTTGTAAAAAGGATATTTAAATATCTGAAAGTGATATTTGATTATGGCATTTGGTATGATAGAGGTGATTATTTTACTCTTTGCACTTATACTAATGCTGATTGGGCAGGAGATATGGATGATAGAAAGAGAACCAATGGAGGGGCATTCTGTCTTGGTGGAATAATAGTTTCTTGGCTCAACAAGAAACAAAATTGCACTTCATAGAGTATTGCAAAGGCAGAATATATTGTAGTAGCAAACAAGTGTAATCAAGTCATATGGATGAAGTGGATGATGAAGGATATTAAAATTACATTTAAAGAATTTTTTATCATTTACTATGATAACACAAGAAAAGTAAGCATGTCTAAGAATAATGTTTTGCATTCTAAGACTAAGCACATCTCTATAAAGTATCATGTGTTGAGAGAGAAATTTGCAGAGAAAGAAATCGGACTAGAGTATGTTAACATTAAGGAATATATTGCATAAATTTTCACAAAGGCCTTACCAAAGAACACATTTGAGTACCTAAGAGGTATTCTCGGGGTTATGCCATTGCCTACTTCAAAGTAGAAGATGCAAAAGTGCATCAGTCCAAGGTACATAGCAGCATTGTTAGACTGAATTGAATATTGATGCTTCCTCAATGGGGGAGTATCTGTGATGAATAGAGTTAGTAAAGGACTCTTGGTAATTGGTAATTGATATGCAATAGTGTCTCTAGAAACTTGAGCTATTAATGGATTTATATAAAAAATTTGTAAAGCAATAGACTAGCTTGTTTTCGTGTTGATAGATTATTGTATCTTTGAGCAATTAAACTATTTTTGTATTACACCTTAACCTTTAACATTGATGTCAATGGGGGGAAGAGTGACTTGAAAAGAACTCTATGTAGTATAATGGGGAAGAAATGAGAACGTGGTGTATGATGTTTGTTTGAGGAAAAAAAAGAAAGATTTGATTGATATATCTTGGAACTTAGATGTTTCTCATCTATGTTTCCATCAATGCCAAAGGGGGAGATTTTTAGCATGAATGCTAATGCTATCTGTTGGTCTAATTTTTTGCATGATAAAATTTCCCTAGCCTAGGTACAAAAAATAAGATTGAATCCATTAATAGTGAATAGGGTTTCTGGTCTTTGGTTCTCCAAATTTGTTAGCCTTAGGGTTTCTAGTCTTTGGTCCTCTAGATTTGTTAGCCTTTGAAAATATTGTTACACCCTATATCTCATTCCTCTTAAAAATTTTGAGCGCGAAAAATATTTTAAAAATTTTGTGAACATTCTGTATTCATTTCAATTTTTCCATGTCCCCAAGATGCCTTTTTCTCTTATGTTCCACACTGTCCAATTCTGGTAAGATCTATGGTAGTCACTATCTTGCTATGGAAAGATGTGCTCTTTTTATATATAGCGAGGTAGTGAATATTGTAAAATTAAAGGATGAGGCCGTGAAATAGAGGTGCAGTGATTATAAATTGTATTGCATCCAAAGTATTTAGTCATGCACATTTTTTTAGTACTATAAGAGTAGGAAAAGGAACCTAGAAAAAAGTGGGCAAAAGAAGTTGCTTGAATAATGGATTCTTCTATGATTTGCTACTTTGCTATCAGAAAAACTAAGCACCTTGCCGGTAGCGACATAGAGAATAGTTGGGAAATATATGATATGATGGCCTCCAAACTTCTTAGTGACCATAAAGATTTCCAAGTGGCATGGTGAGTAATGACTATTATGTTAGAAGTATTAATGAGGGTGATTGTGACTTTACTTGCTTTTATTCTTCTGGCACCAAGTCTTAATCAGCCATCGAAGCTCGCTACTTCACTATTGGAAAAATTTATGCATTTGTCATTAGCGACATAGAGAGCTATCATGAAATGAACACATGGTGGGACCCAAGCTATGATGACTAGGATTAGAATATGATTTTATATGCCAACTGTGTAGGATTTCTCACATCATCAATAACATGGACCTATGCCCCATTCATAAAACATATAAGGGATTTTGATTGTCAAATCAAGTTTGGATCAATGATTCTCACTATCTTTCTATGGATAGATGTGCACTTTTTACTCTATGCAATATAGTGAATATGGGACCCACTACATCTTATGTAATTCATGCAGTTTCCATGCCCTCAGATCAACTTCAAGTCTATGCCATTACTATCTCACTATAAAGAGTTGCTCAAAGGTTATGTATAGTGCGATAGCGAATGAGGGACCCACCATATTTCTCTTAAGTGATTTATCAAATGTCCTCCATGTAAGAAAAGCATAATAATTGGTTGTCACTACTTTACTATACCAAAATTCTTGAGGGTTATGTATAGCAAGGTAGAAATTTGATGACATGTGTCCTCAGTCATCAGTGGGTCTAGATTGAAATGCCAATAATGAAAGAACTACACACATGGAAAAATTTCATTGGGTTGACTACCAACATGTCAAGTGGAACATGAGTCATTTATGCATGCATCCTTGGATTGTAGGATTTTTTAAAAATAAATGGTGTAAATTTGAACATAGAAGGTGGTGCCACTCTGTGCAATTTATGAGGGATGAAAGCTTCACATCTGAAAGAAAATAGAGTATAATACAAAAGATTTTCTCAATTTCATCCCATGTGAACAAAAATTTCAAGCTTCTCCTGAGCAAAAGCCATTACTAAGAAGGTGATTGAGCTTGACAATAGTGTGAAGAAAATTTCCATTATTTTCGAATATACTATAGAATTATAGAAAGGAATGAGCAAAGGTTCAAGTAAGTAATCATATCATAATATCTATACTGTCTCAGTTCTACAAAGTTACAATTCAAAATGCCTCCAAAGAAGGGATTTTTTAGTCAAGAGAATTACTTGGATAGGAATGTCCACAATGATTTACTTGAGCTACTTCCCATTTCAACTACTAAAATTGTGCAAGTTTAAAAACTTACTTCATTAAAACCTAGGTTGGAATAGCATATGGATTGTATGACAATGATAATTGGGTCTAGGATGCCAGTACCCCTCATACTGGTCTAAATTTGTTTTAAAAATGGTTTTTAAAGAGGAACCTGTTTGCCCCCACATGGTAACATCTGGAATTTTGATTTAGGGAAGCTGGTGGTTCCTAGTGTTTTCATGGACTATGATCTTCTTGAAGTTTTGGCAAAGAACTATGACCAACCTATTAGGGTAGTGAGAAGAACTGATGGCTAGGTCCTAATTACAGTCAGCCTAGATGAAATTAGGGATGTTTTTGGTTTAGGGCCTCTCACTTATTACCATGTTCCCATTGATTTGGAAGGGTTAGAAAAAGAATACAAATCCTAGAAAGATTCCATTAGGCAAGGTGCATTGAAGGCACATATAAGTAAAATTGGAACCTTGTCAGTGATAACAACAACCTCCAAGGAACCTTTCAAAAGGGCATATTTCAATTCTAGGGCTATAGAGATATATAGGACCCTGTGCAAAGTTTTTGGGAGAGATGAAGAGGATTTTATGCTTATGGATGTCATGTATATGGTTATTCAAATTTCAACTTTTGGTGTGGACATTATTTTTGACTTTCCTTCTTATTTAGCTGAGGAAATCCATAGTGGATTAATTGGGATTGCCAAGAGCAAGGTAGAAAAAACTTTTGGTCATTATTCTTTGTTGATGCATATGTTTTTGTTTAAAGAAGCTATATATTTTGGTAAAGAAATGAAGTTAAATAGAGAGGAAAATGGAGAAGCACTACTAGTCCAATTATGGAGTGTAGATATGACTTGGGATGTAGAGAATGCTAGTTTTGTTAGATTTGATAGGTATTTCACTTCCAAGCTAAGATGCCTTTTATTAAGTGACAATCCCAAAATCCCCAAGGCATTAATGCGTCTCATTAGGAATATGGATAAATATAGTGGTTTGAAAGTTTCACATAATTGGGGGGATATCATCCCATACTCTATTTCTATTATTTTTAGAATTTATGGTTTTAAGGGAAGTCCTCATGTATTACCTTACCAAGTTCCCTTGAAGGTATGAATAGCTGAGTTTTTGTGGCAATTGGGAGGAGTAGAAGAAACATTTTTGTTGAATAGATCAAAAAGGTCAATTTTCCCCACTTGCATAGTAGCCCATCATTTTGTAATCACAAAAGGGGGTTGACTCTCATTGAGAAAAAATTTTCATCCCTAAAAGATGGCTATTTCTTACCCTTATTTTTGTGATTTTGAGGGATTTTATAATTTGGCTCTAAGGCATAGAATTAAGCTTGGAAAAATTGAGCATGAATACTATTTTCTAGAAGATATAATGAGGAATGAGTACTTCTTGCAAGAACAGGGGACTAGAAAATAGAAGTGGAGAGTCTTCTCTAAAATTTTGGATTTCATTAATTGTTTTGATGCAAATTATAGTCCTTTGGACAATGCAGTTACAAATGTAGATAAGATAAATAAACTTATGAATACTTCTCCTGAAATAATAGAGGCAATGAATGAAAAGAAACAATTCTTTATTAGATTTTACCTGGATAAGGCCAGGGAAGTAATGAGAAGATTTGGTTTTACTCCCAATATAGGGGTAGGTCTATTAATTATCCAAGAAAGGCCAAGGTATACTCTTATTCAAAATAAAAGGGTCACTATGGAAAAAGGAAACAAAATAGTTGAGTCCACCAGTGATGTCATTGAAGAGAGGCCTTATAAACCCTTCCTAAAAAGGAGAAAGATAATAAGGGAAGAGGATCATCATGTTGAGGAATATTCACCCTCATAGACCCCTTTGAGAATTGAAAAGGAATAGCTCACTAAAGAGAAAATTAAATAGTTGGGATCACAAGGGGAAATTTTTGTGACACAATCAGAAATAAATGAAGGAGACCCCTAGGAGCCTCTAGTACCAAGCTTTGAATTGATAGTTGCAAATTATAGAGGAAGGGAATTGGACACTGTGTTGGAATAGGCAAGTCATCAATTCTTATTAGATGATAATTTTGTTAAATCTAGGACTTTTTTCCAATTTCCATGGAGAGCCAACATGAAAAAAATTTGAAGAAAGATTCAAAAATTTGAGGATAGAGCATCTTGAACTAGAGGAGGTAGCCCTAAAAAATTAGATAAAGGAACAAATGATTCAAGAGTTCCAAAACATAACCCCTAAAGAGTGGAGGAAAATGGTAAAGGCTTACAATATATTATTGTTACCCAATTGGGATATTGCAAGTGCATTGATTTTTAATTCTATTTCAAATAAATTGGAATTAAAAGACCCCAGTAAAAATAAGTTTTTAGAGACTTCATTCAGTGAAGATCAAGCTGCCCTAGTTATGTGGTCTCTAAGAAGGGGATCTAGGGTGGTTTTATCATAGCCAAATGAATCAAGACTAACAAGAAACACCATTGTGAGGAGAGTAGCTAATACCTCTCATGTGCAGGTAGCACATTGGAATGTAGATTAATCACAATTTGGTTTGGCTACTACTAAGAAGGAAGATCAGGCCATGTTTGAACTACAAAGTAAATATGAAACAATTCTTGAGGCCTACTAAGGAGGTAAAAAGGAGAATTGAGCTTGAGAACAAGTTAATGGGGAGGTCCACAAGGCTGAGAATAACATACCCTCACCCCCAATTGAACCTTTCAAATCCACCCCCCTCATAGAAATACTAGATACACCCAAAAGGCTAGAATATTACACAGTAGAAGATTTTGAAGAAGAAAAAAAAAAGCTATGGGCATTGCATGTAGAGTTAAATGCAAAATATGAGGATAAATTAAGAAAGGCTCTTACATACTTGGTAGATAAGATTGAATGGCCATTATTTTATGACCAATTAACAAGGGTGGTAAACATCTAGGAAGAATTAAAAGAAAATGAGGAGGTTTTGAAGCCTATTGTGAATAAATGGGGGAACAAAAAGAGAAGGAAAGAAGTTACACTCTTATGTTACTCTGTCATAAGATCATATCATGATCAAATTGAAAGAATTTATGATATTGTCTTTGATATAATGAATTTTGATGATAGGAGGGTTTGTTTGCAAAGAATAATAGTTAGCTACTTAGATAAATATAAGAGCCAAAAGTTTAGCTTATTTCCTCATGCCCTAGATAGAAGGAGTAATTTGAAAAGTAAAGATGAGTGGGCTAAGGAACTTGATGATTTTTTTTGTTTAAGAATGAATAAAGTTATCAATGAAATAGGGCATGCATAGTGGGCCACAACTACAAAAGAAATGGTAAAGGTTCAATTATTCTTTGATTCTTTGAAGCAAGATTTTGTTATTATTGATAAAGAAGGTGAATAGATCATCAAGAAACAATAAGATATTCTTCAATTTGATTGGCTAGATGACACACTTTATGATAAGTAGATAGCAGATATTCTTTCTGATGAATAGTTAGAGGAAGTTGAAATTGATGATGAAGAGATAAATGAAGATGAAATCCAAATCATTGATTCACTTCCATCAATTCCTGGAAATGAAGGATACAAAATAGAGTAGTCACTCTCAACTATGGAAACAAACCAACAAATTATAACTGCTGACTAGGAGGAAAACCAAGTAGATGATACACTAGAACATGTAGGTTAGGACAAAAAGGAGCAACCAACCTAGGATGAAAGCATCATGGTCCTAGTTGATGATGTGGCATAAGAGGATTCATAGATAAAAGTTGTTTTAACAATGATGCAAGAGCATCCAGAGGTATAAGGACAATCCTATGTCACCCAAAAAAATATACCTAGACATAGTTTCTATTTCATGTGTTTTCATTTCTGGATACCCATTTGGGTCAAATAAAGGTTCCAACTCTCATAGTTTCACTATTAGTGTTTTGGGTTAGAGTATTTAAGCACCTTGGGATACATGTAAATGGCATAAAAATAGGAGTATGTAATTGAGCCATAATTATGGTGATTTAGAAGGTGTAAATTGGAGGGATGATAAAAATTGTAATTTAGAACATTCTAAAAAAAGAATCAGGTCAAAAGGCTGCACAGTTTGAAAGTTATCATAGCTTTTCAATTTCTGGAGACCTCCTAAGAATGCTTCAAAGTCAAGTTTGAGGCACTAAATGACATTGTATAGGCCTGAAAAATTGGGGGATGAGAAAAGCTGGTCAATAGGGTTGTAGAGCACTGTGAGAGCTTTCTAGAAATGTAAACGGTTCATCAATCGAAGCTACGGTTTAAAATTTATGCCTCTCGAAAGTTTGGCTACCATTTTTGGATTCTTCTAATTTTGCACCGACTTCTAAAGTGACTTTTGGAGCCTTCCATTTTGGCGTTGGATGCCAACTAACACTTTCTAGAATGTATTCCTAATCCTTAACCATTTTGGGTCTATTTAAGAACATTTCTAGCATTGTAAAAGGTAGTTTAGAGTGGAGTTTAAGAGAAGGTACTAGAAGAAGAAATTATCTCCAAATTTATACTATTGTAAGCCCATAGGGCATTTTTTGGAGTCTATTCTCTCTGCACTGAGTGTATTAGCATATTTTCATAATCAATAAATGTTTCCCTTTCCTATTGTGTCCATTCTATTCTTGGGTTATGTCTCCATTAAACAGGTCATGATGGTGGCGATGAGGAGCCATGAATTGAAGTAAAGCTATAAGAATCAAAGTAGAATTCATCATTGGCAAGTCTAATGTCTACATACTTTGACAAATTAGAATGAAAAAGGAGCCTATCATAGAGTTTGTAATATCCTAAAGATGTAATAGAAAAGGGGAGGCCTACCAAGAGAATGATATGATGTTACCCTTCTGTTATATAAATTTTTGTCTTTTTCTATTATGCAAATGTAAACATCTTTTAAGCACACCTGCCAGTTCTCTATGCCTGAAGCTTGTTGCATCTCACATTATATAAGTGAGATTCTAGGGCTAGAGAAGGGTTCAATTTCTAGTGCATTTTATGTATTTCACTTAGGATGTTTTTTCTATCTAGTCTTTGAGAAAAAAATTATAATGTATTTTCTCTGCATATATTCTGAGAATACATCAATATGGAATGATCTTCATGTCTTTTTCTAAGGTCATCTTGAGTTTACTACAATTGTATACAAATTTTCAAGGAAAATTAATACTAGTTTTGAGCTATCCCCATATCAGCTTTTATTGAATTTTGTCTCCTTTGCTATTAGCTAGTTATTTTTGAGATTGTGTGACTAAAGCTTGCTCAATTGAATACAATTCATTTAGGTTGTATGTCAATTCATTACTACTATTAATTCAATGAATTAAGTAAATGCTTTTGATGAATTTGATAGGGTTGTCATGGTAATAGAAAGGATGTCTATAAGAATGAAATTTAGTAATAATTACTGATAATTCTTGTTGTAAAGTAATAAATTAGATCCACAAATTGAAGTAGACTCTGAATCCCAATGGATTAGGCACTGATCAAAATTTACTCAGTATGCAAAATAAATATACTATGAAGAAGCATTGATTCTAAAATCACAATCAGCTTTATTTTACATTTCTTGAAGATTTTAAATGATGGTTAGCACTTGTTTTCATGGAATATTTTAGCCTTAGTTAGCCACTATTGCTAGGAGCACTTGTAAATCTATAGAAGAATTTTGACCTAATCTTTTATATAGGATGTGTTTACTCAAGATGTCAAAATTATGCATTTATTTGAGGATATGAGATGAAAATCAAAATGAAACTAAAATAATTCTCATACAATAGATTCTAGCCTTGAATCATCCCCTAGGTGTACCCACTGTGGTTTTGCAGAGCCTGAAGAGTAGAAACCTACCCTTGGTTTTGTTGAAGTTTTGTCCAAGTGGTTTTTACATGTAACTATTGATAGGAATTGGCTAATCCTTAGGTTTTGTAAGTAATATCAATTTGGTATTGAACCTTGTGTTGTTCAATAGTTTTAAAACACCAACAAAATGGTGACTCTACTAGGGAGTTGTCCAACACATTTGTGAAAAGTACTACAATTTATTTGGTCCTATTGTGTACATGTGTGTCAGACTACTTTGTATTACCTATGGTTATAAGGGGGTGTTCTAGTGACAAACCTTGAGAATTAAAAAGAAAGAATAAAAAACCCAAATACCACAGATATACACTGATGTATCTAGCCTATACAAGTGTCTTAACCAACAAGCAAGAGTTGTAGGCTTATAATCTTAGTGATTAGTCCATCTATGTTAGATATTTCCATTTTTATTTGTGTTTTTTCCTTGAGTCAGGAGTAATTGTAATCATTTATTTTCCCAAGAAAAGGGTGGTGACTAAGTCAAGGTTTTGAAGCTAGTGCTTATTTGATATATAGTGAAATGGTTGACAAAAGAAAAAATAGAAGAGCTAATCTTAATGTACCAATGTATACTGATTTACCTAAAGATGGTAGGAAGAACCTAAATAAGAAAAGGATAGATCCAAATCCCACCTGGAAACCTAGAGGTAGTGTCTCAGCCAATTCCTAGTATCAACTGGTGATAGGGAGAGAGTCTTCTTCACTCAACTCTAAATTAGAAACCACAAGACTCTTAGGACATATGTTTACTACCCTAGTGCCAAATGAAAGAATATATCAAGATAAGGATATGTCACCAATAGGGAATATATCCCCTAGACTAGGTCTCATAGCTGAAAAGCATTGTAGGTTAGGACACATGAGTTCTTTTGAAGATCCTTCTAATCCTAAAATAGTCCCATATAATGAACCAAATATTATAGATCTAGATGACCCTATTGACTTAGAAGATACTTTTGTAGAACCTGCAGAAGTACAATTAGAGATATGATTCTTGAAAAAATGGGTTGTTGAGGAAGAAGCTAAGCATATGCATCTTGAAAAGGAGAAGGACCAAGCCAACCTAGATGTTATAATAGAAAGAGACACTCTATTTAGAAGGATGGATACCTTGAAGAAATAAAATAAAAAGTTAGAAGAAAAAATGATAACCCTCCATGCTAATGTCTTTAGAGATGTAGACAATCTTAGAGCTAAAGTTCAAGAACAAGAAAAATTCTTGAGTCAAAAGCAAGAACCAGTTATTGCTTAAATCCAAAATTATAAACCTATCCAAATAAATCCTGTAGATCCCATTGTGAAAGTTGTAGACAAAGGAAAGGGTAAAGCTATAGGAGTCCAAATAAATAAACCTCAAGATCAACCAAGAAAAAATGTACAACCTTCCATGTCAAAATTAGATCTAGATTTGGAAAAGGCTAGAAAGGAGAAGGAAGACCTTGCAAAAGAGCTTCAAAAGGTAGAAAATGAAGCTCAAGCTGTAAAAACTAGGAGAAAAATTTAGTTCATTAAGTCTAATTCTATATTAACCTCATGGCCAAATTTATTCACCCCAGCTTTAGTTTCTATACCTACTTGTGGACTAATAGTTTTAGTTTAGGGAATATCTCAGTCTACTCCTACCTCATCATCCACCACTTATACTCGAGCCCCTATTATTCAACCTCAACGATCCCAAAGTTTTCTTCTTAACCAAACCAACATAGCAAGCACCTTAAATGTTCCTAGTTTCTAGAAGAAACCTATGTACATGGAAAAGTATAGACAAATATTGTTTGTAGGTACTCTTGGTGCTCCACATCCCATATCTTTTTATTTAAGAGATAAAGTGGTTAAGTTTTCTGAAAATAATGTTGTTACTGGTGAAAAACATTTGAGAGTTTTCATAAACATGTTAAATGATTATGAATTTAAAAATGAGGATGTGGTCATGAAGTTGTTTGTTCATTCACTAATTGAGGATGTAAGGGATTGGTTCAGAAGGTTACCTGATGATAGCATTAGTTCATGGAATGATTTAGAGAAGTTATCAAAGAACAATATGGAGAAAAAACTAATGTAGGATTCATCTTAAATGAATTTAATAACAACAAAAAAAATCCTAATGAGTTCACATTTGAATTCAATGTAAGATTCCAGAAAGGTATGTACATATTGTTTCAAGCTATGAGGTTGAATGAGGATGTTTGTCTCATAACATATTTTAATGCTTTTGATAGCAAAATGGCTTACCAGTTGAGGGATAAGGATCCTAAAATTTTAAGGGATGCTCATAAGGTTGTAGTAAATATAGAGAATAATAGGAAAGCATCCAGCAAACTGGGTAGAAGAGATGATCCAAAGCTATTCAATCCCAAGAATAAGAACAAAAGGGAAGTTGATAAAATTCTTGTAGGAAAGAAGCCAGAAGAACCTACAATAGGTCAACTATTGGAATTCCTAAAAGAGATGAATCCTACTAGTTTCAATAAGCCAAATGTTGCTAAGAAAACCCCTATGAATAATATAAATTTCAATAGACAACCTAGAATGTAGAATTGCCCTTATACCACCCAATGGAAGGATGACAAGCCAATCCTTAACTAGACTCAAAATGTAAAAGATAAGGGTATACCAAATCCTCTACAAAGAAGTTCAATAAATATGAATGATAATGTGCCATGGTGTATTATTTGTCAATCACCCCACTCTACATAATATTGTCCAGTTCGTCAATCATTTGCTTCTGATCATAGTTTATAAACTAAGAAGGATGAAGAAGAAAAGAGTCATGATGATGTATGTTGTAATATGGTAAGCATGTGTAGTGATTTTTTTAATTCTTATTTGGAAGAAATAGAAAGTGATCTGGAGAATAAGAAAATTTCTTATCAATTACATCATCAACAAATCTTTTTAGACAATGAAGGCTATGACGAAGATTAGGCATGTGTTACATCTTTTGAAGTTGGTCATTTAAGTTTAAGAATGCCTTCTAAAGAGGAAATTGATAGGATCACTACAAAAATGATCTCCCAAGTACATAGAAATTATAATTTGAGAAACATAATAGTTTACAATGAAATTGGGAAGCCTTTTGGTATATTCATAAAAGATATCACACATAAGATGAAAGATGAAGACAAGAAGGCTAGTGTAGAGATAGTCAAGGTTAAAGATATTAAAGCTAAGAAGTGGGAACCTAAGAGGAAAGTGTAATTCCAAGCTAATGAGAAAACAAAAGCAATTGTGTAAGAGAAGGGATCAGGAACTAATAATTCCAAGCAAATAGTAATCCCTTTTGCTCAGAAGGCTCCTACTCTAGGTATGATTGTGAAACCCACCGTGTCTAAGCCAATTGATATGATATCCATGTTGTCACAAATCACTATTAAGGTACCTTTGTCTAAAATCTTTAGAATTGAAGAACATAATAGTAAAGCCTTGTCATGGTTGGGAGAGATAGGAAATAGTAATAACAATATAGAACAAAATGCTACCCAACAGATCCCCTTAGTAATAGAAGAGTGGTATCATGTCCCAAATTCCCCAAATGTTCTTAGATAACTCATCAATAGCATACATAGAAGATATAGAGCCTTTTTTTCTCAATATAATTATAAAAGGAAAGACCCCAAAAAATTGTATGATAGACTCAGGATCTTCTAACACCATAATGCCTTTCAAAGTAATGGAAGCCTTAGGGTTGAAAGTAGACACTAAAAAAGGTAGATGCAAAGGTATGGATGTTAGGGAAGTCCCATTCATAGGTACCATAAATGCTTTTCCATTTAAGCTAGGTGCATATCCTGAGGTAGAGTTGACCATGTCAGTCCTTGTAGTTGACATACCTCCACACTATGGAATGTTGCTTTCTGGGAAATGGAGTGCTGCTATGGGAGGTAACCTACAACGTGACTTAACTTATGAAACTTTTCACTCAGGTGATAAGGTTGTTAAAGTAGACAGAGAGCCAAGGGTTAGTCATATCTTGGGTGAAGAAATTGACAAAGATGCTACTTTCTTTTTAGATATTGGTGTGAATGCATTCAGAGTTGAATTGATCATCCAAGAAGTTGACAATTTGCCTGTTGTAAGTGAACATGAAGTTGAGTGTTGTATGAATTCACCAAAGTTATGGACAATGTTATTTGATGGGGCTAGTTCTAAGGAAGGTGCAAGGGTAGGGGTAGTTTTTGTCTCTCCTAAGAAAAACACTTTTAAATACTCCTTTACCCTAATTTTCTCATGCACCAACAATATAGCTGAGCATGAAGCCTTGCTATTAGGGTTAAAAGTGGTTACTCATCATGGGATCAAGAAGTTGCATGTTATAGGTGATTCTGAATTGATTATCTTACAAGTAAGGGGAACATATGCTTCTAAGAACAAAAGGTTGAAATAGTATGGAAATGTTGTGTAGGATCAGATTGAATTTTTTGAAGCATTTGGCATATCATGGAGAGATAGAACTCAAAATAAGATGGCCAACTTATTAGAAAATATAGCAATTAAACTCTAGGATGTATTATTTGTAGGAATATCACAAATTGAAGTTCAAAATAGGCCATCAAAACCTAACAATATTGAGCATTGGAAAGTATTTGAAGATGAGAAAGACATTGTGAATTTCTTGCTAAATGAAGATAAATACCATGGACAATAGTTGGATTATAGTGATTTGGTTCAAACCATAGATGGGAAGGAAAAAAATTTTGGCCAAGAGGTTATACAATTAAAAACTAATAAATTACCTAAAGATTTGGTTGTTTTGGAGAACTTGTTTGATAATCAAGATAGGATAAGGCTTGGTGCTAAAGATTGTAAACCTAAAGAGCTAGAAGAGATAATTATGGGTTACCCAATATGGAAGCTATGTTGTAGCAAGTAATAGGGTCTGAACTCATGTCTATGATGGATGGATTCTCAAGATATAACCAGGTCCTGGTGAAAGAAGAAGAACAATTCAAGATAGCATTTACAACTCCTTGGGGGAATTATGTATATGTGAGGATGCCTTTTGGATTGATTAATGTTGGTGCCACTTTTCAAAGAGCCATGAATGTGGCTTTCCATGAGTACATAAATAAATTTATGGTTGTGTATCAAGATGACCTTACAGCTTATTCCAAAAAGGATGAAGACCACTATAGCCATTTGGAAAAGATTTTTATTGAAGCATTAGAATATGGAGTGTCATTAAACCCTAACAAGTGTGTATTTGGGGTAACTAAAGGAAAGTTATTGGGACATATAGTATCAAAGGATGGGGTAAAGATAGACCTTGAAAGAGTAATAGCCATTGATAAGGTCCCTAAGCCAAAGAATGTAAAAGGGATTCAATCTTTCTTTGGGAAATTTAATTTTCTAAGAAGATTTGTTACAAATTTTGCTAAGATCAGTAGACCTATTTCTAAATTGCTCAAGAAAGGGGCTACTATCAACTGGGATGGTGAACCTTTATAGGCATTTCAAGATATTAAAACCACTATATAGAATTCCCCAATCCTAAGGACCCTTGACTACACTAAGCCAATGCACTTATTTTATTTTGCATCTTTCCACACTGTAGCTACAATTTTGTGGCAAAAGAATAAGGAGGGATATGAAAAACCCATTGCTTTCTTCAGGAATTTGTTGCAACCTGCTGAACTAAAATATGAGATAAATGAAAAACAAGCATATGCTTTAGTAAAGGCTATTAAGGCATTAAGATGCTATTTCATAGGAGCTATTGTCATTGCATTTGTGCCCAATGCTACTGTAAAGAATATTTTTTCTCAACAAGTATCGGGAAGAAGGTGTAGGTGGATCAATAAGATCCAAGAGTTCAACATTGAGATATAGATAACAAAGTTGGTAAGAAGTCAAGGTTTAGCTGAACTTATGGCTCGATCTAATTTGGATGATAATTAGATAAATATGGCTACAAATGACCTCAAATATGATTTATGTGACATTGATCACTATGACTAGTATGCAAATGTTATCAAGTATCTACAACATATTGAAGCTCCACCTTATTTGACTAAAAATGAGAAGAGGAGCACTAAATTAGAAGTCATTAGTTACATAATTATCCAAGGTAGCTTGTGGTGGGGAAAATTTGAAGGAATATTACTTGAATGTGTTAATCAAAAAAAGGCTAAAGAAGTCCTAATTGAAATGCATGATGGAGTGTGTGGGAGACATTATATGATTATAACCACTGCACACAAGGTGATAAGAGTTGGCTTCTAGTGGCCATCCCTTTTTAAAGATGCTCAAATCATGGTTAGGAAATGTGATTCCTATCAGAGGTTTGCTGGAAAACTAAAATTCTTAGGTAATACTCCCTTGAAGCTAGTTGAGGTTCAAGCACCTTTTCAACAATGGGGTATGGATTTCATAGGCGAGATCTCTCCCAAATCTAGCACGAGTTATTCCTATATTTGAGTTGCTACTAATTATTTTGCAAAATGGGTAGAAGCCATCCCTACAAGAAATGCAACTAGTAAATTTATCAACATTTCTTTTCCTAAATAATGTTATTTCTAGGTTTGGTTGCCCTTAGAGAATTATAATAGATAATGCAATGTACTTTAGGTTTGAGGAATTCATAAAATTTTGTGACAAATATGGAATCAAAAGATCAACATCCTCCCCATACCATTCACAAGGAAATGGACAAGCTAAATCCACAAATAAAAGCCTATTAAAATTTATTAAGAGGACCTTAGATGATAACAAGAAGGCATTGGATTCCAAGTTGCAACTAGCAATATGGGCTGCCAGAGTAACTATGAAGAAGTCCATTGGAGTAGCCCCATTTGATCTAGTATATGGACTTCAGGCTAGGATGCCTCAAAATAACTTAGTAGGACTCTATAATTACATCCAATTGTATGATGAAGATATTACAGATGATATACAAGAAAGGCTAGATGAGCTTGTAGGGTTAACATAAACTAGAAGAGTAGCATCTCTTAGGAATCAAAAGTTGCAACTAAAAGTTAAGACATATGATAAAAGGATAGTGAGTAAAAAGTTTGAAAATGGAGATTTAGTCCTAATATGGAATGCCAAAATTGAAGATAAAGGAAAATATGGTAAATTTGATCTTATATGGTTAGGTCCCTATTTGATTGAAAACACTTGGGGAGAAGACTCTTATGTTCTCAAAGATTTTTCAGACAACATTCTTGAACTACTAGTTCATGGACAGTTCTTGAAGATGTATTTTTCTTGAAAAAATACTTGTTTATTCCATGAATAGTAGTTTAAGGTTTCTTGTACATTTGTAAATTCTTTGCCTTTGTTCAGTTTCCTATATATAGCCTTCTTGTGTTTGGTTGTTCTCCTAGTAGTGGTTAGTTTGTAAGGAGTCTGGGTGGTCTACTTTTCCTAGAAATTTTGAGCCCTCATTTGAATCTACATAATTCAATGTCCCCAGATAGAGCCACTGTTGGTCTAATTTTTCACATGATAAAATTTCCCTAGCCTAGGTACAAAAAATCAAACTGAATCCATTAATGGTGAATAGGGTTTCTAGTCTTTGGTCCTCCACATTTTTTAGCCTTTGAAAACATTTGTTAAACCATATATCTCATTCCTTTTTAAAAATTTGAGTACAAAAAATCTCATAAGAATTTTGCAAATATTTTATATTCATTTCAATTTTTTCATGCCCCCAAGTGGCCTTTTTCTCTTATGTTCCTCACTGTTTGATTCTAGTAATATCTATAGCAGTCCCTATCTTGTTATGGAAAGATGTACACTTTTTACGTATAGAAAGGTAGTGAATACTGCAAAATTGAAGGATTGGACCATAAAATGGAGGTTCGGTGATCAAAAATTGTATTAAATCCAAAGTATTCACTCACGTGCATTTTATTAGTACTGTCAAAGTAGGAAAATGAACATAGAAAAAAATGGGCAAGAGAAGTCACCAGAATAATTGTTCCTCTGATGATTTGCTACTTTACTATTGGACAAACTAAGCACCCTATTGGTAGCAACATAGAGAATAGCCAAAAAATATATGACACGATGGCCTCCAAACTTCTTGGTGACCATAAAGATTTCCAATTGGCATGGTGAGGACTAACTATTATGTCAAAAACATTAATGACAGAGATTGTGACTTGACTTGCTTTTATTCATCTGGTGCTGAGTTTTGATAAGCCACCAAAGCTTGCTACTTTTCTATTGGAAAAAATTATGCATCTCGCCATTAGCAACATAGCGAGCTATTGTGAAATGAACACATAGTGGGACCCAAGCTATGTGGCAATGTGACTAGGATTAAAATATGATTTTATATGCTACCTGTGTAGGATTCCTCATGTCATCAATAACATGGACCCACTCTCCATTCATAAAACATATAAGGGATTATGATCATTGGATCAAGCTTGGATCAATGATTCTCACTATCTTGCTATGGATAGATGTGCACTTTCTACTCTATGCAACATAGCAAATATGGGACCCACCACATCTTATGTAATTCATGTAGTTTCCACACCCTTAGATCAACTTCAAATCTATGGCTATCACTATCTTTCTATAAAGAGTTACTCAAAGGTTATGTATAATGAGGTAGCGAATGAGGGACCCACCATATTTCTCTTAAGTGATGTATGTCCTCCACACAATCAAAGTAGAATTAGTGGTTGTCACTACTACGCTATAGAAAAATGCTAGAGGGTTATTATAGCAAGGTAGCAATTTGATGATATGTGTCCTCAATCATTAGTGGGTCCAGACTAAAATGCCAACAATGAAGGATCTACACACATGGAAAAATTTCATTGGGTTGAATGCCAACATGTCAAGTGGAACATGAGTCATTTATGCTTGCATCCCTAGATTGTAGGATTTTTTGAAAATCAATAGTGTAAATTTGAATGTAGAAGGTGGTGCCACTCTACGTATTTATGAGGAATGAAAGCTTCACGTGTGAAAGAAAATAGAGTATAATATAGAAAATTTTCTCAATTTCATCCCACACAAACAAAAATTTCAAGTTTTTCTTGAGTAGAAGCCATTACTAAGAAGGTGATTGAGTTTGACAAGAGTGTGAAGAAAATTTCCACTATTCACAAATACACTGAAGAATTATAGAAAGGAACGAGCAAAGATTCAAGTAAGTAATCATATCATAATCTCTGTAATGTCTTAGTTCTACAAAGTTACAATTCAAAATACCTCCAAAGAAGGGATTTTCTAGTCAAGAGAATTACTTAGATAGAAATGTCCACGATGACTTACTTGAGCTACTTCCCAGTTCCACTGCTAAAACTGTGCAAGTTAAAAAAATTATTTCATTAAACCTTAGGTTGAGAACAACAAATAGATTATGTGACAAGGGTAATTTCATTTGGGATGCTAGTACCTCTAAAACTAGTCTAGATTTGTTTAAAAAATGGTTTTTAGAGAGGAACCTATTTGCCCCACATGCCAACATCTGGAATTTTGATTAAGGGAAGCTAGTGGTTCCTAGTGTTTTCATGAACTATGATCTTCTTGAAGTTGTGGCAAAGAACTATGACCAATCCATTAGGGTAGTGAGAAGAATTGATGGCTAGGTCCTAATTACAATCAACCCAGATGAAATTAGGGAAGTTTTTAGTTGAGGGCCTCTCACTGATTACCATGTGCCCATTGATTTGGAAGGGTTAGAAAAAGAATATAAATCCAAGAAAGATGTCATTAGGAAAGGTGCATTGAAGGCACATATAGGTAAAATTGGAACCCTGCCAGCAATAACAATAGCCTCCAGGGAACCTTTCAAAAGGGCATATTTCAATTCCAAGGCTGGAGAGGTATATAGGACACTATGCAGAGTTTTCGAGAGAGATGAAGAGGAATTTATGCCTTTGGATTTCATGTATATGGTTATTAAAATTTTATCTTTTGGTGCGGACATTATTTTTGACTTTGCTTCTTACTTAGCTGAGGAAATCCACAATAGATTAATTGGGATTGCCAAGAGGAAGGTGGAAAAAAGTTTTGGTCATTATTCTTTGTTGATGCATATGTTTTTGTTTAAAGGAGCTACATATTTTGGTAAAGAAATAAAGTTAAATAGAGAAGAAAATGGAGAAGCACTGCCAGTCCAATTATGGAGTGTAGATATGACTTGGGATGTAGAGAATGCTATTTTTGTTAGATTTGACAAGTAATTTGCTTCCAAGCTGAGATGCCTTTTATTAAGTAACAATCCTAGAATCCCCAAGGCATATTTGGTTCTCATTAGGACTATAGATGACCCCCATGGTTTGAAAGTTTCACATAATTGGAGGATATCATCCCATACTATATTTCTACTATTTTTATAATTTATAGTTTTAAGGAAAGTTCTCATGTATTACCTTACCAGTGCCCTTGAAGGTAGGAGTAGCTAAGTTTATGTGGTAGTTGGGAGGAGTAGAGGATTTTTTTTTTTTTTTTGAAAAGATCAATAGGGTCATTTTTCCCCACTTGCACAGTAGGCCATCATTTTGTAATCACAAAAGGGGTTTTGCTCTCATCAAATTTTTTTTGAATCCCTACAAGATGGCTATTTCTCACCCTTATTTTTTTGATTCTAATAGATTTTATAATTTGGCTCTGAGGGATAGAATTTAGCTTGGAAAAATTGAGCATGAATTCTATTTTCTAGAAGATATAATAAGGAATGAGTACTCCTTGCAAGAATAGGAGACCAAAAAAGAAAAGTGGAGAGTCTTCTACAAAATTTTGGATTTCAATCATTGTTTTGATCTAGATTATAGTCCTTTGCTTGATGCAGTTACAAATGTGGATAAGATAAATAAACTTATGAATACTTTTCCTTAAATAATAGAGGCAATGAATCAAAAGAAGCAATTATTTATTAGATTTTACCTGGATAAGACCAGGGAAGTAATGAAAATATTGGGTTTTACACCCAATATATGGGTAGGTCAATTAACTATCTAGAAAAGGCTAGGGTATACTCTTATTCAAAATAAAAGGGCAACTGTGGAAAAAGGCAAACAAATAGTTGAGTCCACTAGAGATGTCATTGAAGAGAGGCCTTCTAAACCCTCCCTAAAAAGGAGAAAGATAATAAGGGAAGAGGATCCTCACGTTCAGGAATATTCACCCTCATAGACCCCTTTGAGAATTAAAGAGGAATAGCTAACTGAAGAGAAAATTGAATAGTTTGGATCACAAGGAGGAATTTTTGTGACACAATCAAAAATAAATGAAGGAGAATCCCAGGAGCCTCCAACACCAACTTTTGAATTGATAGTTCTAGATTACAGAGGAAGGGAATTTGACCTTGTGTTGGAATAAGAAAATCATCAATTCTTATCAAATGATAATTTTGTTAAATCTAAGGCCTTTTGCCAATTTTCATAGAGAGCCAACATGAATTAATTTGAAGAAAGATGCAATAAGTTGATGATAGAGCATCCTGAACTAGAGGAGGCAGCCCTACAAAATTAGTTAAAGGAATAAATGATTCAAGAGTTCCAAAATATAACCCTTGAAGAGGGGAAGCAAATGGTAAAGGCGTCAAATATATTATTGTTACCCAATTGGGATATTGCAGATGCATTGTTTTTTAATTCTATTTCAAATAAATTGGAATTACAAGACCCCAATAAAATGGAGTTTGCAAGGACTTCATTTAGTGAAGATCAAGCTATCCTAGTTATGTGCTCACTGAAAAGGGGATCTAGGGTTGTTTCATCACAACCAAATGAAAAGGGACTAATAGGAAACATCATTGTGAGGAGAGTGGTTGATACCTCTCATGTGCAAGCAGCACATTGGAATGTAGATTCATCCCAATTTGTTTTTGCTACTGCTAAGAAGGAAGAATAGGGGATGTTTGAACCACAAAGTAAATATGAAACAATTATTGAGGCCTACAATACGAAGGTTAAAAAGAGAATTGAGCTTGAGAACAAGTTAATGGGGAGGCCCACAAGGCTAAGAATAACATACCCTCACCCCCAAGTTGAATCTTTCAAATCCACCCCCCACATAGAAATACCAAAAACACCCTAAAGGCTAGAATATTACAGAGTAGAAGATTTTGAAAGAAGAAAAAAGAAAGCTATGGGCACTGCATGTAGAGTTAAATGCAAAATATGAGGATAAATTGAGAAAGGCTCTGACATACTTTGCAGATAATATTGAATGGCCATTGTTTTATGACCAATTAACAAGGGTGGTAAACATCTGGGAAGAATTGAAAGCAAATGAGGAGGTTTTGAAGACTACTGTGTATAAAAAGGGGAAGAAAAAGAGAAGGAAAGAAGTGATACTCTTATGTTACTTTTTCTTAAGATCGTCTCATTATAAAAATGAAAGAATTGATGATATTGCCACTAATTTGCCAAATTTTGATGATATTAGGGTTTGTCTACAAAGAATAATAGTTGGGTACTTCAAAAAATATAAGAGCCAAAATTTTAGCTTATTTCCTCATGCCCTAGATAGAAGGAGTAATTTGAAAAGTAAAAATGAATGGGCTAAGGAACTTGATGATTTTTTTGTTTAAGAATGAATAAATTTATCAATGAAATAGGGCATGCATGGTGAGCCACAACTATAGAAGAAAGGGTAAAGGTTTAGAAATTCTTTGATTCTTTGAAACAGGATTTTGTTACTATTGATAAAGAAGGTGAATATATCATCAAGAAACAACAAGATATTCTTTAATTTGATTGGCTAGATGACACACTTTATGATAAGTGGATGGTAGATATTCTTTTTGATAAATAGTTAGAGGAAGTTGAAATTGATGATAAAGAGATAAATGAAGATGAAATACAAATCATAGATTCACTTCCATCAGTACTTGGAAATGAAGGAGCCAAAATAGAGCACTCACTCTCAACTATGGAAAGAAACCAACTAGTTATAATTACTGAACACAAAGAAAGCCAAGTAGATGAAACATCAGAACATGCAAGTTAGGAAAAAAAGGAGTAACCAACCCAGGATGAAAGCAGCATGGTTCTAGTTGATGATGTGGCACAAGAGGACTCATAGATAAAGGTTGTTTTAACAGTTCATGATGGTGTTAGTGAAGAGCAATGAATTGAAGTAAAGCTAGAAGCATTAAAGTAGAATTCATCATTGGAAAGCCTAATATCTACATACTCTGATGAATTGGAATGAAAAAGGAGCCTATCATAGAGTTTGTAATATCCTATAGATGTAACAAAAAAGGGGGGCCTACCAAGAGAGTGATATGATGTTACCCTTCTGTTATATAAAGTTTTGTCTTTTTCTATTATGTAAATGTAAATATCTTTCAAGGACACTTGTTAGTTCTCTATGCCTAAATCTTGTTGCATCTCACATTATATAAGTGAGATTCCAGGGCTAGGGAAGGGTCCAATTTCTAGTACATTTTAGGTATTATTCTTAGGATGTTTTTATGTCCAGTCTTTGAGAAAAACTTTATAATGTATTTTTTTTGCATATATTCTGAGAATACATCAATATGGAATGATCTTCATGTCTTTTTCTAAAGTCATCCTAAGTTTACTACAATTGTATACAAATTTTCAAGGAAAATTAATACAAGTTTTGAGTTGTCCCCAGATTAGTTTTTATTGAATTTTATGTCCTTTGCTATTACTTGGTTATTTTGAGATTGTGTGAGTAAATTCATTACTACTATTAATTCAATGAATTAAGTAAATTCTTTTGATGAGTTTGATAGGGTTATCATGGTAATAGAAAGGATGTCTATAAGAATGAAATTTAGTAAGAATTGTTGATAATTCTTGTTGCAAAGTAATGGATTAGATTCACAAATTGAAGTAGACTCTAAATCTCAATGGATTAGGTACTGTTTGAAATTTACTAAGTATTCAAAATAGATATACTATGAAGAAGCATCAATTCTAAAATTACAATAAGCTTTATTTTACATTTCTTGAAGATTTTACATGATGGTCAACACTTGTTTGCATGAAGTATTTTAGCCTTAGTTAGCCACTATTGCTAGGAACACTTGCAAATCTATAGAAGAATTTTGACCAAATCTATTATATGGGATGTGTTTATTCAAGATGTAAAAATTATGCATGAATTTGAGGATATTAGATGAAAATAAGAATGAAATTAAAATAATTCTCATACAATAGCTTCTAGCCTTGAATCATCCCCTAGGTATACCCACCCTGGTTTTGTAGAGCCTAAAGAGTTGAAAACCACCCTTGGTTTTGTTGAAGTTGAGTCCAAGTGGTTTGCACATATAATTGTTGATAGCAATTGGCTAATCCTTAAGTTGTGTGAGTAATATCAATTTGGTATTGAACCTTGTGTTGTTCAGTAGTTTTAAAATAACAATAGTATCACTATGGGGGATCATTACAAAACATTAACATGATGTATTCATGACTATGTTTGTCATTGATGTCAATATAGTGGTAATTTTGTAAAGATTGATAGAATAGTAGACTGTGATCTTTTTATTAAGAACAATACATTACTCATCTATTGATGAACAGTGTCAAAATTATAGTACAATATGTGTTTGTTGCAAGGGTAAGTGTGCAAAACCTAAATTGATAGTATATGGAATATATTATTGATCTACCAAGAACCATATGGAAATAGAGTATTAGGAAAGAAATTCCTATTATGTGATTGTTGTAGTTCATCACAAATGTAATGAAAGGTTGTACAATTAACTGGAGATAGTATACTAGCTAGTGGTGATGTCAAAGAGTGTGCATTTATGGAAATCACACAAGTAAAAGTCTACTTATGATTGTGAGCCAACAATATTAATTAAATGTGTATTTGTTTAATTGATGTATTATAATTAAGAGGGAAGTTGACTCAAGGATTTATTATTGGGCATGGTATAAAGGAAATATGTTTTCCATGTTTAAGGTATAGAAAGCATATGAGACTTGCAAACTATTGAGCAAGAAAAGAACTAAAGCACTAAGGAAGAAGTAGAAGATTGTTTCACATCTATTATTCTGAAAGGAATAGTACTAAGGTCAATTGGGTAATGGGTTCATTGATTTGATCATAAAGCTAATTGAACAAATCGGTTCAACTGTGCTCCACAATCTCCTAATGGTGATTCAAAGTCTCCTAATAGGGGCTCTTTGTAGTAAATGTTGTAATAGAATATTTATATTATTAAATCATCTTGTGGGCATTATTCCCACCGAAGTTTTCCCTCTGATCAAGGGTTTCCCTAGACAACATGTCTAGTGTAATTGTTTATGTGCATCTTTTTATGGTTTTTGTTTACTTTGGTTGAATGGTTAAGTTTTTTTAAAGAGGATGAATGTTTTTAACTGTTGGATAACTGATTCATGCCCCCTCTTAGTTATCTTAGTGGACTATTGTTTCTAACACATATTGTATCTAAAGAGGGCCTAACCATTGATTTAGAAAGAACAAAGGCAATACTTGACCTCTCTATTCCTAGTCATGAGAAAGGTCTGCTAAGTTTTCTTAGTAGAATAAACTTTGTGAGAAGATTTATTCCTAACCTAGCTACCATGGTGAAACCTCTTATAGCTATGCTTAAAAAAGTATTTCTATCTCATGGACCAAGGAAGGGAAAGTATGTTTTGAAAAGATTAAAGTAGCCCTAGCTTTAGCTCCCACTCTAATTAATCTAAATTTTGATAAGGATTTCATCATTTATATCTTGGGAGGTGAGTCAAGTATTTCTATTGTTTTGACTCAGCTAAACATAAAAAATAAAGAGTAGCCTACTATTTTTTTTAATGAAGGATTTAAAGAATATGAAAATAAATATAACAATGTGGAAAATTAGGCTCTTGTAGTCTTAAGAGTTTTGAAGAAATTTAGATGCTTTCTATCTCATAAAAAAATCCACTTGTTGGTTCCTCATGCTAGTGTAAAATATTTCTTATTGAGCAACGATGTTAATGAGAAAAGAACTAGTTGGATCACCAAGATAATGGAGTATGATGTGGATATTTAGCTTACCAAGATAGTAAGAGGAAGGGGATTGTGCAAACAAAAGATCTCATCACATGAATATGATGAGGAGGTTGTCTTGGTGTTGGTAGAACAATAGGAAGCAAGAAATGGAAATCCTAGGAGTTGGATGGGTGATATGTGTAGATGCTCAAAAATGGTTCACATCTATATTATCATCACTTATTCATACTAATTTGTCCCATTTTCTCATTCTACTAACTTTTATCTTTTGGCCAAATTGATCATACTTTATCATTTGTATCCTCTTTCACATAAATTTTATGTCATTTCAAAACCACTTCATATCAACTCAAAATCACCCCAAATAAACTCAAAATCACCTGAAATTAGTCATAATTTAGTGCTTTTAGTGCCTTGGAAACCAATCAACCTATCAATCTTGTCAATTTGACCTTAGTACTATCATGGCTCTCAGTGCTAGGTCAAACTATCATTCATGTCATCCAATCTTTGACATTGTTGAGGCTTTCAATGTTGAATCATGGCATTATCAACCATTTTAATAATATTGACAGTGTCCGTTGATGTTATTATGATCAAACCTTTTCAATCAATTTTAATCTTGTATCATTTACAATGTCAGTTAAATGTTACGTATCAATCAATTCATGTCATGTGTCCTTGGCATGTTATCAATTTCAATCAATCAGTCAATTTGACCATGGCTTTGGTCTACCTATCACCATCCTAGTCAATTTCCACTATCATCATCACATTTGCATCAAATGATATGGTCGCGTTTATTTAATCAATTTTTGCCAATCATCTACTAATGTTCTCTATAGGATTAAATAACCCATAATTTAATCCTATTCTTCTTACTAATTATTCTTCCTAACTATCATTCTCAATTAATTAATTATATTAATTTATTGATTCATCATCCACAAACCATGGAAATTCACAATTTCTTAAGTCACATTTTCCATCATTAATTCCATTTTATACTAATTCTTATTTTTTGAAATAAAAAGATTTTTAATTCAAATATTCCATGAAACATTGAAATCATCATGACACTTGGGTTTGACACCTCATGGATTCTCCTTTGACACTTGGATAAAATATGTCATAATCAAATATTCTTATTCTCTTATGCATGTCCATATTTGGTTTATTTTTCATAGATTCTTGGCTTTAAGTGGGTTGAGGTGTCTTATGATGTGTCATAGATTCTCTTCCACATTTGGCCAAGTTTGACTTTCATGTGTCATAGAATCTTATACTTGGCATCCTTTGATATATGCGCCATGGATTCTCAAATGAATCTCTTGCCACATTACATATCTAAGGGTGAAAAATCCAATGCTCTCATCCTCCATGTCAATTACAAAATGAGCATTCTTTCACTCATTTCTGGTCCTTAGGTCCTAATTCTGGAGCATTTTTCAAGTCCTTAGCTTCTTTGTATTCTCACACAATTTTCTCTCAAGCTTAAATCAAAACTTAAAGTATTCTCATGGCATTATACATATCATAGAATTTTTATTCAATTTTTTGTGCACTATAGGAAACTTTGGAGCTACATCATTTGGAGAATACCAAATGACATGGGAGCTACAAATGAAAGAGGGGGTTTCTATTGCTTTCTTTATTATTTTTGCTTTTATGGTAGACTAGTGGGTGCTAAAATACATTGATTGAGTTTGTGATTTCTCATAGTATGTTATGCATTTATCCCATTTTCTAGTGCTACAATTGGTGAACACAATGTGAACATGCATACCTAATTTGTTTTTTCTTGTTTTGTGCTTGTGGGTGCAAGGAGGGAGCTCACTTGGAAGGGTATAATGGCTATCTACACTTCCATATCACACATGTATTAATTAGGGGGTCTAGTAATGGTGCAGAGCACAAAGCTTGGTATTGGAGGAATGGATAAAACTCCATCTTGTCTTCATTCTTCATCTTGTCAAGGGCCATGATGGTTACAATGATAGTTTCAGTTGATTGTGCTTCATTTTGGTTGTTCTTGGTATTACTTGTTATGGTTCCACATGGCCTAACTCGGCATGTAATAGCATGTAATGGAAATACTAATTGGTTTTACATGGGAGATCCTTCCTCATACCTCTTTGGATGTAATTAGAGGTTTCATGAAGTTTTATGAAAGGTTTGAATAAGTATGAGCCCATTTGTGTAGGCACTTCATCCTATTTGGTGACCCTATAAACCAAGGATGTAAGTAGCCTATAGGGTATATATGTTTTAGGTGTTTAGGAGGGTGTCATATGGCCTAAATAGCCATGATGCTCAATAATATCAAGTTTAGAATGTGTTTTGAAGTCTTCAAATGAAAAGTTGCTCATATCGGCAGTTTTGCAAAAAGTTGCTGACAACTTTTGCAAAAAAACTGTGCAACTTTTGCAAATTAGTTGCATTCGACCTCTAACTGCCTTGGAGGTCAGTTTTTAGGTGTCATTAGGCTATAAATACATTGATCCTCTTCCCAAAAGAACAGAGGAACTTCATTGTACGGATTTTTCATTGAATGAATAAAGAACTCCCTATTTTTCTATTTAATTCGCTGCTTTCAGAGGTTGCACGTGTGGTACGGACATGAGACTAGAAGTTTAATGGTGGATTTGCAGAGTTTCATGTCCCACTGACTCATTGCATTTTATTTGGAGTGATTTGAAGGAGTTTGGACAAAGTTAGAGCAAATTGGGTGAAACCAGTCCCAAACCCTCCTTAAAATCAGGGTTTTGTGCAAATGAGCCATTAGAGTGCACCTAATTGGCCTCAGGGGTACAAAACCCAATAATCTGAGAGAAGACATGTACCATTTGTTGATTCTAGGAGTAGGAGTAGTTTCTATGGTGGGAGTCCAAGTTTCAATGATGCCCTAGTTCAAGTTAGGCATAGAATTTGAACTAGGAATTCAGATTTGGAAGTAGAATTGTGAAGTTTGGTTGATTGGAGTGAAACCAAGGGTTGAATTGGAAGTCTTAGACCTTCCCTAACACCATCCAAGTCAGTATCTTATTCTGTGTACCCATTTCCTTCCACTTGCTTAACAAACCAAGCCTAATTAGGTCTATTAGGTCTGCGTGTTTTGCATAGGTTGGGATATGCTAGAGTGGAGTGAGATTTTAAGATTTGGAGGTCTTTAAGGGGAGTCAAAAGGGTATCTAAAAATCTAGTTTATTTGCCAAGTCGTTTGGGGAAATCAAAAGATATTGCTGAATTTCAGGTTTTGCTGACCTACTAGGATTCACTAGGTAGGTATTGGTTGGGTGTATTACAGAAGTGTGGGAATCTGAAAAGTTGTTGATTCAGAGTACATTGGGATATGTGAAGGTGTGTTGATCATCAGATCAAGTGGTTGAGAGACCTAAGGCATAGATCCTTGTTTTGGCCTAGTTGAGGGATACTATTCCTAAAGACAAATTGGGGAGCAGACTTTGCTTACCTGTTCCTTGCATTGAGAAGGTTGTCAAACCTTGTGAGAAGGTTATTTTCCAAGAGTGGAAGGTCCTTTAAGGATTCCCTAAGGCTAGAAGCAAGTTTGGCTTGTTTGAAGGGTCTAAGTGCAATCTAGACCAAGAGTACACTTCCAGTGTGTAACTCTGCATCAAGTAACATGCTTTTACACTCTCATTTCATGCATTTTGTTAGCTTTCTATCCTAGGGTGCACTCTATTCTATTAGGGCACACTTGGGACCCCTAAGAGCAGTTTTAGGAGTCTAGGAGCCATCAAAACCTTTGTCTACTATTTCTAACCTACCAACTGAATCCAAAACTTACCAAATACATCATTGATGTAGTCTACACTATTCTGGTACACTTAGGAGTATAGGTTTCAAAATTTGTAGTTTCTAGGTCTTATTTAGACACCATTTCCCCATAATTTGCACTTGACCTCCCAATTGCATCCTATAACTACCAAATGCACCCAACTGGGCCCCAACTACATCATGGACAAAGTTAGCACTATTTGGGGACACTTGGCAATGTTATGAGCCATTTTGGCCTTCTAGGGTGCAATCTTCTCTATTAGAGCACACCTGGTTCACAAAAAGCACACACATCAATCAGAATCTACATGTAAGGTTTCCATTTATTTCTAGAACATAGATTAGATGATTTTGTGTTACCAATAGTCTACTTTCAGCATGTGGAAATTGTGGGATGAATAAATGATCATAACAAACTACTAATGCTTGCTTTGTAGGATGTTGTTGAAGACCATTGTGTGTTTGTCAAAACTATTTGTGTGGATTTCCTAGATTAGATAACACTTTTTTTGGTGCTTAAAATGAACTTTTTCTTTTCTACCTGGCATGTCTATAGTGTTTAAATCCCTAGGAGTTACATTGGATGTATCCTCTCCCCTCACCATTCATGGATCTTGGGTGTAAGAGAAATTTGTATAACTTCTATAGGAGGCATACCTTGGACCAAGATACTTGATATTAGGTATGCCAGGGGATGACCTCAGAGCAATAATAGGCCAAACACTATGTCAATTTTCTAGCTACTATATGAAATTTGATTACAGTGAAAGTCATGTCAGTGATATTACTGCATGATAGCTCTCCTCCAGTACCCTTGTGGTGTGTCAAACCCCAATTCTTGAAGCTTGGAGACCTTCTATGAAAGTTTATCATTCACTTGATAAACATAATTCCCTTACTAAAAACCATGTTTTAGTGGCCAAAATCCTTTCTATCCACTAGCTCAAGGGGTCACCCATGCCTGTGAAGACATCCTACATTCTTGCGGCCCTTAGTAGAGGCAATAGTCCTTTGGAAAGTCATGCCCCTTGGGAAGTGGATCATGGTAGCCCCGAGAAGTGAGTGCACTATAAGGGGGAGCCTATGGTGCCAAGATCCTTGGTTGTCTGCTCTAGATAAGCATGGTTGACCTTCGATTCAAGTAGGAATTTAGTGAATACAGTCCTAAAAGCCTAGGTTGTGGTGTGTTTATTCACTTTTAACAACATCTATTTTTGTCTTAATATGTCTTGCATGTGTGTAAAACATAATCAAGATAAATGCCAACATTCAAATTTACACCTTAGAAACTTGCAAACACTTGTCAAAAGATTACACATTTCCAAAAAATTTCAACATTTTTCCAAACTTTGCAAACTTTGGTTCAACGCATTCAAACCTTAGAAAACATGGCAACTTGTGATCCTAAATGTGCTTGGTAAAATGTAGATTTCATTCTTGCATAAACTTCACTTGCATTTACCCTAGTCTAAGCCTCATTATAGCATCATATATACTTCATATTGCACCTTTTAGTCCTCATTTAGTATCCATTACCTTTCATATTGCATCCATTTGGGTTTAGTTTAACTCCCTTAGTTTTTGCATTCTAATCTTAAAATCTGCACTTTGCATCCACCACCTTGCATCTTTGCATACCTAACCATCATCTTGCACACTTTAACTCTCATTTTGAGTATCCTAAGAATCATTTTGACCCTTCATTTTCATCTTAAAATTGTCCTCTCTTGTTTACCTCACTGTGGCATCCATCTGGAAAACATAACACTCAATATTGCCTTAGTTTTAGCCCAGTTTACAACTACGTCCTAAAACTACCAACTACATCATGGACATAGTTGGTATTTTTTGAGTGTACTTGGTGGTTTGAGGACCTATCTTGGGATTCTAGATGATATTTTGAGGCTTTTCTAGTGTCCTTAGGTACCTGGTTACCTCCTCTTGCATTACCTTGGCCAGATCTACATTTTGCATCACCTAGTCTTCATTACCTTCACTTAGGACATCATTCCTTAGGTCATGATCTCTTTTCTACATCTCCCAACCCATCAAAACATCAACCCAAACATCTTAGCTTCTTGTTATATCAGTTTGGCTACCATACCACTCAAAATCAACAAACCTTCATCATGACTTACCAACTGTGCCCATAAACTACCAACTGTGCCCAAACTATCCCCAACTACATCAGTGATACATTTGGTACTATTAGAGTGCACTTGGCACTATTAGGGTGCACTTGGGTACCTACATGACCATTTTTGGCCCCCAAACTATACTTTAGGACCCCAAAACTACATCTAGGAGCCTTTGTACCTCCTCATTCTACACTTGATCCAAAACCACATCTTGCACCCAAAATCTAATTTTTTACCTTAGGAACTTTGCATATCACATATCCACTCAGCATCATCACCATTTTGAGTCACCTAAATGTCATTTTGAACCCCAAAACCTTTGAATTTAGTCAAAAATATAAACAAAAGTATAATCTCTACAATATTATCAACAGATAATGGATTTGACCATAGTCACTTTGGAAAAATTCTACCTATGTCAAGATATATTTGGATTTTTCATTTTTATTTTATTACATTTTGTCTTTTTTTGGTCAAGATCCAAAGTTTATTGTCATAACGTTAAACTCTTAGATTAATACCTTGTAAAGATTTCACCTAAGTTCAAAACCTTCCATATACCTCTATCATTAACATAATCATATTTCTAAATGTCATTTTGACTTACCCTAGTGGTATATGCCCTTCATCTTTCATTGATCAAAATCCTAGCATCATTTTCATTACCAAACCCTATCAAATTGTCCATCAACCAAATTGTCTTCTTGATCATTTAACCTCATTTTACATATCCCAAATGTCATTATGAAACCTAGAACACCATCCTTTTCATAATACACCTTGCACACACCTAGCTTTAGTGTCATTACCAAGTCCAAAACATAACCCTAATTTTCATTTTGCATACTTTAGAGTCATTTTCATCCCCTCTAGTCAAACCTCAAAATGACAACTTACATTCACATTTTGCATAATATCCCTAGTACATTTTCACTTTTTACATCAAAACCCTAATTCATTTATCATTTCCTCATATTTAATAACATCCCTAAACATTTAAAAATCCAAAAAACACTCATATCTTGCTTAAGTTTTGACCTCTTTTACCAACTGCAACCTTGTTTTACCAACTGCACATTTCAAGTGCACAGTTGGTGTTTTTAGGATGCACTTGGTAGTTTTAGGATGCACTTGGTAATTAGGTGTTTCTTTCTAGATTATAAAACCCTAATCTGCACTTCTACACCTTGCATTGCATCCCTAAACCTTGCAAATCACTCTAAAACACTCAAAACACTCAAAATTTGCATTTAAGGCACTCTAGCACCTCTGTTTACCCATTGCATGCCTCTTACTTACCAAATGCTCACTTTTAGGCCCCCAACTTTGTCATGGGTGCACTTGGTATTGTTTGAGGGTAGTTGGTAGTTTAGGTGCAGAATTGGGAGGTAGAAAGTCCATTCAGGTTTCCCTCCATTGCATCTGCATTCTTAGGTATCATGCCAGTACTTACTAGGACACAATCAACTCAAACACCTGAAGAACTTTATCAACCTTTATTTTTTGAGGCACAAACACAACCAAAATCTCATCCAAGATAAAAGAATGGCAAGAAAATCCCAAAATCATTTAACGAAGACCAAATTGAGGCATCACAACCATTACTAGCAGACCCCCTAAACATGTACCTGCAAGATCATCATAATCAAACTATGACACAAAAAACCTTAAAAAATGCACCTACTATGAGGTTTCCTTCACCCACTTCCCTTACACATGGGATGGCTCAATGGAGTCCAAAATTTGAACCTGTATTTGTGTCAATACCACCAGGAGGAGGAAGTGTACCAACTACACCTGAAGATGAACAATCACATTCCTTTGAATTCAACCAACCTAACACAATTACCTTCCACCCTAACACATAAAAAATACAAAAAGGTACTATACACCTCAATGATTCCTTTAACACTAATTATGGCATCACTGATGAAGAAATGGCTAGGGCATGTCAAGACAAAAAAATTTGTAAAAACTTTAAACTTTTGGTAGCCCAAGAAATTATCAAATTCAACCCAAATGTGGAAGGACCTAAGTCCAAACATCAAACCAACACAACCATTAAAAACATAAAACCCATGATCAATTTGGACTTAGATAAGGGAAAAAAACCTTTGGAGGTTTCCAACAGAATAATGACACCTATAAAGTCCCATCAAGAAACAACAATCAAAATCCTCCAAAGTACATTTGAACACATCAATGTTAACCCCTTGTTTGACAAAATATCACCAATTCCTAAACATGCCAAAAGGACATTACAAATTGATTTTAGTCACATGATACAACAACAAGATGCACCTAAAGGGACTTGTGCTCTAGGGATGCTAGACATACATCCTTTGGAGATGAATCAACAAAGTGCACCTTTGCTCCTAACTCTACCAAGTGTCATGATGTCAAATGTTATGGAGCCTCCCACGAGTACGCTATGTGAAACATCAACTGCAACAATCTATATTAATGAACAAAGGAAAAGTCTTATTGACATTACACCTATTCCCAAAAGGAATGCACCTCATTGTCAATTCAATATGATGTCCCAAGGAGAAACCTCTAACACACCTTTGTGTCAAAGTAACAATACCAACATGATGGTCAATTTGCAAGGATTTAGTCAACTCTAACAACAACATCAACCTATAGTGGTACAAGGACTTAACATTTCCAACCCTCAACCAAGTCTACATCCACTTAACACACATTCCACATATCAATAACAACACTAACCACAACAACAACAACCTCAAGTGGTGAAAACATCCAACATCCTTAATATGTAGTCCAACATAAACTCACTTGACTTCCATGCAATGTATCAACAACAATTCCAAAACAACAAGCCATGTTTGCTAAAAAACAAGAGCAACTCAAGCAATAGTTGGAATACCAACAATGCCTTGAGCAACAAATTGCATACCAACAACATTTATTACAACAACAACCCCAAAAGATACCTCTACAACAAAAATCACATACATGGTCTCACATGCAACCAATAGAGGTATCCCAACAACAACCATGAAAAATAGCACAACAACAACAAATGGTACATCAATTATAGATGATACCACAAAAATTGCCACATCAAATACCACAACAAGTTCCCCAAAAATAGGGACCCTTCTGTCTTTGAGGTATCAGCATACCTCCACCACCTAGTGACACATCACCAGACTCATTAGACATAGAAATGTTAGAATCGAGTAGACATAGCTCCTGCCATAGAAAATAGTCTACTCATAGGAACAAAGGAATTGAAGGAAAGACTATTAGGAAAAACCCTAATGAAGAGCTATTGAAACAATTCAAACAAATTTCCAAACAAGTTGAGGCATTAGGAGTCCAAAAGAAATAGGCTCTATATACAGAGAGGGACTTAAATCCTAATCCATTTGATAAAAGTCTATATATGCCTCCATTCCCAAAGCACTTTGAGGCTCCATGTTTGAAAAATACTGAGGAAAAGGCAACCCTATTGATCATATCAAAGAATTTTGTGCTTCATGTACTGAACTCAATGATGAGCCCACTTACCTCATTAGATTGTTCCCTCATTCTCTAGGTGGGCCCACACTTGAATGGTACTCCAAACATCCTAGTAATATCAAATCCTAGTTGAAACTCATAGACAATTTCATCTCCCACTTTTCCTTTAACATTATGAATAAAGTGACACTTTTTGATTTGTGCTCAACTAAACAAAAGATAGGAGAACCATTTATCACATTCTTACTACATTGGAGAAGATTAGTCAGTCAATGCTCACTAGACATTCTTGAAGAACAACAAGTAAACTTGTGCATTGAAAACTTAGTCCTAGACTAAATGTATGAACTAAAAATCAAGAGCCCAAGCACTATTTCTAAACTGATGAAAAAGGGGGCTAGTATTGAAGATACTCTTATCTATAAGGGAATCCTCAAGGTAAAAAAGGAAAACACAAACACTAGTTCCTCTAATGAAAAGCCAAAAATTTTCTCCAAAAACAAGAATGTGACTAATGACAGCATTGTGGATGCATGAACAATTAGCACAACACAACCTCAATTGACTTTGAAAGGCACAAACCCTACAAATTCACAAACTCCTAATCAAATAGCACCTCAACAATAGAAAACTAAGACTTCCACACAGGACAAACCTTGAAGAAATCCTAGAACCAAGGATAGAAAATTCACACCATTGGGGATACCTCTTGAGATTGCACTACAATAGTTACTAAGTAATAACTTCCTATAGTTACCCCCAATAAAAGATGAACCATTGACTAAAGCCAATTGGTGGGATGACAACAAAAAATGTGATTACCATCACACCAAAGGACATAAGACTTCATCATGCTTCCAATTGAAACATGCAATACAAGACCTTATTGATGATGGTGTAATCATAGTTGATCGATCACTATTAGCATCCAACTCTAACCACACTATATTCAAAGATCCCTTGGGTAATCATGATAAACAGAAACCCTCAAGTTCAAACTCAAACTCACAAGGTAATGTGAATTACACATGCACCGGATATGACTACACCATCAATTTCTTTAATGAGTCTAACTCCACATATCCACATTCACATTGAAGTTTGAAGACCCTCATTGCACTATCACTACATACCATAGCAAGATCACCCTACTTTGAGCTCCATCTAGACCTACTAATTCTACTAGACTTGCACCCCTTAGTAGACCTATGGCTCCTACTTCATCTAATTATAGCCTTGTTGAAAAGCTCAGCAAGACCCTTAGACAAATATCCATCTTGGACCTACTGTGTGTGTCTCCCCAACACCAGAAGATCTTGGATCAAGTACTTAAAGATTCAATAGTCCCAGATAACATGGATGTTTCCCAGTTCCAAGCAATGGTTGGTAACCTATCTACCTAACAACATATTACCTTTTCCCCTCAAGATATTCTGAAGGACAAACCTAATCAAAATGATCCCCTTCATCTCAAAGTCTTCATCCATAATTCCAAAGTCAGACATGTCTTAATAGATGGAGGAGTAGGACTAAAAATTTATACTCTTAAGGTTGCCAAAGGTTTAGGTTATTTTAAAGATGATGTGAATCCCTCTCAAAGAATCACAATAAAAGCTTATGATGATGGTGAATGCTTCTCCAAGGGTGTCATCACATTACCTATTAGAGTTGGCCCAGCTATTGAAGAAACATTGTTCCATGTCCTAGATATCAAAATGAACTGCAACATGATACTATCACACCCTTGGCTTCATACTATGAAAGTAGTCCCTTCTACATATCATCAATGTTTTAAGTTTTCCTACGACAATGTGGAGGTTACCATCCCTAGCAATCTAGATCCTTTCCAATTTTGTGCTATTATAAGAGATGCTATTGCATACCAAATCCAAAAAAATAATGAAGCACAACCCACAAATTCCTCTAAGTATGTGGATGCTAATATACTCTTTAGTAAGGCCAAGGAAAAGATGAAGATTAAAGATAATAGGTGTGGAGAGTAATTTATGTATCAAGTCTCTCACATTAGGGAGTCACCATTTTCTCCCCTATATTATGGTAAATCACAACTATTGCAAGACCAAAAATCTAAGATCTATGCACAAATGCCACTTCTATCAATGAGGACACATCTGTATGTATTGAGAAAGCAAAAGTAGACCAAGAACCCACTTTGATATCTCCTAGCCAGTACAGACTTGGGTTTACTATCATGCAGAAACAAGGCTATGATGGCTATAGTAGTCTTGGATATTAGAAACAAGGAATCATTGAACCTATCACTAAAAAAGGATGACCTCCTCATTTGGGGCTTGGATTTAAACCATTACAAATAGGTCCTCCTAGTACCACACTACCTATGTGTAAGACTATGGATGTTTTGAATGATGAAAAGGCATCTAAGGATATCCCACCTAAAACTAACAATCCTCTCACTTCTAAGCATAACCACAATGATACCATGGAATCTAATGCCCATATCCATAGCTTTAACCAAAGCCCATTCAGCACTAATGATGACATCCCCTCAAATGATCTTGAACTATTGGATTGGGAGCAATGTGGACCACCAATTTTTGATCAATTTGACAATGATGACACTCTTATAATAGACTTTGAAATATATGGAGCCATTATGGACAATACTCATAAAGAAGAAATTTCTCCTAAAGTGAACACATTGGCATATTTTATGGAGTCAACTCCATTTGATAGTAAAGAAAAAAATAATGAGCATAGGTCTCTTGGTGAAAATTGAAAGGTGCGATTAGACCATAAAAAATCAAAAGCTAAGTAGCTCCCAAGGATACAAAATGAAAAATATGATGCCATGAATATCAATGTTCCAGTGCCATTGGTCTCAACCCTCCCAACCCTCCCTTATATCTAGTTGTTTATCCCCACATCCAGCTACCTAATTTTCCCAACACCCAACATCAAATCCTTATCAAACAAGCCTTTGTGTATGTCATCATTGGTGACATCCCACACAACATATCTATTGACCCAATTATCCTCAAATGCCTTGATTCACAAGAGGTAGACACTATCTTACATATGGTACACAATGGTATATCTTGAGACCTTTCTAGTGGTTTGATCTTATCTACAGACTCAGAATGACTCCTATGTAGTTATGGTTAGTCATGGATCTAGAGATTATCAACTAGTAGTAGAAACAATAGATTTCTTCTCAGCATTGGTTAGCAAAATTCTTGATTCTATCTCACAATCCTGAATAAATATCAAAAAAATTGAAAAAAACCCTGAAAAAATATCAAAAAAATAGCAAAAAGTCTTGAAAAAAGAAAAGAAAAAAATGAAAAAAGTCATTTAAAAATGGATTCCTTGATGAAAACCTCGTAAACAAGCATCTTGGCATGAAAATTTGGGACAAGAGAAAAACTTCGTCCACAAGTGAAAACTTGGCAAATAGGTGCCTTGGGAAAGTACCATGGTGAAAACTTGGCAAACAGGCGCCATGTGTAATCAGTTGTTGCTCCTCCATCTATCAGGATTCCATCTAGTTTTTCCCCCTCTATCATTCCTTGATCATATATTTCATATTGCAAGAAATATCTGGTCCCTTATCATGGCTCATGAACTAGTTAATGTCCTCTATTATCTTGCTTAAGCATCACTAGTTTCCACACAGTCTATCATTGGCCTTTGTATATAGTTTGTGTCTTGTCTCAGGGCATATTACCTACATGGTGCACAAGTTTGAACTTGAATTGGGGACACATCCCTAAGAAATTTTTATCCATTGGACCTATCACATAAAAAATTGGAGCTAACTATTGTATATGCTTATACGATCCTAAAAAAATCACTATAAGTCATAAAATGTCCTAAAAAAAAGCACTAAATATCATAAAATGTCTTGAAAAAAGCACTAAAAATCATAAAATGCCTTGAAAAGAGCACTAAAAGTCATAAAATGCCCTAAAAAATCATAAAATGTCCTAAAAAAAACTAAAAATCATAAAATGTCTTGAAAAAATCACTAAAAATCGTAAAATGTCCTGAAGAAACCAGTCGCACAAAAACATCAAATATCCCCAAAAACCTTAAAAATCACAAAACTATCAAAATTTTGTAATAAACCTTGTAAATATTCACTATGGATAACCACCCCTTTTACATACACACTTGCACTTTGTAAACTAAAACTCACAGCACTACACTTTAACGACAATCACACTATCTAAGCAATGTGATCCAATAGTCAAGCCAACATGTCACTATGAATGTATCAACTGAATCTAGAAACAATGCTATCACATCATCAACATGTAAACACCATCTAAACACCTAAAACACAAAAAAGAAAGTAATAAAAAACAAGAATAGTTGTTGGCTCATGCTCTTTAGTGAGTGATTTATTTTTGCTTTTTTTTTCTTTGATCATGTTCCTATGCCGCTTGATGATATAAACTGATCTATGAGAGTGGCTGAATTGGTTCATGGTCATATTTTGCTATTTCTATCTATTATAATGTATCTTTGAAAGTTTGGGGCATGTACATATGCCTCAGGAAGGACAAGGTCATTTTCTATCTATATCGTGCTTGTTTACGCAAAAGGCTTGCCTTTGCAATCTAGCCCTTCATGCCACGATGCATTGCATTCCATTTTCCATATCAAAATAAAGCTTCATTTGACATATAGTGCACTTTCTAAAAGAAAAATTCTTCATCTCATTTCATCTTCTCAATCTTCTATCATTTATCTCTTGATCCACCACCATGATCATGCATTCTAATCCACCAAATCATCTTCATCTTGCATTCATGCATTCCTGCATCATCCTACACTATCAATCAACTTTCTATGGCTTTCCACCTAGTTCAACCTTAGTATGAAATTTGTCTCACCATATTTGACCAAATACTACCATTTTTTATGATTTCACTCATTCTCTAACATCTTTTCATCATTTTGGGCATGCAGGCATAGTTTTAGGTCATTCCGAGTGCAATCGGGCTAATTTTGGCCCTTAGAGCCTTCTAGGGCGCAATCTACCCTTTTAGAGCATAGTTGGGGTTTCCAAGTGCATCCAAGACACACTTGGTATTGTCATTATTCACTTGGGCTTACCAACTACATCCAAGGCTCACTTGGATGAGTTTTGGCCGCACTTGGGGACCTAGGATCCCTAGAACTGCTCCTAGCGCCCCTATGTTGCACTCTGGAGGCCATAAATTTTGCGTTTCAACTCCAATTTATGAACCGTTAGTTGCATTGGACTCATTTTTTTTGAACAAAATGAGCTATAATTTTAATTATTTGGCCACTAAATGGATTGGTAATCATTGAAACTACTCTTGGGCTCTTGCTTGACCCCCGTCATGTTGATTTTGGACCCTAGAACCTTATCGGGCACTTTTTTCACTTTCTAAGTCTACTTGGGCTTACCAAGTGTGTCTAAGATGTAATTGGATGAGTTTTGGGTGCACTTGGAGCAGTAGGATGCCTAGAACTGCTCCCAGAGCCCCTATGTTGGAATCTGGAAGCCATAACTTTTGCATTTTAACTTGGATTTACAATCCATCAGTTGCATTGGATTTATATCTTTTTGATGCAAAAAATGAGCTATCATTTTCATCATTTTGTGTCTTTCTTGAGTGGTAACCCATGCCATTACTCTCAAGCTCCTGATTGACCCTGTTTTGCACTCTAGACCTCATAACTTTCACATTTTAGGTCTGATTTGTGATCTGTCAATTGCTATTGTTTTGTATTCCTTTTGTCAAAAAATTGACTTATAATATTCTTATCTTAGTCAATTTCTCAAGGGGGCACCCATATATATCATCCCTACTGGGGAATGTGTGGCTTTCTCATCAATTATTCTTTGACACAATGCTCTAAATCACATTGTATCAAAGAGGGGCAAAATGTAGATGCTAAAAAATGGTTCACATCTACAATTTCATCACTTCTTCATACTAATTTTTCACATTTTATCATTATAGTAACTTTGATCTTTTGGTCAAATTGATCATACTTTATCATTTGTATCCTCTTTCACATTAATTTCATGTCATTTCAAAACCACTTCATATCAACTCAAAATCACCCCAAATCAACTCAGAATCACCCAAAATTAGTCATAATCATCATGAAACATATCAAAAATCTCAAACCAATCATCATTTATCCATTCATAGGTATTTTTGTGGCTTTTAGTGCCTTGGAAACCTATCAACCTATTAATCTTATCAATCTTTCCTTAGTACTATTCTGGCTCTCAGTGCTAGGTCAAACTATCATTCATGTCATCCAATATTTGACATTTTTGAGGCTTTCAATGTTGGATCTTACAATTATCAACCATTTTAATAATATTGACAACATCTATCAATGTTATTATGATCAAACCTTTTCAATCAATTTTGATCCTATAACATTTACAATGTTAGTTAAATGTTACGTATCAATCAATTCATGCCATGTGTCCTTAGCATGTTATCAATTTCAATCAATCAGTCAATTTAACCATGGCTTTGGTCTACCTATCACCATCCTATTCAATTTCCACTATCATCATCACATTTGCATAAAAGGATATGGTTGCATTTATTTAATCAATTTTGGCAAATCATCTAGTAATTTTCTCTAAAGGATTAAATAACCCATAATTTAATCCTATTCTTCTTACTAATTATTCTTCCTAACTATCATTCTCAATTAATTAATTATATTAATTAATTGATTCATCATCTACTAACCATGGAAATTCACAATTTCCTAAGTCACATTTGCCATCATTAATTCCCTTAATTACTAATTCTTATTTTGTGGAATAAAATGATTTTTAATTCAAATATTCCATGAAATATTGACATCATCATGACACTTGGGCTTGACACCTCATGGATTTTCCTTTGACACTTGGATAAAATATGTCATAATAGAATATTCTTTTTCTCTTATGCACATCCATATTTGGCTTATTTGTCATAGATTCTTTGCTTTAAGTGGGTTGAGGTGTCTTATGATGTGTCATAGATTCTCTTCCATGTTTGGCCAAGTTTGACTTCCATGCATCATAGAATCTAATACTTGGTATCTTTTTTCATATGCGTCATGGATTCTCAAAGGAATCTCTTGCCACATTGCATATCTAAGGGTGAAAAATCCAATGCTCTCATCCTCCATGTCAATTATAAAATGAGCAATCTTTCTCTCATTTCTAGTCCCTAGGTCCTAATTCTTGAGCATTTTTGAAGTCCTTAGCCTCTTTGTATTCTCACACCATTTTCTCTTAAGCTTAAATCATAGCTTCAAGTATTCTCATGGCATTATCCATATCATAGACTTTTGCTTCAATTTTGTGTGCACTATAGGTGACCTTGGAGCTACATCATTTGGAGAAGAAAGAAGCACATGGGAGCTACAAATGAAAGAGGGGGTTTCTATTGCTTTCTTTATTAGTTTGGCTTTCATAATAGACTAGTGGGTGCTAACATATTTTGATTGAGTTTGTGATTTCTCATAGTATGTTATGCATTTAGCCCATTTTTTGGTCCTACAATATGAAGACCTTCTTAGCTGGAAATGAGTATCCTCAAGGTTTTGATAAAGCTAAGAGAAGATAGTTTAGACTTTAGTCCATTCCTTATGCTATGATTGATGGTGTCTTTTTAGGATAGATTTCAATGGAGCTTTGCTACGACGTGTCAATACAAATCAAGTAGAGAGGATAGTTAAAGAACTTCATGATGGCCCTAATGGTGGAAACTTTTTAGCAAGAATCACTGTAATGAAAATTATGAGAGCTAGTTACTACTAGGTATCCTTGTTCCATGATTGTCGCAAAGTGAAAAATGTGTTTTTTTCTTAGGAAAGTAGAGACTTACAACTCTTCCACTTCATCCTATCTAGGCTGATCAACCTTTTACCTAGTGGGGATTAGATTTTATTGGTACCATAAATCCTCCTTATAGCCCTAGTCATAAATGGATTCTAGCTGCTAGAGATTATTTTACAAGGTGGATAGAGGTAGTAGCACTAACAGATGCTACAAAACCTTCAATCATTGAATTCCTTGATGGGATTGTAACTAGGTTTTGTGTCCCCTAAACTATTATTTTAGATAATTCTAATCCATTCATAGGAGCTCAAATTTTTACATGGACACTTGACTATAACATCCACTTGAGAACATTCTCTAATTTTTACCCTTAGGGTAATCGCTTCTCTAGGTCATTTAATAAGAATTTGATCAAGATCATCAAGATGAGTCTTGAGGATAACTAAAGGTGTTGGCTCCAAAAGTGAAAGGCTGCCTTTGGGACTAATAGAATGATACCCAAGAGAGCCATAGGAAATTATAATTTCATGTTAGTCTATGGTAGGGAAGCTAGGCTTCCTATTTCACTAGAATTTCCTACTCTTGATTTGGCTTATCAGATGGAGTTGATTAAAAATGATGCTATGTCTATAAGAATAGTGAATTTGATGGAATTAGAGGAGAAAAGAGGTTAGGAAATATAGACCTTGGAAATAAATTAGTCATAGAAGAAGAGGAGTTTTGATAAGGATAAGGCCAAAACATTTAGGGAAGGTGATATTGTATTGAAATGAGATGTAGGAAGAGAAAAGGTAGGGAGATACTCAAAGTTATATGTCTTGTGGAGTGGCCCCAATGTGACTATTTTTTGTAAACAATATAATGCCTTTTAGTTGAGTAGGTCTAATGGTGAAGTCTTACCCATCCCTATTAATGGGATATATCTTAAGCCCTAATTTTTATGAGTATTATTTTTTCATGTACATAGTTAGGGTAGTTTTTCTTTCCAATTCCTTCTTATTTTTAAAGAAGTGCACGGGCACATGTTTTGTTTTGTTGGAGAAAAAATCTGGTTCTAAAGTTGTTTTGCAAGTTGTAGAGGAAGAGGAATTGTTATGGAAAAAAATGCAACAAAGCTAGTAAATTTATGAGTTTTATGGTTTTTGAGACTCTTTATCCCAATGGATCCCTTTGATGATCACTAGTCATATGCTAAGTAGGCTTGCATACCCCTTAAGTTGCCAGAAATGTTAGCCCAAAGCTGTCCTCTTGCCAAAAAATCAAATTCAAATAATGATATATTATAATAGTTACTTAAGGTTCTCATGAAATGATTTAACATTGGTCATATTCTTTGTTTCATATTATGCCTTATAATATTTTAAGTCATGATTGTGCAATGAGCATGGTCACAGGTGGTTGAGTGCTGACTAAGGTCAAAATGGAAAAGTTGCACTTTGCTTTGATTTTGCTTGATCACATGGTTATATTTGCATTCTATAATTTAAGTTGTGATGGCCCAGAAAGGAAGATTTTTAGTGTCTAAGACATATCCTACACCATTATATTATTTGGATCTATGGCCATTGCATTATCACTATAGATTGAGAGGTGGCTAAGGCTTGAGTTGTGATCAAGTGGTTCCCTATTTTTTCTTGGTCACAAGGGTCAAATAGTAATATTAGTTCAAGGTGGTGATAGAGTGGGTATGATCTAAACTTCAACTTTTTCCAAGTCATAGTGGTTTGTAAATAATTCCATGTTGGTCTCAGATTGGTTTTGACAATTGAGTGATAACACACTTAACCAATTTCTAAGATGATGTCAAGTATAATATAGATGTTGAGCTACAGTATGTGCTAAGTCAAAAATTCAACAAGTGCAAAGTAAACTTTAGGTGCCAAGCAAGTATCAAGTGCCAAGTGATAAGTGATGTCGAGTCACTATAGGTGCCAAGTAATGTATAGACGTTGAGTGAGATAGAGTTACTATAGGAGCTGAGTGAGATAGAATTCCTATATGTGTTGAGCATCAACAATCAATAAGTGTCAAGTAAGACAAAATCAACATATGAGTTTGTGCCTTCACAAACTTAGATGTAAACCATTTTTGAGCCAACTTAAGAGGAATCTAGAAGTATCTTGAAGATAAGATCAAATATTTTGGATTCCCTATGTAATCAGCATACAACCAATAGAAAAAGAATAAAGATTTGAGTAGGAAAGAAGGATGAATGCTGATCATAGATTCATACCTATCCCTAAGTATTTGAAGTCTTTAAAAGGAGGATGAAACCCCATAACTTGTGTGAGTGTAAGAGAGGTATATGGAATGTTAGAAAAGTTTAGAAGGGTGTAAATACTTAGAGAAATAGTAGTATTATAGAATTCAATTGGTTAGAATAGAGCATTAACACTTCTAATAGAGACATATCAAATCAAGGAAGGATTAGATCAGATTGAGTAGAACAAGGATCTGGAATTAGCAATTGAAGATTGTAATTCATTAGGTCAACATATTCTAATACTTTCTAGCCATTGTATTAGGAATGCAAATCCTATGATGATAGGTTGGTCTAACATCCATGTTTTAAGCCTTTCAACAAGGTGCTAAATCCTTTGACAAGGTAACATTCCAAGTGAGTGTTTGTAAATCCTTTAACCAGGTCACTTTTAATAGAGTGTAAAGCCTTTAATAGTATAGGCCTTTCATAGGGAAAACCATTGGAAGCGGTCAAACTTTGTAACCTTAAATAATTACATATTGCTACAATGATAATTTGTAGGTGTCATTCCCACTCCAATTTTATCTTCTCATTTTGGAGGATTTTTAGGTGACCAAAATATTGTGCTATCTATTTTCATGCATGTCTTTATTTTTCATGTTAAGTAGAGATGCATTTGAATGATCTTAGCTAAAATGTTTTAAAAGGTTAAAGTTAGGTACTTTTGATTCACCCCTCTCTCAGAAGTAAATCTTCCCATTTGTAAATTCCAACAATTGGTATCAGAGCCTAGTTGTCACAAGGAGGAGCTTTACAACTTGGAGAAAAGATCTAGAAATGGAAGTCTACAAACTTGGGAAGGTCATAGAAAACTAGGTGATTGATATAAAACTTGCTCTACATACTTTGGAGGAAGTCAGGGAAGAACTGAGAAAATCTTTAAAAAGAAGAAGAGAGATTGCCATAGCTAAGAATGATACATAATACAAGGAGATTAACACCCCAAAATTTTTTGCAAATGGAAATTCCAAAGAGTTTGATGTAGTTATAGCAGACCTAATGGAGAAGAATAGAGCCCAAGCAAAAGAGATTAGAACTCTCAAGATTGGACAAGAATCACAAGCCATGATTCTTTGTGAAGTAAGTGAATAGAAGAAAAGAGCTATTGAAGATAAGGCTATTCTAGAAGAAGACAAGAGAAATCTTGCTAATAGATTAGAAGAAAAGTCAATTGAGCTTGCAAGAATTTCAAACATATAGCTAGACACCCTAAATAAGATGATGAAAGCACATCATGAACTGAATGTCAAGGATATTGAGATCTCCACACTGAAGATGCAAAATGAACAACTACAAAATGAGTCAAAAAGAGAGAAGGAAATTTCTAAGAGCTTTAATAAACCTAATGAGGCAATCAAGTACTTTGAATATCTACTTTTATTACCAAGAGCCAACAATAATACTTTAGGACTAGGTTACACCAACATTGAAAAATGAGAGTCATTCAACACTACAGAAGAAAGAAGTGACAAATGTAAGAACACTAAACCTACTTGTAACTTTTGTGGTAAAAAAAAACATGCCTCTAATGTGTATAGGAGCAAGAATGCCTATCATCATAACAAACCTAAGAATATGGGTCACTGTCATAAGTGCAACAAGTAAGGACATTAAGCACATGACTACAGGACTAAGATTATAAAAACACCAAGATTTGAAGGTCACTATTACAATTTCAAGAAGTGTGGACAAAGAGCTTTTGAGTGTAGATCAATGCCTATGTGGACACCTAATTAGCTAACAAGGGTAAATAATCATGAACATCACTACAATTGGGACTACAACACTAGGTATAGCTACCATTACTGTTAGGAATATGGAAACATCATTGAAAATTTCATAAGAACACATTTTGGTGGAAACTATAGCAGATGGCTTAGCCAAACTACATGCTTTAGTTGTTTGAAGACTGGTCATATCATCAAGAATTTCCCAAGAAGGTCAAAGGCACCCAAATTAGAGTTCAACAAAGGAAAAGAGAAGGTAGATGTTGAAAACATTAGAGGAGAAATGAATAAGACATGGAAGAAGAAAGATGGGAGTAGCACATCAAATGAAGGGATCACTTCACCTAAAAGATCAAGTGGTCACACTTCATCCAACTAAGCAAAAGAAGGTATGTAGGACCAATATACAAAGCTTTATCATACATTAGTTCTAAGACAAGTAAGTAATGAAAAGAAGAGATCAACATGAATAGAGATGCAAAGTTAAAATTTCAATATTGCATAAGTGTTGCCAAGTTGCCCTTAGATGCCGAGTAAAATCCCAATACATGCCAAGTTGATTGTTAAAGAAAGTAGAAGCTGAATGATTAGTTACAACTAAGTTGGTAGTGGAAGTCAAGTAAAGAGAAATTCTAGTTGAAGCCAAGTAAGGATAACTCCAGTATATTCCAAGTGGTGGAAAGATAATGGAAGCCGATTGATGTAGAAATTCTTAAGAAGTCAAGTGGATAGTTGTAAATGCACTAAGCATTAAATGCTACAAAATAAGGGTATATGATCATATTTTGAACCATTTTTCTTCATCGTGAGAAAAAAGCTAAGACAAAGAAGAGTGCAGAAAAATTTTGAAGTAGAGAATCCAACATTTGAGTTAATTTCAATAGAGATTTGGCTTAGTTTCATCGAATTCAAGGTATTTATACTAGTGCCGAGCTATGTAGTTTTAAATTTCTTCATGTTTAAAAACCTAAATAGAAGAAGTGGCCTCCAGTTCAAGGAAAACTTAGGAGAAAGAGTCATTTGAGGTCCAATTAGTGTCAAAAAAAGTAAAACAACCTAATTCTAGCAAATCCTTGAAGTGGTATACCAAAAGAACTTAATCAGAGCCCTGTTTATTATTCCTCCTAAGGTAGTTATGGTCCAAGATGTTAGGAGGTATTACAACTATAAGATTGGTGATATTGGAGACATGTAAATGAGAGAATCATATGATAGGTTGTGTGAAAATAGATTTTTCAAGGAAGAGTACCAAATCATTGAAAGGAAGGCTTTGACTCATGCTCTAGAATTCCCCATTGTCTTTAAAATTGAATGGATCAGAATAGTGTTAAGAAAGATTCATGATAGAAGTTTATTGTTAGAGGATGGCCCAATAAAGATATCAAAGAGGATCATTCATAGGGTAATAGGGTATCCAACCCTAGATTGTCCAAAGACACTCAAAAGTGACTCTAAGGAAGCAATTAAGAAGAACATAGGAGTCAAATGGAACAAAAGAGGAATGACTATAGATACTATCCAAGACCCTCTTGTTGACTCTATTGTTAGGGTTATTTCTCACAAGTTTTATCAATCTAGTAGACTTAATATTGTACATTGCATTACAGTGGATGTTGGCTACAAACTAGTTAAGAAGGATCATACTTATGATTTTGCAAAATTGTAATTACAACAAATCAATGAAAACTTAGGAGCAATAAGGAGAACCAAGGGAGCACAATGCAAATTTGGTGCAATTTTGATTTGTATATTCTTCTATGTACAAATGAATTTCTATCTTTTGGAAAAGTAAGTTGGAAAACCAACAAGTCTATAGTAGCTCAAGTATATGAATACATTGAACAAATGGGAGCTAATTTTGAAACAATTATGACAAGTTATTTTGAGGATTTCAAGAAATCCATGAAACAAAGATTCAAGATGCCTATTTCACTATTAAAGAAACATGCAAATGATGTATTTTTTCTTGTAGATATTGATTATACTTATATTCAAGTAGCCATACCAAGGGTTAGATGACTTAGACCTCTTGGATATGAGATAAATATAGATGAGGCATCTATAGCTATAACAACACTATTAGCAAAAGAAGTGGATAAGAGTGCACCACATCTTGGGACTTATGATGTGGTAAGATCAAAGGTGGACATGGAATTGAAAACTTCTTCCACATTAAAGAAAAAGGAGAAATTTGTGAAGAAGTTAAAGGAAAAATTTGGTGAGGGTACTATTGAAGAAGTAGAAGATGAAGAGGTTGATGATGATGAGGATGAACAAGGAGAAGAGCCACTAGTACTAACCCAAGGCATGGTTGAGGACATAGAGGAGGAAGAAGGTGCTGAGGAAGAAGCACCCAAGGCTAAATCCAAGAAAAGGAAGGCACAAAAAAAGCCTGCTACATAGCCCAAAGGGAAGAAGAAAGAAGCTAAGTTGAGCCCAACCAAGCCTACTACAAGGGTAGATACTAGGGAAAAAATAGAGGTAGCTAAAGAATAAGAGAAGAAGAAAGCTATAGAGCAAGGAGGGGTAGTAGAAAAGAAAAGAAAAGAATAATGTATGTTGCACCCCTAGAGTCAGATAAAGGGAAGACATAATCTAACAATGAACAATTTAGAGTGGTAAGATACTCCACCAAATCTAACTTGGAAAATATTTGTGATAACATTAGGGATAATGTAGATCTATCAGGATTAAAAGATATTGATTTTAATAAGTTGAGTAGAGAAGAGTAGAACATAGTGGAAGAATATATTTACACTATGATGGCCAAGCTCAAGACTACTCCACTTGAACTTGATAATTCTATGCCTAAGGAGCTAAGTTCAATTGCTGAAAATAAATGACATTACTTCCTAAACATAGAAAGGGAAATAAGGGAGTCAACATTGGCTTGTTTGATGTCAAACCTTACAAACAAAAAATTAAGTAAGGCTAGCAAGAAACATGGGAGAAAATTTGCACCCAAATATACAGCCTTCAACATTCTATAGAATAAAAGTGAGGATGTTGTAAAGAATTCTAGACAAATGTGGAAACTGATTTATGGGTTAACAACAGTCAAGGAAGGTCAAGAAGATCCCTTTGAGGGAAGGAATAATGGTGAAGAGGAAGAGGTTGTAGTGGAGGAGAAAACATAGAAAGGTGATGACGCAACAACTAAGGAGCAACACGAAGAATGGAGTGTCCAAGACACATAATTGGCACCACTAAGTCCTCCATGTGCACCACCTACATCTACAAAGAAAGTAATTTTGAAGTATGTTCTTAACATCTCAAGTTAGAACATTAATCCATTAACTGTAAAGGATCTTAGAAAGATCCTTCACCAAAAAACTTTGCAATCATAGTTGTGTACAAATCCTATTTTGGTGAATGCATAAGAGTTACATAAGGTTTTAGCTGAAATAACTAAGGAGAAGGTGAATACACAAGAACCACCTTCACAACCTCCTACAACTACAAGTGATCAACCAAAAGAGCAAGAAACACAAGTCACAACTACCAAGGTTGATTCCATAGTGATAATAACTTCAATTGTCAAGGAGTCAACAAAGGAACATATAGGAAAAAAGGATCCTATAGCATAGAGATAAGGTGCACCTCCTCTAATCACCATAATTGATCAAGGAAGGATCAAAGAAGAAAAGGAAGAGGAGAAAACCCCTAAGGAGAGAGAGCAAGAGGCAATACAAACTCTATTATTTTTTTCCACCTCAAGGACTCCGACTAAGTAACTAAGCATTGATGTAGTACCATTGCAAATATCAACACTAGGCTCAAGCTCTACCAAGGTAGCAAGGGTACTTCACTGTGGAGACCCTGCACTTAATGAAGAGATAGCCATACAAAGTTATGACTACAAGACAATGAACCTAGCATAGATCAATGAAGTGCAAGAGGCACTAGAAAGGAAAAATAAATAGGAGATACTAAAAAATGAGTGTAGACATAGGCAAGCATTAATAGAAATCAAATACATCTTTCTTGGTGCATTCAACTTATTAGTACCCAATGAAATAAAGCCCATTATGGAGCAACCATCCAACATAGTGGACCAAGTACAAAATGAAGATCCTAATACCAATGTCAAATTATTGGAATGGTTTGAGAATAAATTTCAGATGAAAGTAAATGAGAAAATATCTAGTAAAATAGAACTATCATAGGTTGAACTGGCTAAGAAAGTTGAGAAAGTGAAAGCAATACTTTAGAACATATTCTCATTGTACTCCAAACTATGTGACTCTTCATATTTCACACAAGAGACTAGCTAGAGAATATTGAGCTTGGAGAGGAACCTTAAAATATAAAGCACGCATCTACCTAAGGATCCAACTCAAAGTGAGAAGCATTCTGCCACAACACTTCACACTCAAAAGGAGTTAGCTATATTAAAAACTAAAGAGCCAATATCAAGGGAAAATTAATATAGATATAGTCTACAATCATCCCACACTTGGTAGTATTGCATAAAAAAGTGGCCTATGTAGAAAATGTTTTAAAGAAAGATTCTAATCTTTCTACATTAGAAGGCCTAGTACATCTTGTAGTAGAGATAGCCATCCAACTCAAAGAATTAGAAATAGAATTGGACAATTGGGATGCTTCTCTAAAGATGATAATAGAGGTAAATAAAACATTTTTGGCTAAATGTTCCATTCATTCTTAGGACCCTTTGACATAAGTGTCAAAAAGGGGGAGATATTACATTATGTAGATAAAAGGGAAGATATAATAAAGATAGGAGAAACTAAGAATGAGGGATATATAATTTGGGGGAGATAATAAATGAGATACCCAAAGGAGAAAGATTACCTAGAAAGGGAAATTTTTGAGTTTTGAGGAGAAAAAAGGAGGTATAGCCAAAAGGATACAAAAACTACAAGGTGATGTGTAAAAGGGAGAGTACAAATAGAGCACACATAGAGCAGACAAGGCAAACAATATCAAACACATCAACATGAGACAAATTTAGCTTAAGGAATTTTGGATATAGAAATGGCACGTTAGCTCAGGGGGAGTTACAAGTTTTTAAGGTATATATAGTCTTCTACAAAATTTTGAACAAGTTTTTGAGGTTTTGTAAATATGCCAAATAGGGGGATATTTTTGGTCTCAAATTGGTTTTGACAATTTAGTGAAAATGCACTTAACCAATTTCTAAGATGATACCAAGTATAATACATATGTCGAGCTATAGTATGTGCCAAGTTAGAAATTCAATAGGTGCCAAGTAAACTTTAGGTTCCAAGCAAGTATCAAGTGATAAGTGATAAGTGATGTCGAGTCACTATAGGCGCCAAGAAAAGTATAGCTTTCAAGTGAGCTAGATTTACTATAGGAGCCAAGTGAGAAAAAATTCTTATATGTGTCAAGCATCAAAAATTAGTAAGTGTTGAGTAACACAAAATCAACATATGAGTTTGTGCCTTCACAAACTAAGATGTAAACCATTTTTGAGCTAACTTAAGATGAATCTCAAAGGATCTTGAAGATAAGATCAAATTTTTTACATTCCCTACATAATCAGCATGCAACCAGTAGGAAAAGTGTAAAGATTTGAGTAGGAAAGAAGGATGAATACTGATCATAGATTCATACCTAATCCTAAGTCTTTGAACCCTTTAAAAGAGGATGAAACCTGATAATTTGTGTGAGTGTAAAAGAGGTATATGGAATGTTAGAAAATCTTAAAGGGGTGTAAAGACTTAGAGAAAGAGTAGCATTTTAGAATTCAATTGGTTAGAATAGAGCATTAGCGCTTTGAGCAAAGACATGTCAGATCAAGGAAGGGTTAGATTAGACTGAGTAGAACAAGGATCTAGAATTAGTAATTGAAGAGTGTAAGTCATTAGGTCAACATATTCTAATACTTTATAGCCATTTTATTAGGAATGAAAACACTATGATGATAGGTTGGTCTAACAGCCATGTTGTAATCCTTTGAACAAGGTGCTAAACCCTTTCACAGGGTAATATTCCAAGTGAGTGTTTGTAAATCCTTTAACTAGGTCACTTTTAATAGAGTGTAAAGCCTTTAATAGGGTAGGCCTTTCATAGGGGAGACCATTGGAAGTGGTCAAACTTTGTAACTTTAAATACTTACATATTTCTGCAATGATAATTTGTGGGTGCCATCCCCACCCAAGTTTTACCTTCTCATTTTGGAAGGTTTCTAAGTGACCAAAATCTTGTGTTATCTATTTTCATGCATGTCTTTATTTTTCATGTTATGAAGAAATGTTAGATGCATGTGAATGATCTTAGCTAAAATGTTTTAAAATTTTAAAGTTAGTTACTTCTAATTCACCCCCCTCTCAAAAGTAAATCTTCCCATTTGTAAATTCCAACATTCCAAGTGCAAGTTGTGAGGCGGTGATGATCTGTGGATTTTGGTTTCATAAGAAATAATAGTTATTAAGGGAAGGTAGTGGCGAGGTTGTGGTCATGAGCAATTAAATGCAAGGCATAGAAATTGGATTGTTGATAGGATTAAACAATGATGAGAAATGCTTGGTCCACATGGTGGGACATGATGATTAATCACTTGTTGATGAAAATCATGATTAATTTGGTGGATTGGAAATAATAAAAGAAGTTCCTTGAATGAAGAATCTGATCTTTTTGATCTCCTACAACCACTTTCATTGATCCCTATGGGTAATAAGTTCAAAAAAATACTCTACCACCATTTATAAATCCACTCATTTAGTCAGATATTAAATAATTATCACTCCTGACCTCTTAGAGATTTATTTGGTGCAGAAGTGATCCTCTCATGTGTGCATTTACTCAATGGCCATATCTTTTAGCTTCACAGTAACTATTCTCTAGAGATTTCATTTTAGTAGCTAAATTTTATTTTGTAATAGAAGTTATCTAAGTTGTGGCTACACTATAAAGGCAAGTTTTGTACTCTTTCTTAGGGTTAGATCTTCTCTATTTGTCTAGTATTTCCTTGGCATATTATTGCAAATTCCCTTTTGCCTCTAAGTTATATTACTTTTTGCCTTATCTCTTTCAAACCGTCATCATAGCGTGTAAACTTGTTTTCCATTATTTAACATACTGTGAATATTTGTAATCTACATCCTTTGTATCTCTTTGACCTATGAATGATATAAAGTGAAGTATTCTCCTTGTGTCACTCATCTAGTTGTTTGATCTTTGTGTAGTTCACAGATTAAAGCAAAGATTGAATCTATATATCTTTAGACCATCATAATAATAACACTATGCATGTATAGGAAAAGGCTGATCTAAACACCCTATTTTGATGCATCACCTCTTTAGAATAAATTATTTAGTTTCTTTCATGTATTTCTTCTCCCTTTTCTCTTCAATAATAGTTTAAGTGCTTCCTAATAGTAGACGAAGTCAAACTTCTCTAGAGACTCAACCTCATAGTTCAAGTCCCACAACTTGGAGGTTGTTTCCATGTTTCATGAGGCTATCCTTAGGTAGGAATTTAGACAAGGGTGCAAGCTTTTGTGACAATAGAAAGTCTAGAGAAGATGAGTGTTAACCAAGCTCACTTGGCTAATGAAGGAATTTTGATGGAACCAATGTTAATGAGCTCACTTAGTTACCAAAGGAACTTAGCAAGTATGTAGTGTTAACCTAGTTCACTTGTTTAACACAGGAAAATCATTTTTTAGTTAGTCACTATCGAGCAGGGTAAGTTAATGAAGGATTTTCTTATTTTGTAATATTAAGATCAATTGATTTATTTGTTGGTTCTATCCAACTAAGAAGATGAATACTAATTATTCTAAGTTGTATTAGCAGTTTTGGACCATTTTAATCAAATTGTGATTAAAATTGTCAACATTATATTCTATGTTTCATTCTTATCATATCATTGTCAAAAACCCAAAACCTTATCCATTACAGAAAGCAATTACCTAATTCTTTAAATTAGTAGCAATCAACAAGATATATACAATTTTTTTAAATTTCATTAAACTAAATGAAACTTATTCATATCAGTCCCAAGATTATGAATATATGAGAAAGGAGACAAAACTAAAAGACAATGATAATTTTAGGGAAATTTCTTCTTATTAAGATCTTTATAATGCTAATAGAAAGTCATAATATAACTCAAAGACAAGCCATGGGCACCAAATGTTCACTTTTTTTTGGCATTCAAGTATGTAATAACTTAACTCATTCATATAATCATAGAACAAGTGGACACACTACAAAATAATACATGATAATGAGAAAATTGTACAGATAACTGACCTCTACTCTTTATCTCAGAAATCCATACATAGGATTGCAACAAGCTACAGATGATAGGATGACACATTTCAAAACAAGAATGGATACAAAAACTTGAAAGATGGGAACAAAAATGTATGTTGAACATTCTTCCAAAAGATCGATCAGAAAAAAAAAAGTAGTTGAGATAGTAAGTGAACATTTATATCATTCTTTTGATTTTTCTCCTTTTTTCCTTAAGTGTCCCTCATGAGAAATATCTCAACTACTTCCTATTGGTAGAGCTTTGATCTCTCCTACAACTTCCAAAACATAAATTTCCCTTTTTGTGGGCCACTCTATAGTTTTGACCTCTTGTAAATCCTATGTGGCTTTAGTCCACCTAGCATCCATAATTGCTTTTGATTCAAGAATAAATTTATTAAAATCTATTTCTACCTTAAAAAGGGAATCTATTAATTTATTGTAGGGGATATTAGAAGTATCTTCAAAAATTGATATTGTAGCCTCTTGAGTAAAAATGGCATAAAAGGAATTAGATCATTCCTACTAATCTATCACTATGTCAGTAGCATCCACAATTGATGGTATATAGGGTTGTACTCCCTGAGATAAAACCTTTAACTGTCATTATATAATTTGTAATTTTCTAGTGAAGAAACCAATCAATTCTTTGACTATCTTGAAACCTTCCTTCACTCTAATTATTTTGTCAAGAAAATCTAGATTTTTAGCCATTAGTACAATTAGCCTCTCCAAGAACTGAATATATGGCCCCCAAAGATTAAATATGACTAATAGCCATGGAAGTGCCTCATTACAAAATTACTTAGCATTTTGTGAAGCAATGTAAAAACTATGAGTCTATTGTGACATTTTTTCAAAATTTTAATTATGTGGCTCATTATATTATTAAGGACAACTATCCTTATCTCACCTCCAAACTAAGTAGATTGAGCATCAATTCTCAACCTCCTAAGTTATAGTGCTTCCTCTTCCCCAAATCTTGTGTTTTTGTTGGGGCCTCAGCTATGTTCCTGGCTAACTGCTATTGATCTTCATGTTCTTTTCCCTATTCTATAACAACCATCTGTTATGCTTGTATGAGTTACTCCCTAAGTGGTGCAATTTCATTTTCAAGTGCTTGGACCTTGGCCTCAAGCTCTACAATCCTTTCCTTATACACATTTCTCTTTCTAAGCTCCTCTTTATAGATCTTTCTTACATCTATGTAATCATGTATGGATTTAGAAAGTCTAGTCTCCATCTCCTCTACCTTGGCTTCATTCATAAATGAAAAATATTTCATCTCTTTAGAAATCTCTATCATAAAGGCACCCTGTAGAGTCCACAAAATCATGTTATCTTGTTCAATGCTCTATACATCCACTAATTTTGGCTTGTTAGATGAAGGAGCCATACTCCAAACTACCAAAGATTTGGTATCAATGTTAAAAATAGTTCCTCTTTATAATCCATCATCACCAAATCCTCATATGAAATGGCATTTCCCTACCTCCTTATTTGATCAAGCATAAAAACTTGTTCCAAGTACCATCCAGGCCCCATTAACATACCACTCCTTTATACAAGATCCATTTCCTCCTCTCAAGTCATGAACTCACTCTCAAGATCATAGGTTTGCAATTTCTCCACCAGTTCTTGTTTTTTCTCATTAGATTCTCTTGGCTTCATTTTTAGTACTAGCTAACTCTATTTTATCTTGTATAGAAAGCTCTTGAATGCAACAAATTTGATGAATTCATCATCTTCCAAGAACTGTTGGACTTGAATGATTCTATCATCCAACCTTGCTATTGTTAATTCCATGTCAATGAAAGTATTCTTAGCTACATTTATTTTGTCTTGGAGGTAATTCTACCTTACTTTAGCAAAATACTGACTAGTGCTAGTTAAGATCTACAATGTCCTATGTTTCACCTCTATAGGGATATGGACAATTTTCTATCTCTTATTTCCCTTTGTGACCCATGATGCTTTAGGGGCATCTTCTTCTTCTATCTCTAAGGTCACATCAGGTTCAGATATGTTAGGGCATACCCTATCTTCCTCTCCTATTGGTCCTTCTATCATCTTAGCCATAATCTCAACATAGTTAGTGACCATCTTCCTAATCCTCTGAGGATAGATAATATCCATGTAAAATCCCATAAATTGGGGATTTACGCTCTTTATTTCTCTTACCACCCTTAAGACATCATCTAGCTTTGCTAGCCTATCAACTACCTCACCCTTTACAACTATGTTTGGAATAAAATCCTCATGGGGTAATTCGTTGGTGCTAGGCAATACATAATTTCTCATCTCCTTAAGGGTAATCTTCATATAGTTGTCAAGGTCATAAATTCTATAAGGACCAGTTGAAAAATTGTAATGATGGAGGAAATAATGGATGTAATCTAGGGCCTCTTTTCCAATTGTAAAATCCTCAACCCTAAAATAGCTATACAAGAAATTTCCCTTATGAACTTTTGGTCCTAGATACTCCCTATTGACCATAATAATTTCCATATGAATTCAATTATACCCAATCTAGGAGGGATAAACTTTTGTAATATATGGGGTGGCTAAGGACAACCATAAACTATCATCAAAGAAAAAATTGGGAATAAGAAAATATCCCCTTAGTTATGGTCAAATCTTTTTCCTTTGGGAAGAAGGGTTGGTCTCAAAAATCCTTTTAAAATCTCAGGTGCCCTAAAATAACCTAGATCTAACATTCTCATTATTACAACACTAAAATTATTAAAGAATGAAAAAGAAAAAATGAAAAATGATAATTGCTATCCCATACCCATGTCCACAACTAAGCTAGTAGGTCTCCATTTGCATCAAAAGTATGTTCAATGAAATCGTAACTTGCATACCCTACATTCTTGTAGAAGATCATGTGCATAAATAGTGAATAATGATGGAATGTGAAATCCTTTAGTTCTCCACTCTGAGCCCTGGCAATAATTTCTTTCATCAACTCCAAAATATAGTTAACATAGTCATACTCCCCACCATGGTAGGAGTCTTGCACATCTCTAGCAATTATGAATTCAACTCTATATACCATATCAATTTTATCCTTGCCAAACACCTTATGGACACCATATACTATCTTTACAAAATAATTTTTACACTTGTCTAGTGACATCATTTTTTCTACCTTTCTAGGGTAATCGCCCACATTCTTCAAATCCATGGTAATATGTTCTAGCATATATTTCCTAGTATATGCCTTGGTATTCACCTCATATTTCCTCTGTAAATCCTTTAAATCAACAAGCTAGCCCATAGCTCCATCCAATCCAAAAGCCCCAATGAATGATTCATGGTCAAGTGTGTAAAAAATGGTTCCATCTTTCTTATGAAATGATTTGGTGGTTGGATTTTAGCAATGAAATAGGGACTTCATCAAGTCCACATCTACAAAAACTTCTGGAAATATCTATTTGGCTAAGTTCTTCTTCGATGGATTATGCACAAGAATTTTCTTCTCCCTATTATAGTAGCAGTACTTAAAAAGTTCAAAACCAGTAACACTAGGACACACAACATCTCTAAAAGGAGCATATGGGTCAACAAAAGCATGATCATCTCTGGCATTGGCATTAGAAGAACTAGGGAAAAGTTATATCCATTCTTCAACAAACCTATTAGGTTTTCTCTGTCGTGATCCCATATTTGATGTTTGGATCTCTTCCACCTCTTTATGAGACATCTTAACAATATGTTAGCAAATAGGGTATGGAATTTTCTCCTAGGCTTTGAAACAACAATCTATAAACACTAAAAGCTATGTAACTACTCAAATCCTCTTTCTTTACAAATTAAAAACTGTAATTATCAAATACAGAAGACTTTACAACTCAATGTATGCAAATCAACATTCACTTTTCATTGATTTTCAACATGATTGAAATATAATCTCAACTTATTCTATCAAATTAGGGTAGCATTGTCATTACTAACCGGAAATGCACTTTTTGCACCATGATCAAATCTTATTGGTTGAGAAGCTCATTGTCATTTCCAACTTGAAAAAGTGACTTAACACATTTTATGTCAAAATAGGGCCTATGATCTTATGATCATTACTAATGAATAGACTCCTTGTATTATATTATAGCTGAAGAAATAGTTTCTTGATGTTATGAAACCCTTTGAAAAACCCTTATCGAACTGTCAAAAACATGGAAAAACTCTTTATGATCTTATGACTCCTTAGTTGTCATGGCATCGATGCTAACTTTTTCTTCTTCTATGATCTTATGACAAATAGCTTTGTTTAAATGGTGTAGCATCTTATCTTAACCTATTTCACCCTACAATATTATGATCATGATCATTTTTGTTACTTCATAACATCTCTAGTTACCCTTCAAACTTCTACAATACTATGAGAAACTATTAACCTTCTCTATCATAGCATCATGGGCTTTGCCATTTTCATTTGTGATCTTATGATTGCGAATTAATTGTAACATTGGCACACATTATTCATTACCCTGAGATCTTATGATGAAATATATATCATAAGATTGGAGATTGCCAAATTCAATTCAAACTCTTTATATAAAAAAATCTGGTCCTACTGATCTAACTAAGAATATGTTTGGTCTTTGTTTCACAATATGGTCAATCAAAATTGGACATCTGTTACCTTTCTGATAGTGTACTATTACTTTTTCTAGTCTTCTATCACCTTATGATCTTACAATCATAAGTATCCAATAACATTGTAACAACCAAATGTTTCCTTTACGATCTTAAGATGCCCACAGCTTCATAACATTGTAAACACCTTATTTCTCTATCCCTGATGCCACAATTACTCTCCTTGTCATCATTTTGTAGAAGATGAAATGAAAACCACTCAAACTTCCATATGATCATATGATACAAAGGAAATTGTAAGATCAGTAAAATTGTTTTTCTCATCCATCATATTATGATAAAATATTTTATCTTAAGATTGAGACACTGACAATACTACATCATGATCCTCCATTAACCCTTTAGTCATAGCATGATAGAAGATAATGTAAAAGAAAAATGAATTACTTCTTAGCTATTAAACCTAGGGTTAGGGCCTAGGCTCTAATTTATGAATATTTTTTGTAATGTAGGATAAAATTAAAACCCTAGGGCACCAAAACTCACACTTGGGATAAATAAATAAAAATCAGATTACAAAAAAAATATGCTAGGGTTTCCTCTATAGATGAAAACAAAAAAATACAACCCTAATAATCACAAAATTTTTGTATTTTCACCACAAAATTTGGAAATTATTCTTAGTGAAAATATGGGCTATCACTTGTTTTAGAGTTAATGTCCACCGAGCAGGGTCAGCTAATGAAGGATTTTCTTGCTTTGGCATATTGAGTTTAATTGATTTATCTGATGGTTCTAGTCAATTGAGAAGATGAATATTGATTATTATATATTTTATTTGATCCAACTTCACAATATGAAAGATACAAATAAAAGGTCAAGTTGAGGATTAGAAAGTGTGTCAAAAGTAAGAAAAAGTATGTGAATGCATGGAAGATTTTGAAGATCTAATGATGAAAAAGGAAGAAAATTAGAAGGATAAGTAGAATATCCTTGTGAAGTTGAAGAGATATATTCGATTAGGAATAATCAAGTATACAAGCCAAAATTGAAATTTTTAATCAGAAATTCAGTTGCACTTAAATTAGGTCATGTCATTGTTACTCTCTAACTATTATAGCAGTGATTTAAATCTCTTAATATAGTTGGCTTAAAAGCTATTTGTAAATCCTCTAACAAGGTGGGAGTTCTATTGAATTGTCTTAAAAACCTCTAACAAAGCCACTCCTAATAGGGTGACTAAATCCTCTAACAGGTTCACACCTAATAGTGTTTTTTTTAACCTTTAAAAGGGTTGTCTCCTAACTAGGCTCACTTTAGAAGAGTGAAAATCAATTACTAGTTGCAATTGGTGGTTTTTTCCAAATTGGGTTTCTATGTTAAATCTTGGTGTCAAATGTATTCATGTTATTTATTTTATGTGTTTGAAACTAATTTAAAGTAATAAGTAATCATAGATAGCATCTTAATATTTTCATGATAAGTGTTAACTAAGCAATTTTACTATTTACTAAGTTACAACATTTCTTTGCATACCAAGCTTCAACATCGTTCAATTTTTTAGAACATTATTTTGTACTAACATCTAAGAGATTCAGGAATTATTTTTGTAGTAACTAATTCACCCCTCCTCTCTCAGATACTCCTCTTATATTTCCAACAATTATATTGTCAAAAAGGGAGAATGAACTTGGTAGAAGTTCTAGCAAACATAAGCTTTCTAATAGAGGGAGAACACTAAAGGCAGAAAGAGTTCACGCTGATAGAGGGAGTTCTCATGGATGAGAATTACAATGAAACTAAGGATTTGTTACTTACTTTTTTCTTTCTCCAAAATTTCATTGTGTTATGACATGTTGTGTTGTCATCAATGCCAAAGAGGGAGATTTTTGGAACAATTGATTAATTGTGTATTGTCTTTAATGTTATACAAAATGTCATATCATTACTAGTCAGTGTATGCTAAGCTCACTTAGGCACTGAAGATAGTCTTTTGTGTCTACTAATTGATCCAAAGTTTTCCTAATTCAAAAGGTAGTATCTACTAAGTTCACTTGGGTGCCAAAGGAAAGTCTATAGAAGATGAGAGCTAACCAAGCTCACTCGATTAATGAAGGAAATGTTGGATGGAAACAATGCTAAATAAGCTCACTTGGTTACTAAAGGAATTTTTTAGTGTTGATTGAGCTTCATTTGGTTAATATAGGAATATTATTTCTAAGTTAGTGTCTACCGAGCAGAGTTGGCTAACATAGGATTTTCTTGTTTTGGCATATTGAGTTTAATTGATTTATTTGATGGTTCTAGCTGAGTAAGAAGATGAATATTAATTATTGTAAGTTTTATTTGAGCCAACATGACAATATGAAATATATAAATAAAAGGTCAAGTTGAGGATTAGAAAGTGTATGAAAATTAAGAAAAAGTACGTGAATGCATGGAAGATTTTGAAGATCTAATGATGCAAAGAGGAAACAAATTAGAAGGATAAGCTAAATTTCCTTGTGAACCTGAAGAGATATATTCAACCAAGAAGGATCAAGTATACAAGCTAGAATTGAGATGTATAATCAAAAATTTGGCTACATCCAAATTACATCATTTTATTGTTACTCTCCAACAATTTGTATTTAGAGCTTTTGGTGCTTATAGAAAAGGTTTCAACGACCTAAGCTAAAGATTAGGATGTTTTACAGAAGTGAGATTCACAACTTGAATAGAGACAATTTTGGAGTATGGCAAGGACTTATGAGATTGTATTTGGTGACTATTAGTGATTCAAGATATAATTTTCTTGATGCTGAATACAAGGCTCCCATTGGAACATTATCAATTAAAGACATTGTTGAAAAGAAAAATCATAACATCATGATGGTTGATATTGCATTTGCTCTTAGTTATGTTGAATTTGATGAAGTAAAAGACTAAAAAATAGCTCATGTAATGTGGACTAAATTGAAAGACATCCATGGAGGAGATGAAAATGTAAGAAGAGCCAAAGTAGAAAGTCTCATAGGAAATAATTAAAGCAAGTGTGAGTGTAATCAAAGTATCTAGAGGAGACATTGATGACAAAATAGTTGTAAACAAGGTACTCAAAACTCTTTTTCTTATTTATGCAATTAGAGTGTCAACTATTCAAGAAATGGGATGTGATCCAAATTTAAAAAAAACTTTGGATCACCTAGTTAGAAGAATGATAGCTTTTGAGTTGGATAACTATGATAACTATGTTCCTAGTGCCAAAAATATTGAGTCTTCATTTGAAGCCAAACTCTCACTCAAAGAAAAGGGCAAGAAATCAAAGATCAATCAATCAGGAAATGAAGAAGAAACTAAAGAATGTTCTAATAGTGATCTTAAAATTGTTAAAGCCCTACTTTCAAATAAATATTCCAAAGATAGAGGAAAGTACAAAGGCAAGGTTCCTCTAATCTATTTTTCTTGTGAGGAAATTGGTCATATTGATGCTAGGTGCCCAAACAGAGAAAACAAGAATGAAAAGAAAAGTAAAAAGTACAAAGGCAAGAAGGAATTCAAGAACTACAAGGATAAAGGTAAGAAATCTTGTTACATGGCTAAAAATTTTGATAACAATGAAGATGAGATGGTATATATTGTTGTAAAAGATGAATCTGATGATGAAGGATAAAAGATGGCACTTATCTCTCATGTTAGCAAAAATGATACATAGATTATTGACAATGGCTATTCACATCATATGACTGGAGACAAAATAAAATTTGAGCACATGGAATATTATGATGATGGTAGTGTAAGATTTGGAAATAGTGAATCTTGTTGCATAAAAGGAAAGGGATGTGTTTCTTTGACTAATAAACTTGTATGTGATAATTCTTATTGGGTTGAAGGACCTAAAGCATAATTTATTGAGTGTGGCATAGTTGAATAAAATTAGAATCAAGGTAGAATTTATGAATGGGATGGACAAACTATTGAATGGAAAAGGAAATCTAGTTGGATCTAGAGAAAATTCAAAAGGTAATCTATTTTTTCTTGATCTTAGTGAAAGTTCATGTTTTATTGCTCAAGTAGATGAAAGCTAGTTATGAAAAAAAAGATTATGTCATGTAAACTTTGATAATATGGTTAAGATAAGAAAATATAAAAGAGTAAGAGGTATTTCTATCTTGAGGAAACCTAATATGGGTCTATGCAAGAATTTCCAAATTGGTAAGATGGGAAAGACTAGTTTCAAAAGAAAAAACCATCATTCTAAAGAAGTCTTAGAGCGTGTGCATACAGACTTATGTAGACCTATTGGAATAAAGAGTTATAGTGGAGAAAAAATTTTCATTCTCTTTGCTAATGATTACTCTAGAAAGATTATTGTAATGTATCTAAAAGAAAAATTAATAGCTTTTTAAAAATTCAAGTGGTATTTGGCAAGAGTAGAAAAAAAAACTAGAAAGAAATTGAAATGTTTGAGATTAGACAGAGTTGGTCAATTCATCTCCAATGAATTCAATGAATTATGTATTAAAAAGGAATTAAAAGACAAGTATCAACCCCTAGTACACTAGAGCAGAATGGTATAGATGAGAGAAAGAATATATCCATCATGGATTATGCAAGAACATTAATATTAGTAAAGAATGTTGCAATCAAATACTGGAAGGAAGCTATCAACACCACAACTCATACCATGTAAAGAGTACAGTTGAAGAAAGACTCAAACCAAACTCCCTATGAACTATGGTATGGTCACAAACTTAATATAAGTTACTTTAAAGTATTTGGTAGCAAATGTTACATCTTGAAAGAATCTAGAAAAGGAAAATTTGATGGCAAAGGTGATGAAGGCATATTTCCAGGATACTCCTATACAAGTACAACACACAAATGTTTGAACTTGTCTACTCATAAAAGCATAGAAAGTGAACATGTGAGAATTGATGAGTTTTCATAAAAGAGTGAAGAAAGTAGCAAAGGGCCTTAGGATTACAAAATATTTATCTACTATGAACCTAATACCCTACCAAATCTATCTAAAAGAAAGGAAGCTTCACCTTGCAAGTCCCCAAAATCTCCAACATCTACCAAGTTGCAAACAATGCAACCCTGGTCATAGTCTAAAGGATTCAAGCCATAGTCAGAGGCTAGTGAGCTAGAGCAAACCAAGTTTGATGGACCCAAGTCACAAATAATGGGACCTCAACTTGTTACTAAAGTTCATAATGAAATCAATAAATCCAAAGAATTTGTGTTAGCAAGATATGTCAAAAGGAATCATGTAGATGATCAGATTATTAAAATTAGATGGTACACTGATAAGAAGCAAATTAAAAGGTGCATATTTACTTGCTGAATTTGAAACTAGAAATGCTAAAGATTCTTTAGATAATGAAAGTTGGATTGAAGCAATGAATGAAGAAATATAATAGATAGAGAAGAACAAAACTTGGATTCTTATTCCTAGACCCAAGGATAAAAATGTAATTGTCAGAAAGTGGGTGTTTAGGAACAAGCTAAATGAAGATTGAAAAGTATCTAGAAACAAAGCAAGGTTGGTATGTGTTGAGATAATGGGTGTTGCACACATTGCATAATATTGTTATATTTTATAATTTTATTTTATCATGTAATGTTCCACCTAGATGGACATGCAACATGTAAACATTCCCATGGAATATTCTTGATGAGTTGTATTGTAACATTGTGAAAATATTTCATGTAATTATTTAATATTGGGGAAAAGAATTAAATGCCCAATATTAAATGTGGTGTCAGTGGGTTAGGTAGCACATGGTTTTAGCACATGGTTTATGTAATACCACTTAGTGGTTTTGTGGGACTTGCTACTATATAAGTAGCCACAAGGGTAGTTGTTGTAGTGTGAGAATAAGAGTGAGAAAGGCAAGAGTTGAGTGGGACAACGCTTGAAAAGTTAGCCAAGGGAGCATTTGTGAAGGTTGAAAGCATGGCATGGGATGTGTGGATTCATGCTTGTTCACATAGTTTGCTCAGTTGTGGCTATGGCCATGAAGACTTCCATGGTTGTATGGAAATGGTATTTTTTGCTAAATAATACATGGTGATGGTGCTTTTGGAGGCTGGGTTTTTCCCTCAATGAGGGTTTCCCAGGGTATATCTTGTGTCACAATTTTGTGGGTATGTTTTCTATTCTCTTGCATGTGTATTTTAATTCCATATTTATTTTAGATCTATTATGGGTTATGTGGAAATGGTTATATTATTTCTTGCCAAGTTTCCTTACAGTATGTAAGTGATGCAGAGCACTCAAGACTATTCAAGGCATCATCAAGGAATTTATTAAATCTTTCCATTTCTTGAGCATAGGTCTATATTTTTAAGTGTCTTATGATGAAGGTTACAAGATTTTAGAATGTTAGGACTAGTTTTAGGTTGATATCAACCCATTTGTAAAGGCTTGAGACTCACTGGTAATTTTATAAACCTTGATTGCTTAAGACCTATAGGGAATTTAGTATTTAGGGAAATAGGTGAAAGCACCTTAAATAAAGTTAGTTGAGGTCCTAGGATAGTCTAGAGTCACTAGGATTTCATTTTGGTGCAAATATGTCAAAGCAACAAAAAGTTGTTATGCAACTTTGCAAAAAATTGCTTAATATTGCTAATCGTGAAGTTTCAACTGATTACAACTGAATACAAGGTAGTTGATCAGTGAAAAACTAGTATGTAGATGTAATACAACCTTCCCAATAGAATAGGTTGTTGGATGTATGAATTTTTCTTGAAATCAATAAAGTTCTCTCATTTTTTTTCTTAATTTTGTTGTGTTTTCAATTCTGCACATGTTGTATGGATTGGGAGTGAAGGATAAATGGTCTAAGAAGAAACTTTGATGAGGTAGCCTTTGAATGCACTTGTTCTAACTTGATTTGCAGGTCTCTAGACAAAGTTACAAATTTTTCTTTCCTAACTTCTAGGCAACCCTAGTTACAGCAGGGTTTTGGGCAAATGGATGGATAGCTCATGACTATACCATCCAATTTTCACAAAACCAAATGGATATGGAGGCTCAAGGAATGTTCTTTAAGATTATAGAAGTAGGAGTTTAGAAAGTAAAGGGAGCTATTTATGCTTGCAAACCGTAGGCCAAATATTTGGATGTATTTGGTCCTAAATTGTGCGAAGTTGATTATTTGGAGTTATAAGTGAAGCAAGTAATCAAAATAGTGGTGGATTTGTAATGTGATAACTATCCCTCAGAGTTCTAAAGACCTCATTCTCATCTATGCACCCATTTTATTTGTCTTCCTTTAAAAACCAAGCCTTTTAAGGCCTAATTAGGTATATGCACTTAGGCAGCTTATTGAAGTGTTGGAGAGACCAAGAGTTGGCCTTGGGGGCTATTGTTTGGGTAGTTGAACACCTCTTAAAACCATCATTGGTTTAGGTATTGTGAGTGAGTCTATGGTAGAAACAACAAGTTTTCAATTTTAGTCCTTGTAGCCCTCTTTTGGGAATAGGCTAGTAAAGTTTGTGTGAAAGTTGTAAAGGTGTGTTTAGGGACCTAATTGTGGTCCTTAGGATTGTTGAATGTGGGAAAAAAATCAGAAAAAGGTGTTGAGGAACTTTTTGGAGTCTTTATTCAAGACTTGAGGTTTTGGAGTATTAGGACTTAAGGGTCTATAAAAGATCAAACCTTCCACTATTGCACTCTACATCAAGTGGTATCAGAGTGGTTTGGATCTTTTGAAGTGTAGATAAAGGAAATGTGTCTAAAGGAGAAGAAGGATAAATGGATATCCCTTTGAGGATCACAAATTTTGAATTGGCCAAGCTTGTAAAGGAGTAGATGGCAGAGAGCATAGCGGTAAGAGAAGAAAATAAAAACATGAAAAGAGAGTTGGAGAAACTCAAGGGTAAGATGATAAAGGGTGATAATGATGAGTTTGAAGGAGAGGAGGTTGAAAGGGATGCCTATAAAGAAGAGATCGCACTAGAGCAGATGCCACACTTGCAAACCTTGGAAAGAGTAGGGGTGAAAAGAGGAGACTTGCCTACTTTTCATGGAAAACTAAATCCAGATGAGTGTATGGATTGGTTAGAGGCATTGGATAATCATTTTGAACATGATCAAGTCCATAGAAGTAAAAGGTTCAAGATAGCAAATAAAAAACTTAAGGGCTCTGCCCTTAGTAGGTGGAACTTTTTACAAAATGAAAGAGTGGGTGAGGAAAAGAGCCCAATTAGTACATGGAAGAGGATGAAGGCAAAGATCACGAAGAAATTCATCTCTAAGGACTATGAGGTCCTAACACATCAAAAGTTACATAATTTTAAACAAAAAGATATGGATGTTAGCACATATACCCAAGAGTTTCACAATTTGACTCTTAGAGCAAAGGTGTATGAAATCAACAATTAAAAGTTGGCAAGGTATAAAAGTGGCTTGAAATACAATATTCAAGATGAGATGACTCTAGTAACTATTGATTTAGTCCATCAATTCTTCAATCTAACCTTGAAGATTGAAGAAAAGAAAAATACAAGAGGAGAATCCATTTGCAATAGGAGAAGAGGAAATAATTTTAGAGGAAGAGGGGGGAGGTTTCAAGGAAAGAATAACTATTCCAAAGAAGATGGAAAGAGCCAAAGTACTGAAAATGAGTCCAGTAGTAGAGGTTCTTTAAGAGGAAGGAGGCCTAATAATAATAGAGGAGGTGGAAATGGTAGAGGAAGGGGAGGCAATGTGTTTACTGGGAAATGCTTCACCTACAAGTAGATAGGACATTAGTCCTTTAGATGTCCTCAAAAGATTGGAGAAAATCCTAGATAGAGAGCTAGGAAAGTCCAACTAATGTAAGAAGAAGAAGATGGTCAAAGCATATCCTCTTATCATTCCACTTCTTCTAGACCTAAAGACCCTAAAACTGGTGAGTTCTTAATGCTACAAAGGACACTCTTGAAGGTACCCAAACCCATGGAACCACCATAAAGGAAGGCCCTATTCTGGACAACTTGCAAAATCAAAGGAAAGGTATGTAAGCTAATTGTAGATTTTGGATCAACAGACAATATAGAATCTAGGGAGATGGTTGATAAATTAAAAGTAAAAAAGATACCACATCCTTATCCTTATAAAGTATCATGGCATACCAGAGAAAAACAAACTCTTGTCAATGAGCAAGTCTGGGTAGAATTTACTCTAGGAGAATATGTGGATAAAATTGTTTGTGATGTCACAAATATGGATGCTTTCCATCTCCTATTAGGGAGACCATGGCAATATGACATTAAATCCAAACATGATGGGGAAACCAATGTGTATACCATAACCAAAGGAGGCATAAATTATACCATGAACCCCTTACCTGATGATAGGAAGTTCGACTATGTAGTTAGTAGTGTTGCCTTGGTATGGGAGAAGGAGTTCATGGAGACCCTAAAAGATAAGGATACCACATGCTTTGCTATAATAATAGGCCTAAAAAGGAGATTTTAGTGAAACCCAAACACAAACCCAAGAAGGGACAATGGTGGGAAGATGTTGGTCCGAAGGAGATTAAGGCTCTTCTAGAAAAGTATCATGGGATAGTTGTAGATAGTATTCTAGCATCTTTGCCACCTAAAAGAGAAGTTAGCCATTGTATTGATCTTATCCCTAGTGCAACATTACCTAACAAAGCTGCATATAAACCGACCCCCAAAAAAATACAAAGATTGCAAGACAGATTAAAGATCTATTGCGTAAGGGGCTAATTAGAAAGAGTGTGAATCCTTGTGTTGTTCCAATAGTCCTAGCACCCAAAAAGGAAGGCACTTGGAGACTTTTTACAGACTCTAGGGCAATCAACAAGATTACCATTAGATATAGGTTCCCAATGCCAAGAATGGAAGACCTTTTGGATTGCCTATGTGGAGCAAATTACTACTCAAAGGTGGACTTGAAAAGTGGATATCACCAAATCAGGATAAGAGAAGGGGATGAATGGAAAACCACCTTTAAAACCATAGAGGAGCTCTATGAATAGCTTGTAATTCCCTTTGGGCTATCAAATGCACCTAGTACCTTTATGAGGCTCATGAATGAGGTCCTCAAGCCCTTTTCAAACAAATTTGTGGTTTTCTATCTTGATGACATCCTAATCTTTAGTAAAGATGAAGAAGAACATCAAAGGCACATAGAACAAGTCTTGAATAGGTTACACGAGGAAGGACTCAAGATAAATCTTCAAAAATGCACTTTCATGAAAGAAGAACTCATATTATTGGGTTTTGTTATTTCTAGGGGCTATCTTAAAATGGATCCATCAAAAATAGAAGCTATTATGAATCAGCCACCTCAAAATAATTCATCAGAAGTTAAGAGTTTCCATGGACTTTGTAACTTCTATAGGAAATTTATTAAGGATTTTAGTGGGGTTTGTGCACCTATAATAAACACTATAAAAGAAGGGAGAAAATTTCAATTTGTTTGGACCAAGGAAGTATCAAAGGCATTTGAGATGCTTAAAAAAAAGATAACACAAGCACCATCTTAAGGTTCCTTGATTTCAACAAAATATTCATAGTAGAATGTGATGCTAGCACTAAGGCTATAAGAGGATAGGCCTATGGCCTTTTTTAGTGAAAAACTAAATGATGCAAAATAGAAGTATTTAGTCTATAATCTTGAACTATATGCAATGGTACAATCTCTTAAAAGGTGAAGGAACTATTTATTACCAAAATAATTTATTGTGTTTACTGATAGTCAAGCTTTAAGCTTCTTGAATAGGCTAGATAAACTTAGTCAAAATCATATGAAGTGAATGGAGTTCATGCAGGCATTTACCTTCTCAATCAAGAACAAAAAGGGGATAGTGACCAAGGTGGTAGATGCCCTTAGTGGGAGGAATCTTATGATCCAAAACATTGAACTAGAGATCATGGGTATCTTAGTCATGAAGGATATGTATGAAAAGGATGAAGACTTCAAGGAGATACACTAAACATGCCAAGAAATGGGGGACAAATAACATACTAAATTTGCAGAGTACCTAATTCAAGAAGGAAATGTGTTTAAAGGGGGAAAACTTTGTGTTCCAAGGGGCTCTTGTAGAGAGAACATCATCAAAGAAAAACATTGTGGAAGCATGTCAAGGAACTTTGGAATAAATAAGACCCTTGAACAAGTTAAAAGGTTCTATCACTAGCCTAAAATGCAATCAGATGTTAGGAAATTTGTTGATAGTTGTCTAATTTATCAAAAAGAAAAAGGACACACTTCTAATGCAGGACTATATAATCCTTTTCCAATACCTTGTAAACCTATGGATTCCATTAGGATGGATTTTGTACTAGGACTTCCAAGAACCAAGGTAGGACATGACAACATTTTTGTAGTAGTTGAATGGTTCTCAAAGATGACCCACTTTATTCCATATAGGACATCACATGATGCATCCCATATAGTAGGGTTATTATTTAAAGAAGTAGTTAGGTTACATGGCCTACCTATGTAAATTGTATTTGATAGGGATCCTAAGTTCCTAGGACATTTTTGGAGAACACTATGGAAGAAGCTAGGAACCAATCTAAATTTTTCATTTGTTTATCACCCACAATCAGATGGACAAACTAAGATCATAAATAGGTCCCTAAGAAACTTAATAAGATGTCTAACTTAGTAGCATGTAGGATCATGGGGTATAGTCCTCTCATGGCAAAAATAATCTTAAAATGACTCATTAAACAAAAGTATTGGTATGACTACCTTCTAAATTGTTTATGGAAGCCACCCAAGGGAAATTTTGGAACTTAGAAACATCAAGGATATGGAGAGAAAGAGTGCACAGGTAGAATACTTTGCACAAGTCATGAAAGACATTGAGCAATAGGTAAAGGATAGGCTTCAACATATATCAACAAAGTACAAAGAACATGCAAACAATAAGAGAGGAGATTTACATTTTAAAGTAGGTGATATGGTTATGATACACCTCAAAAAGGAAAGGCTACCAAAGGGTCAATACACCAAGCTTATGATGAAGAAAGCATGCCCTATCAGAATCCTTAAGAAGTGTAGAAATAATGCATACAAGATTGAACTACCACTAGACATAGGACTCTCTCCAATTTTCAATATTTCTAATCTTTACACTTATAAGCCCCCTACTAATGATTTTGATGCAAGAATAGGTTATTATAATAGTGCAAATCTATCTTAGTTGCCAAAGATTACTAAACCTTAGATAGAATGCATATTGGGCAAGAGGATCTCAAAACAAACCAGGATGGATACCTATTATTCATATTTGGTAAAATGGAAAGATACACCAATTGAAGATGCAACATGGATGAGCCAAGCTAATATTGAAAAATTAGGGCACAAACTTGATACAATCCCAAGTCAAGGGACTTGAGTTTCTTGGATGAGGGTAGTATGGTGTAGAGCACTCAAGACTATTCAAGGCATTTATTTAAGTTTTCCATTTAGAATGTTAGGACTAGTTTCTAGTTGATATCAACCCATTTGTAAAGGCTTGAGACTCATTGGTAATTCTATAAACCTTGAGTCCTTAAGACCTATAGGGTATTTATTATTTAGGGAAATAGGTAGAAACACCTAAACTAAAGTTAGTTGAGGTCTTAGGATAGTCTAGAGTCACTAGGATTTCATTTTGGTGCAAAAATTGCTTAATATTGCTAATCATGAAATTTCAACCAACTGCAACTATATCCAAGGTAGTTGATCAATGAAACACTAGTATATAGATGTAATACAACCTTCCTAGTAGAACATGTTGTTTGATGTAAAATTTTTGCTCAAAATCAATAAAGTTCTCTGGTTTTTTGTCCTAGTTTTGGTGTGATTTCAATTCTACATGTGTTGTATAGATTGGGAGTGAAGGATAAATGGTCCGAGAAGCAACTTTGGTGAGTTATCCTTCAAATGCACTTGGTATGATTTGATTTGGAGATCTCTAGCCAAAGTTGTAGATTTTTCTTTCCTAAGTTCCAAGAAACCCTAGTTACAACAAGATTTTGGGCAAATGGATGGATAGCTTGTGACTGTAACATCAAATTTACACAAAACCTAATGGAAATAGAGTCTTAAGGAATGTGCTTTAAGATTCTATAAGAAGGAGTTTAGAAAATGAAGGGAGCTATTTATGCTTGCAAGTCCTAGGCCAAATATTTGGATGTATTTGGTCCTAAATTGCACGAAGTTGATTGTTTGGAGTTATAAGTGAAGAAATTAATCAAACTAGTGGTGGATTTGTAGTGTACTGACTATATCTTAGATTTCTAAAGACTTATTTCTCACCTATGCACCCATTTCATTAGTCTTCCTTTGAAAACCAAGCCTATTAGCGTCATATTAGGTCTATGTACTTAGGTAGATTATTGAAGTGTTGGAGTAGACTAAGAGTTGGTCTTGGGGGATATTGTTTGGGTAGTTGAACACCTCTTAAATCCATCATTGTTTTAGGTATTGTGAGTGGGTATATGGTATAAATAGTAATTTTTTAGTTTGAGTTCTTGTATCCCTATTTTGGGAATAGGCTAGTAAATTTTGTGTGAAAGTTGTTAAGGTGTTTTTGGGGACTAAATTGTGGTCCTTAGGATTGTTGAAAGTGGGAAAACAATTAGAAAAAGGTGTCAAGGCACTTTTTAAAGTCTTTATTGAAGACTTAAGGTTTTTGAGTATTAGGACTTAAGGGTCTATAAAAGATCAAACCTTCCATTGCTGCACTCTGCATCATAAAGTCTATTCTCAAGAAGAAGGTATTGATTATGGTGAAACTTTTGCTCCTATTGCAAGATTAGAAGGTGTTAGAACTTTACCAGAATATGAAACTCATAAAGGATTTAAATTTTATTAAATGGATGTAAAATGTACATTCTTGAATGGAATTCTTGATGAGAAAGTCTACATTGAACAACCAAAAAGTTCTGTAGATCCTATTAAAAAGGACATGGTCTACAAATTACACAAGAAATTATATGGTCTTAAGAAAGATCCCAAAGCTTGGTGTGAAAGACTTCATGACTACTTGATATCGATTAGTTTTAAAAGAAAAAATGACAACAATATGTTGGTAAATAGATTGTTCTCTTTTATTGAACTCTTGGGTACCCAAATTTTATGAACAATATTTGGTTACAATAATTGGAAAGTTGCTCCTAAAAAGACTAAATTTCCTCTGAATTATTAGGTATAGCTTCCTATTACAGATTTCAATGAATTATGTTTTTTTTTAAATCTAAAAAGGGGTATTTTCTTAACCTAATAACAAGAGATGTAAATCGAGCCAAACCTATACAAGATCTTACTCAGGAAAGAAAATATTTCCGAAGACAAATAAAGTTTATGAACTCACACATCTTATGAACTCATAAGACTTAAGGATTCAATATTACATAACAACTAATGCTAACTGATTTAGTGAGAAACTAAATATAGAGAAAGAAATATTAACTAGAAGAAAACATCTAAGGGATCTCTCTTGAACCTATGATGACAATACTTATCATATTTAGTTTGTTGCCTCAAAATAGGGGAATGAATCTATGTTTGTTCCTTGTTTTAATTTAGGTAAAAGAGAAAACAAATAATTAACAACTAATAGAATAGAACATAAGATAATTGACACAAAATACCATTCAATTGACTCTGCAACATCCAGTATTTCACACCAAAATTTGCCAATCTTTTATTAATCTTTCATTTCAATAGATATAGGACTCCAAGATGACCATTACAAAAGAATTTTAATCAGTTCATCTTCTTAAAATGATAAATAGCAAGGAGCTAGTTTGTTGATTACAATGATTACATCAAAATATGGAAATAGGCAGAATATGAATCACTTCACCTTCTTTCCCTTTTCTTCTTTTGTCCTATAGGCCTTAATAGCTATAATAATTGGAATTAATTCTTCATGCCTATGAACATGTACATTATTATATCTTAAGATCTATTTAGAATTCTCTCTAGCCAAATCATTGACAACACTCAAACAATATTTTATTTCCTCCATGGCCATGTGTACACATCCACCAAGTTTTTGGAATTTAGAAATTCTATTTTGGTGATTGAAAGATATTCTTGTCAGACTATCTATGTAATTGGAGAAGTTTGATTACAGGATGACTACTACAATTATTCCCTTTCCTTGTCCACTACTCTATGAATCTATATGAAGACCTCTCAGAAGTTTGTAATCTCCATTATGATCTTTCTTTACTTTGGCCTTAGTTTCCTTAAGCACTTCTTCTATTGTTAAGATCATTTCATACTTGAACTGCATGCTCTAAAGCCATTCAAATAAATGCTCATCTCCTTTAGGTAGGATCTTTTCTTCTACAGCCTCCTTAGTCTTCATATGAATGATCATCTTTAGTAGAGAGACACAATCTTCACTCTTTGTTCTCTCCACAACCAAACTAGTTGTATTTGATGAAATAGTATCCTTCTCTATTTCTAGCCTCAGTATAGCATTGCTAATTTTCTCTATAATGGAGAGTCCCTCCAACTTTATTTTCCCACTCAACTATCTACCAATTTAACCAAAAAATTTGTGTTCTTCAAGTTGAGATATGATCTCTTGAACATCTACAGTAGTGGGATATTTAGTAATAGGCAATCTGAATATGTTTGCCAATGGGGTGACCTATTGGTTGATGAAGCCATTTAGTTCTTGTATGTTTGCCTTCATCTAGACCTTTGTAAACTTAAGGCTCTCCAACTATCCTTCAATCACTTCACTTTTTAACTTCCATAAGCCAGCTTTGGTATCATGTTTGGCTTCCCTAAGATCCACTAAATGCAAGGTAAAATCATTAGTAGACATATCCTTAATTCTTCCCTCTTTGGTGGATTTTTCTATCTCCATGGTTTGGTGCCCTATTTTGGGATCTTATGTAAGAATAGACAAAGTATTTTGCTTCTTAACCTTACTCAATTCTGATCTAGAGTAGATAACAAGAGATAAGATATCCTTGTTGGGGACTCCTTCATCTTCCCTTTTTCTCTTCCTATCAAGAGTATCCTCCAACCATGAATCTGTGCTTATCACTAAGCTACCTACACAATCCCTCCACATAAAAGAAAAACTATGTAGCTATGAAATGAAGAGAAGAGGAAAATGAAAAATCTGATGAAGACTCTATAGAAGCTTATGAGAGCCAGCTTTATAGTGTGCCAAGATCACCTATATGCAAATAGCTTGCTGAAGAGAACCCAAAGAAGAAGGGAAAAGAGCTTGGAGCAATTCAACAAAGCAAGAAAATATATTTCATGATAAGAAAATGAAATTGCTATGTGAATGATGTGAATTTAAAATGAGAGAAACTAGATATAAAGGCATCAAGGAAGCTTATAGAATGAGGTAGAAAGTTCTAGAAGATAAGGTTGACAACTAATCATACATCAACAAAAAGGTGGAGGGAACAGACCCCCATGTTATCAACAACTCATCAACTACAACTATTAAAAAAATGCATTAACCTAAGTAAACTTAAGTAAAAGTATAAATAATTAATAAATAATTATTTACTCGAACACCCCCCCTTAAGTGAAACTTAGGGGAATGCCTTAATCTCACAAGAATTAATATTAAATGTAGAATGGGTCCCAACAACAAGGCCATGTTAGGTACCCATGAACTATGAAAAGAAATGCAACCTCTAAAAATAGGGAAAGAAGGAAAATCTCATGGGAAAAACCCTCCCCCAAAAAGAGGTAAAACATGATGAAAAATACATGAAGTGAACGAAGGAAGGCCTCAACAAGTTTTCCCAAGGACAACTTCTATAACCCCAAGCATAGACTGCAACTAAAGATAGCATGATGATGCAAAAGGTTTAGTGAAGATTTCAGCAACCTGTGCATCAATGGAAACATACTCCAATGTAGTAACACCATTATGGATGAACTAACGAATGAAGTGCATATGCAGCTCAAAGTGCTTAGTACATTGATGCTCCACCAGGTTGTGAGAAATGTGGATGACACTCTAATTATCACACCAAAAAATAGTGGGATAATCAAAATGAAAACCAAACTTAGTCATCAACTAACAAAGCCATAAAACCTCTTGATTAGCAAGTACTGTGGCTCGATACTCAGCCTCTATAGATGAAAGTTCTTGAGCTTGTTGCTTCTTGCATGATCATGTGATATGACAAGAGCCAAGAAAAAACACAAAGATAGAAGTAGACTTTTGATCATCGACATCACCTACCCAATCTGAGTTGGTGTAGCTAAAAATTTGTGGAGTCCAAGTGGTCTAATGAATGCCATACATAAGTGTGCCCTAAATGTATCTCAAAATATGCCTAGTAGCTTGCCAGTGACTTTCTTGAGGGTCCTAAACAAATTGAGAGACAAGGCCAACTGCAAAGGAGAGATCAAGATGAGTGTGTGTCAAGTATCACAAGCTACCAACCAACTATCAATACAAAGTAGCATCCATAAAAGGCAAAGAGCAGGATGAAGAAAGCATGTCAAATTGGTGAAGCATTTCAAGAGCATACTTTTGATGATACACAAAAATCCCAATAGAGGATTGAACAATCTGGAGATTAATAAAATAGTGTAGCAAACCAAGATCAGTCATCTCAAACTAGTCCATCAATGCACACTTAACATCTTGAAGCATAGATGATGAGCTACCTATGAGGATAAGATCATCAACATATAGGACAAGAATCAATATCTCATCACCAAGATGTTGAATGTATACTATGGGATTAGAATAGCAACAAGTGAAGCCTGTAGACAGTAGAAAAGAGTCCATCTTCTCATACCAAGCCCTAGGGGCTTGCTTGAGACCATATAGAGTGTCAAATTCTAAAAACCACAGATGAATCCTACACAAATCTTGGAGGCTACTCCATATAAATCTCCTCAGTGATATCACCATGTAGGAAAGTACTCTTCACATCCATTTGAAAAATAGACCATCCCTAGGAAGCTACGTGGGATAAGACAACATGGATAGAATTCATCTTGGCAATAGGGGAAAATGTCTCAGTGTAGTCAATACCCTCAACCTATGAAAAACCCTTCACAACAAGACGAGCCTTATAATTATCAATTGAACCATGAGTAGTATACTTAGCATAATAGATCCATTTGCATCACACTAGCTTTCTTCCCTTAGGAAGAGGACAAAGATCCCATGTATCATTCTTCATCAAAGAAGGATATTCTTCCTCCATTGCACTGTCCCATTAAAAATGTCTTATCACTTTTAAAAATGTCTAAGCATCATCACAAATAGCATGACTGAGAAGATTGGAACCTACAATATGAGAACAGGTGCAACAAGACATGGAAGGGTCACCAGCTAAAGATCCTACAACTTCAACTATAGCTCAAGCCCATTTAGGCATCTAGGGAAGATCCTATGGTAGAACTAAATGGTGATCACCATGACCATCATCCTCATTATCCATGAAATAAACTAGAATAGACAAGGGAGTAGTGGGAGGTAAAGTAGGCACTAGAGGTGAGGTATGAATTGTAGGAGGGCTCTCATTAAACTGGACATTCTATCAAAATAGGACCTCTTTGGAATCAAGATTAAACAACCTATAAGCCTTAACATCCTTACAGTAGCCAAAAAAAATGATTGGTTGTCTCTTCCATTCCATTATTTTCCTCTGAGCATCAGGTATAAATGGCCATGCTACACACCCAAAAACTTTGAATGATGATACATTAGACTTGACATGAGACCAAGCCTCCTCGGGAGTCATATGTTGAACTACCTTGTGAGGCATCCAATTTTAAATAGCATTGGCACAATTGACTACCTCTACCCAAAAATACAAATCCATGGACTTGGTCTAAATCATACAATTAGCCATCTCCTGAAGTGATCTATTCTTTCTCTCAGCCACACCATTCTACTAAGGATTATAGGGCACTAAAAACTAATGTTGAAGACCATGTTTAGAACAAATAATTGAAAGCTCAGTTAACATACTCCCCCCTTGTCCATGCATATCTGTTGAATATAAAGACTAGACTACTTCTCTACAAATGTCTGAAAGACTCAAAATGAATGAAAGACATCAAACTTGTACTTGTGAAAGTACACCTACATGCATCTAGAGAAGTCATCAATGAATGTAAGCACATATTTGGCACCTGAAAAAGGAGTAGGAAATGACATGAGGTCACTATGAATCAACTCCAAAGGCACCAAAGCATGAGTGGCTCATCTATCATGCCCAAAATACAAGGGAAAAAACACACGTAATTTGTTTTTTAAAGATTAAAAACACCACTAAGTTTGATACATCTAATTCAATTAAGTCATAGGTACATTGCAAGATAGCAACAGGTTGTCCTATCAATACCTTGACATTCCATTTAGGTTTAATGTGTAGGACTAGATTGATAAATTAAATTTTTGTTATCAAATCAATTTTGATATTTATTTCGTTACCACATTAATGTTAAAACAAAATGTTATTTTAGATTTAATTTTTAATAACTCATATGAAAATAAACATCAACCTATAAAAAAACATAAAATTTTAACCAATCAAAGTATTGATTGACATGCAGATTAAATCATTCTAACAAAAAATTATATAAATCCAAAGCTAAATAATCTAAACAATGAATTACAAATAACTAACTACTAATTTAGCATCAATCAAAAGCAATAACTAAACTTTATTTAAACTTCACTCTAGGCTAATTATATTTAAATCTACAATCTACTCTAAATAACACATTTCTAACAATAATAATATCACTAGAGTTAAATAAAACTAAATAATTAAAACATTAACACCCCTAAAGTTTGTAACAATTTTACTATAATTTACAAACCAATAAAATTACTAACATTAAACCAACTATTAATTTAAAAACATATTAATTAAATAACTTAACATTAAAACTAACTAAAAACTTTACTAATACTAAACAAAACTTCTAATTAATAGTATCTAGACTAACATTGTACTACATACTAATAAAAAAAACTTTATTACTAAATATACTAACTTCTAAATTAATGAAACTAACAAAAAAACAATGACAATAAAACTTAACTAACCTACATCACATTCCTAAGCGCTTTAGAGTGTCTGCACAAGACCTTTTAAACTGCCAACCCCTTAACCCCTAACCACTCTACTCACCCTATCCTATGCACCTTAACCCCTACCAATCCCACATTACTCCAGGCACTCATGCGAGCATAGAGTTGCACATCACCCCCTCCTTCCATGCTGTCCACAAATTACATGAGGTAGCATTTTGATAGGGATGAGGATTGGGTTGAGTAGCCCATCCCATCGACATGGAGATGCCACCCACAAGGAGATCATTGCCCAATCAGCACCCATCTAATTTCACAGTAGGGGTATGTTAGGAGGGGTATGAAATTAATTATGTCCGAGGTCAAAGGGGACTGTGCTTGTCACAAGGAGTGTTTTTCAATGCATGGGTAAGGGAGTATTATAGGTTAGTTAATACATAAAGATTGGTTGGTGAGACATTAGGATAGGCTTAGGAAGATATTTTAATTTATGTATTTATTTAATTGCTTATAAATCATTTTGATATTAATTAAATTGAGAAATCAAATTTTCTAAGGGAATCAATCTAGAATATTCTCTATTTTAGCAAAGGGATAATTCATTTCTCCCATACAAAATCCAGTGAGCATTTTTGCTCTTGGGAGGGTATTTTTTTCAAGTCCATATTTTTTAAAGTATTCATTTTTCTAAAGTAATTCATTTTTTGACAAGGGGGTGTATTTTTTTTCTAATTAGATTTATAACATAGGATTAAATATAATTCCATAGAATTTGAATAGAACTATTTAAATTCCTCATCCTTATGAATAATTAAAAAATTTAAGTACTAACCAAATACAAAATTTTGGGATGTAATTTTCATTCATGCAACTTCAATTTTAGTAGACATAATTCGAATTTAAACTGCTTAATTATATACTATTATTTTTTCCAATTAACATAAATCAAGTGAATGAAATTTTGAAGTGTATAATACCACATTAAGGTAAAACATCATCACATCAAATTTGAATTAAAAATATGCAAAGAAAAGTTGAAATACTAGAGAACTCATAGGAAAGAATACTACTCATTTTTTTTATCAACAATGTGGTTCAATCATTTTTCATTTATTTTATTGAACAACCTGATTCAAAGGCTCTGTCATGAAAGAACTAGGAAGAAAACCTAACTTTGTAGCCATTTCAAAAAAGAGTTTAAATATAAAACTTTTACATAGGATTAATATCCTGAGGAGAAATCTCCCAACATAACTAAATTTTTAATAATAATTTTGAATTTCCTTCTTGGTTCCACAACAGGGAAACCATTACAAATTTGGGAACACACCATGGTGATCATGGAGAGAATGAAAACTGATCGAGAGACAACCAATCATAACATGAAGAAAAAATCAAACATTTACTCCCATCCTAATTTGCACAATAGGTTTGACATTGAACCAGACTAGGGAGAAGGTGGATTTTTCCAATACAAGATGTCAGACACAACACCATAACAGATGCCCTTTTGAGGCTATAAACTCAAAAACTTTCATTCTTCCATTCTTGCATTCCAAAACTCTAAATGTGGTCTATGTTGATGAGTAGGGGTCCATAACACCCTACTCTCTTTCCCTCTTCTCATCCTGAAAAGAGACTCTGCACTATTGGAATCCAACTAAAGACATCCTCCCATACATGGCCACTTCTATCCTATCCAAGGGTGAGTAATGCCAACAAACTCATACAATCCCTTCAAAAAACAAAGAAAGAAACAAAGAAAAACCATTTAAGAAAACTTATTTCAACCCCTTCCAAACATATTCAACACACACACGAACATACATATGCAAACATAATAACTTAAGCATGAAACAAAACATGAACAACATGAGCTGAGGGATTTCTACCTTCAAAATTGGGTTATGGAAATTGAACAAATTTGAGATGAGCATTCCCTTCCTTCTACTTCTCCTTCTCTTTCTTTCCTAAATTACTCTCTAAAACTAGTGGTTAGGTGAACACTCATTCTCACTCAAAATTGCCTCTAAATAAGATCCTAAACTCAACCACCTTCAAAATGTAATAACTCCTCCACTTTTCTAAAAGTTCTAGAGACTTATAACTCAACTTGACACAAGGCTAACTTCAAGGTGGAGTTAAAATTATCCAACTCATGATGGAAACATTCAATTTTCATAATAGAGCAAAAATGGGATTTTTGAGTGACCATAAAAGTCAACAAAAGGGTTTGGGGGGTCAAAGATGCACCCTACCCATACCCATACCGCTTAAGCATTTATTTTCCATGATTTTAGGCCTCCAAGACTAATTAGGGACCTTAAAAAATGCTATAAAATTTTGGACTTCCTAACAACCTTCAAAAATGTAGATTAAATCACTAATTTTGATTACGGTAATTAATCTCGATTACTATCTAATTAGAAAAAAGGTCACTAACCTAGTCCAACTTAGATCTTTAGGTTACTTGGTTAGCCCTAACTATCATGTTGGAATTCATATATAATTCATGAGTGTCAAGTGACACTGAAAAATCATTGTTAAAAAACATTAACACATAATGATTAGAAAATGATACATTCATTCAATCCACAATACAAATAAAATATGAACAATAGGGTCTACATCTCTTGTTAGACTCAACTCTAGTTTCCACAAATGATACATAGAGTTTAGTTTCATTTCTCCATTAGATTTTCTGACTAAAATATCTTGCACACTCATTGCACACATTAGTAGCTCAATATATATATATATATATATATATATGTATATATATATGTATATATATATGTATATATATATGTATATGTATATATATATACATGTATATATATATATATATGTATATATATATACATATATATATACATATATATATATATACATATACATATATATACACATATATATATATACATATATATATATGTGTATATATATATATATAGTGTCTAGCTCCATGATCAAATTTTCAGTATATTATTTTGTGCCCTGAGCAAGTGTTGCAGTATTACCATATACAGTGAACATTACATGCATTATACAATGCACATAATATTATTTGCAAGCTCTGTAAGATTTCCCATCATGTACATCAAAGAAAAGTTAAATTTAGAATCAAACTAATTACCGTATTATATACATATATATATATATATACATATCTATATATATACATATATGTATATGTATATGTATATATATGTATATGTATATGTATATGTATATATATATATACATATACATATACATATACATATACATATATATACATATACATATACATATATGTATATATATGTATATACATATATATATAACTCATTAGGAAAGTCGTATAACTCAGAACATAATCTTTCAAATAATTAAATATTTATCTCTCATCTACTCATATACTTAACCATTAAAATTGCATACTCAAAGTGTTAATTTTGCATTCACTTTCTACGTGCTACTTCATTAGTATAAATGTTCATCAAATATTAAATTACATATTTAAATATTTAAAAGTAAAACATCACATAACATCAAATAACATAGTATTGTTTAGTGTATCCAATAGTGTCTCGACATATTGAGTCATGAGTATCAAAATAATTATGTATCAACTATGCTAAGATGGGTCAGGGTGAGGGCTCACATCATCCATGTGGAAAAGAATCCCCATGTCACTTGTCCTGACAAACACCATCTATACAAAAAATCTAGGGAAGCCCAAGACCAAGTGCCTATATGCTCATCTACTCAAGATATCTATAATTGACATGCCCAAAATGTTCATGCCAAAGTCTACTTACTGAATCTTCATTTGCAACAAGACATGAACCTATGTCATTAGTAGACTCAAATCCATCAAATCTATAGAGGTGAGATGTAGAGTCAACACTCCCAGTAGCCACAATCATCTCAGAATCATGTAAGTCCTAGATAACCACATCATGTGGTGAGAACTCCATTTTCCTACTAGAGCCAAAGTGGAAAATCTAATAGATAGAAAATAGGTTCATCAAAATGTTAGGGACATAAAGAACATCTTGAAGAGAGCCCCTGGCTAGTGCAATAGAACTAGAACCCATAACTAAAAGTTGTGATGAGTTCCTAACATAAATCTGTGTGGTAGAACAAGTAGCAAGTGAAGTAAGTAATTTAGGAGCATTTTTCACATGGTAAGAAATCTAGTAGAGATTCAAATCCAAACCATTGTAAGTCAGAGGTAGAACTTTTCCATTTGGATATGCCAATTTAAAAGATTTTTTCTTGAAAGCCTGATGAATAGTAAACAGACCCTTCCATAAGCTATCAAATTTCTTATGCATACCTTTTGGTGCTCTTTTCTTATCCCACAATAACACACTATCTCCTACCATGAATTTTTGTAGTCTTACCCTTTTATGAAGTAGGCTCTTCACATGCATTTGGTGTTGTGAGATATGATCTATGATTTCTTCTCTTTCCTCTTCAAGTTTGCTCAAGTACAAAATCCTCTTTTCTAAACCATCTTTATAGATATCATCTTCAATTAGTGTTCTTCATTTTCTTGTAGCTAATTCTAAGGGTAATGGGAGATTAGCTTTAGTCTCATAGACCAATTCAAAAGGATATATACCAATTTCTCTTTTAGGCATTACCCTATTTTTCCATAGTGCCTCATGAATTTTGTTGTGCCAAGTTTTTTGATTATTTGACACCAATTTCTTGACAATATCCATCAAAGTTTTGTTACTAGATTCTTCTTGACCATTTCCTTGTGGGAAATAGTTAGATGAATGACTAACTGTGATGCCATGCTCAAAACAAAATTTGGTGATCTCACCTAAATAAAAATATGTCGCATTATCCATCACTAATTTGATTGGGACACCAAATCTAAAAAATATATTTTCCTTGATAAATTCACAAACTACTTCAGAAGTGGTTTTCTTGATTGCTTTGGCCTCCACCCACTTGGTGAAGTAATCAGTCATAGTTATAATATATTGGTGACTAGCACTGGATGTTGGGTTGATAGGAATAATGAAATTGAGGCCCAATTATTGGAAAGGACCTTGAATGATGACAGGTTTGAGAGGTAGAGTAGCTAGTTAAGGTCTTCCGATGAACATTTTACATTTTTCACATTTTAACACTAGGAGTAGGCATCCTTAAACATTTTAGACCAGTAGTAACATTGTCTCAATATTTTAAAAGTTGTGACCAAAGATGAGAAATGTCCACCACATGCTTCATCATGAGAGGTGTTCAACAACTTTTCTTTTTGTTTTTTGTCTATGCATATGAGAAAAGTACCATCTATAGCTTTCTTAAACAATTTTTTGTCCCAAATTATGTATTTTGCTACTTTCAACTTGAGATTTCTTCTTTGTTTTGTTGTCATACCTTCAAGGTATTGTCCTTAAGTTAGTAGATAAGTAATATTCTCAAACCAAGAATCTTATAGACCTTTGGCAAAAACTAACTATTTCTCTCCCAATTCTTCTGGATCTTCAATTATCTTATTTTCCACAATCACTATGCATAGGGCATTACCCCTCACTATCTAGTAGGCTTGATTTCAATGTCATAATATTATATTTTTTCTGTCCATGTCCCTTTGGCATTACACCCTACATCATGTTGTGTTAACACACTTTTTATTGCTATGTCTGGAACATAAACACAAAATGTGAGTACAAGATGTAGAACCTAAAATTCTTTAGTGCTTTAACTATTGCAAAGGCATGTTTTTCAATTTGTGAGAATTTCAACTCATCAATTGTTATTAGAGGTAACTCATGAAGGCTATAGGGACTTGTATCCCTTCTTTTTTGTCTTACATTAGGATAGCTAATAAGGTGTGTTTAGAGGCATAACAATAAATGATGAAATCCAATCTACAATCCAAATGACATAGTATTGGAGCATTAGCAATAGTAGTCTTTATATCTTGGAAGGATTTTTTCCTAGCTTCATTCCATTTAAATTTTGAATTTCCTTTCATCATGTCTACAATACATTTAGTAGTCTCTGCAAATTCTAAAATGAATCTTCTGAGGAAATTGACCTACCCAAAGAATAATTTAACTCTTATTTTTTTGATGGTAGGCTTAAACTTTGAATGGCTTCAAATCACTCAGTGTTGATTATGATACCTTCTTTGGAAACTATATGACCAAGAAGTTTTCCCTCTCTCACATAAACAGTGGACTTTTTAGGATTAAGTGAGATTTTGTGTTCCTAGCACCTTTGCAGTACCTTCTTTAAATCTTCTATGTGGATTTTTCTTTTTTTTTAAAACACAATGAAGTCATCCAAGTATATAATGATAATCTAGTCCTTTAAATCAGAAAACATTTTACTCATATAGCTCTGAAATGTAGCACCAACATTGATAAGCTTGAAGGGCATTCTATGATTGTGAACATACCCCAAGGAGTGACGAAAGCTATTTTATGTTGATCTTTTTCTTCCACTTTGACTTGATTGCAACCTAATAGCCTATCTAGTGTGGACATTATTTCAACTCCATCTACTATTTGTAGTAGGTAATCCATGTTAGAAAGAAAAAAATTGTCTTTCAAAGATGCCTAATTCAAATTCCTACAATCTACGCAAATTCTTATTTCTCCATTTTCTTCCTAACTAGTGCTATATTAGTTACCCAGGTGGAATGATGAATGGGATAAATGATCCTTTCCTTTAGCATCTTGTCTATTTCTTAGAATATAGTGTCTACAACTTTTGGATTATAATTTCTCTATTTCTATCGAAAAGGGATTGCATTAGATTTCAATGGAATCTGATGTTTTATTTTCCTCCCCCTGTAGCTTTTCAAATCTTCATAACTCCAAGTGAATTAATCTTGATATTCCATGAAAATTTGTTTGACAACTCCCTTCTCTTCAAGTGAACAACACTTTCCAATGTTAATCATTTTGGGACTATGAGCATCTACAATATTCACCCCTTCATATTTGCCAGTAGTAGGACCTTTTTCCATCCTATTTCACTTGATGTAGGCATCATGTCTATTAAATAGTTTTTCCAAAGATATAATATATGGGGGAATGATATTACCTCATGATTGGACTTTTTCAGCTTGGTCTTCTTTTTACTCATGGTCAAGGTCTTCATGATTATTTTCATTGGATGAGCATCTACAAGTAGCTTTGTCATTTTCTAGGAATAGTTATAGACTCTTGTTATCTTTGAAGACTTGCTAGAATTTTGCATTATTAGAAATGAAGGCTCAATATATAATCTTGACTTGGTATTTCTTATCTTTGAATTTTGGATGAGGAAGTAACAAGGAAATGGGAATAGCCAACAAATTTGCTTTGGTATTCATCTCTCTTGGCAATGATTCAATGGAAAAAGCATCAAGGACTTCTATTTCATCCCAAACTTTGTTTCTGTAATTTTTTAATTTGTGATTCTTTACATAGTATTTCCCTTTAATTTGTCCCATAATGAGTTCTACATCACCTCCAGCTTTCAGGACTTTTATTCCCTTTTCTTTTGCAAGTATTATTCAAAGTAATAAAGCTTTGTACTTAGTAGTGTTATTTGTATTTCCAAACTCCAATTTGAAAGCCATGGGTTTAGGTTCTCCTTCAATAGGTATTAACACTACACTTGCTCTAGATCCTGATGAGGAGCAGCTTCCATTAAACTCTGATGTCCATATAGATGATGACTCTTTTTCTTCATTGAGGATTTTTAGTTCTGGGTCTTCAATTCCTTCCCCATTTAGAGTATCTTTAGTGAAAAATATGTAATTTCCAAACTCTATTTCTTGATAAAGAATTTGCACTTTAGGATCATATGACTTTAAGATAGTAAATTTCACCTTTTCCTCAGGTTCCAACTTGATTTTCTCACTCCCTATAGGTATAATTTCTTGAGACTAGACAAGTTTTATTTCACCCTCTAAATATTTGCAAAAACTTATGCTTAAGAGTAGACCATAGCTTGCTAGAATATTTGCAACCAAAATAGTCAATAATAGTTTCTTTTCTATATGGGAGGCTAGGGATACTTGAGCATCTTTGATTTGTCCAAGTAATGGGACTTGCCTAGCATCCATTGAATAAAATCTCCCATGAACCTTAGTAAGGGTAAAATCCAAAGCTTTAGCTATAGAAAAAGGCATCACATTATCTGACATGCTTGAATATATTATGAAATTACTTAATTTACATTTGTTGATATATAGGGAGATGTAGAATAGGTCAAGTTTTTTCCCAAGGAAAGTTGCCAAGACAATGGAGTCTTCTTGATTAAATAGGCTAGATGTCAAAGGTTCATCTTCTTCCTCTATGGTAAAATTATGGTTTAAATCCAAAGTACCTCCCTTAGAATGATCCACTAATCACTTCAACTCAGAGGGGTGAGATTTTAGATAATCTATAGGAGAGATTTGAATCTTTGACTCTTTACAAAATTGGATAAAATCAAAAGGACTCTTGTCCTTATTTGTTTGAGATGTCAAAGCTCCTTGATCAATGCAAGTGTTGTTTGATGAAGATGTGGGATCATTCCCTGGAACATGGTTGGGGGATTGATTTTTTAGCTTTTGACTCCATGTTAACATCAGTATGAAGTTCCATCAATAGTTGCATAGCATTTGCCCTTTGGCTCAGAGTTTGATTCATGCTCCAAAAATAAATTTATAGAGTCACCATTTGAGTATAAATATGACTCAAGGAAAAGAGTTACAACATTCAATTCATTAGTGGATAAAAATTGCATCATACAAGTAGTTTTAAAATAGCTTTCTCTATCATGATCTTTTGTTAAATGAAACATACACATATTTCCTTTCTTTGGTGTCACTTCAATTGCCAACCTTGGTTGTGAACTTGTAAGCTAAATAAATTTTCCATCATTATTCCTTCCTAGTAGACTTTGATAATTTTGTTGGTAAGAGTGGTTAAACCTAGGTTATTTCCTCTTTACTACCACCAATTAGTTTGACAACTTTTGAACCATCTCATCAGATGAGGTAGTGTTACTAGAACTTCCTTTGTTTTGAAGTTCTTGTTTCCATTTTACCATACAGATCAAGTCATCCTCAAATTCAACTGCCTTCTTTTGTACATCTCCTAAATCTATGGAACGAACCCTCCTCAAATTGTAATTGATATCTAGTAGCGTTGTACTTATGAAGAATGTTTTCAGATTGCTAGTAGTAGGTCTATCATCTGATATGATCTTGGTTGTGATCTAATTAAAAGTTGCAATGAAATCCCTCGTACTCAATGTGGGTTTCTTTTTAATAGATGTCAATTATGTTAATAGGACATCCTCATTTTCAGCCATTTTGAATCTTATTTCAAAGGACATCCTCATTGTGTCTAAACTTGTGATTGAACCATCATCTAAATGATAAAACTAATCAGCTACATTCTCCATCAAAGTTTTTACAAAAATCCTTACAGCTAATCTTCATGAGCTACTCCTAAAATGTGAGTAGCCATGAAAAATGCTTTAATATGTTCATCAGTAGTTACTTTTCCATCACTTGAAAATATAGGAAAATTCTTCCTTGAACCAGGTGAGAGTGGGTGATAAGCCATCAATGCTAATGAACCTGTTGTTCTAGCCCAAGGAGCATCCATGATTGTTCTAGCAAGGAATGGTGGGAAATTATCAACTAGAGCAGTAGTTACTCTATGTAGGGCCAACACCTAGCAAGTAGTATTTGAAGAACTTTGATTTTGAATAGGTGAAGGTGGTCCGCTTTGACTTTTCTTTTCACCTTTTTGCCTTAGAGGATGTAGAATAGGGAAACTGAGCTCTCTGAGTTTTTCAAAAGTAGGGTCTTGACCACCTTGCTCTTTGGTACTTCTGAGGAACCTAGCTTGTTCTAGGATGTTAGGTTAATTTTTCCTCTGAGCTTCACATTCTAACTATATTTTTTCTCTTCAGATTTCTCTTCACTGAATAGCTCTTTCTAAGGCTTTAGCCCTAGATTCTTCTTCTTCCAATACTTGGCTTGCATTTCTATAGTGCTCTATATTCCTCCTATTCCTCTAAACAAATGTGTTAAGAGATGAGATTATATCTTCTTGGTCATCCTAAAATCCAAGATTGGGTTGGAGCACTGTAAATATGTTCTCATGAGGTAGTACCATTTTCCCTCATGTTATAAGTTTATTAATCAAGTGACTATTCGTATCCCCAGCAGAGTCGCCAAAAATCTATCGATAAATAGATTGTTCTTTTTTATTTAACTCTTGGGTGCCTAGATTTTATGAATAATATCTAGTTATAATAGTTGGAAAGTTACTCCTAAAAGGACAAAATTTCCTCTGAATTATTAGGCACAACTCCCTATTATAGATTTGCAATGAATTATGTTTTTTCCTAAATCTAAAAAGGGGTATGTTATTAACCTAATAACAAGAGAGGTAAATCAAGCCAAACCTATATAGGATCTAACTCGGGAAAAAAAAGATTTTAGAAGATAAATTAAGTTTATGAACTTACACATCTTATGAACTCATAAGACTTAAGGATTCAATATTTCATAACAACTAATGCTACCTAATTTAATGAGAAACTAAATATAGAGAAAGAAACATTAACTAGAAGAAAAGATCTAAGGGATCTCTCTTGAACCTATGATGACAATACTTATTATATTTAGTTTACTACCTTAAAATAGGGGAATGAAGCTCTATTCATTGCTTCTTTTAATTTAGGTAAAAGAGAAAACAAAAAAATAACAAATAACATAATGAAATAGAAAATAATTGACACAACCATTCAATTGACTTTGCAACATCTAGTATTTCAAACCAAAATTTGTTGACCTTTTATTAATCTTTCATTCCAATACATATAGGACTCCAAGATGACCATTACAAAAGAAGTTTAATTGAATCATCTTCTCAAAAAAAAAAAATGTTAAGTAGCCAATTTGTCGATTACAATGATTGCATCAAAATATGGAAATGGGAAGAATATGAATCACTTCACCTTCTTTCCCTTTTCTTCTTTTTTCCTATAGGCCTTAGTGGTTACAATGATTGAAATTAATTATTCATGCCTATGAATATGTACATTAGTATATCTCAAGAGCCATTTAGAATTCTCTCTATCCAAATCCTTGATAGCACTCAAATGATCTTGTATTTCCTCCATGGCCACATGTACATAGCCACCAAGTTTCTAGAGTTCAAAAATTCTATTCTAGTCACTAGAAGATATTCCCATCAGACTATCTATGGAATTGGAGAAGTTTGAAGGCATGAAAACTACTCCAATTATTCCCTTTCCTTTTCCACTAGTCTAAAAATCTATATTCAAACCTCTCAAGAGTTCCTAATCTCTATCTTGATCTTTCTTCGCTTTAGCCTTAATTTCCTTAAGCCCTTCTTCTACTGCTAAGATTATTTTAGACTTCAACTACATGCTCTAAAGCCAGTCACATAAAGAATCATCTCCTTTAGGTAGGATCTTTATTTCCATGACCTCCTTAGTCTTCATATGAATGATAATCTTCAATAGAGAGACACAATCTTCACTCTTTGTTCTCTCTAGGGCCAAAGTGGCTCTTTTTGATGAAATATTATCCTTCTCTATTTCCAGCCTCAATATAGCATTGCCAATTTTCTTTATAATGGAGAGTCCCTCCAACTTGAGTTTCTCACTCCACTCTGTACCAATATGCCCAAAAAAAATTTCTTCTTGGTGTTGAGAGATGAGCACACTAACATCTTTAGCAATGAGATCTTTAGGAGTAGGCATTTTGAAGATGTTTTCCAATGAGGTGACCAATTTCCTGATGAAGCCATTTAGTTCTTGTATTTTTTCCTTCATTTGGACCTTTAACAACTTAAGGCTCTCCATTTGTCCTTCAATCACTTCATTTTTCAACTGTCATAAGCCAACTTTGGTATAATGTTTGGCTTCTCTAAGGTACACTTAATGCAAAGTAAAATCATCAATAGACATATCCTCAACTCTTCCCTCTTTGGTGGGCTTTTCTATCTACATGGTTAGGTGCCCTATTTCAAGATCTTTTCCAAGAATAAGCAAAGTCTTTTTTTTCTTAACCTTACATAGTGCTGATCTATAATCAATAGCAAGAGATAGGGTATCCTTGTTCGAGACTCATTCATCTTTTCTTTTTCTCTTCTTTTCTAGAGTATCCTAGAACCATGAATCTATGCTTATTACTTTGGAGGTCATTCCAAGGGAATCTATGCTAAACATCTTTCTCTTGATTGAAGTGATTTCTTTTATGGTTGAAGAGAAGGTATTCTTTGGGGCTTGTGAAATGAGCTTCAAATAATCATGGCCTCTCTCTACCTTCAAAGTCTTCTTTTTTCCCTCATTAGATTTAGTGGATTCACTATCACTACTTCCTCCATCTCCTAAATCTACTACCTACACTATAGAACTACTTGGCTAAGGAAGTGTAGCACTTGCAGATGGAACTAGGCTACTATGAGGTGAGGGGACTAGAGTAGCTACAATATCTTTAGGATCTTCTTCTTTCTTTTTCTTAGTTTCTATTGGAGTTACAACCACTAGGACAATTATTCATAACAAGTTTTAGCCAAAGGAATATTTTTGTTAGGAGGTTGATCACATTTTCTTGATGCTTGAGTCAGTCCTTGAGTGATAGCAAGGGTTACATCTAATGTGCCACCTTGAGAGGAGGAAGCAACTATAGCTCTTGGAGAAGCTTGAGTGGGTGTGCTTTTACTTTGACTCCTTCTAGCTATGGTCCATTCAACCCACTTCCTAGTCCTTTTAATAATCTAGGCCATCATGATCTCTAGCTCTTCTCTAGAATCTTCATTAGGTTTTGAGCTAATAGGAGTATTTCTTTTGTTTTTTAGATAGGTGTTACTACACATATTCTATCAATCATCTTTTACTCCCTTGACATTGATATTAACTTTATAAATCCTCACTTGATCTACTATAATTCTGGTGAAAGCATGATCAGGTCTCTCAAAATCATCGTTGTAATTAGCCTAATAGTCTTCAATGGTGGTGATGTGTTTGATCACACTTTCAGATCAAACATAGGTCTTATGAACTCATACATCTCCAATTTATATTTCAATTCAAACACCTTTAGAATGTTCTTTGCATTAGAATGGAACTCACAACTAAAATTTTCCACCTTCATAGGAAACTTTTACCCTTTCTTCTTCAAACTCCCACTCAGCACATTCACTTGTATTGCATGTATACGATCTCGATCAATATGACCATATCACTAGGATATCTTGAAAGCTTCAAGGGAAAGCCATCAAAAGCTACAAGATGAAAATATGAAAATTATGAGAGCTGGATGAAATAACTCCCAATTGGCTAATGGTTTCCATGGCTTTAGTGCTAAATCTCCTCCCTAGACATCCTGGTAGCTCCCTAAAAATTCTCATGGTGAATGAATTGTTAACTCTTATATATGCTACATAGATATTTTCAAATTTTAAACATGGGTAGAATTCATAAGACTTCACATCATCAAGAAAATTTTCCACCCTTGGGAGGCCTATCCATAATTGTAAAGAGGCTAAAATATAAATGAGGAAGGAGGACATTTAGAATGCATTGTAGAATTTTGTAGCACTAAGACCATTGGACAGAGTCTCACTTACCTCATCAGCCCAATCAATATATTGGTTATCAGAGTAGATGACTTGCACCAAAAAGAAATATTTCTCAACAAAGTTTAAAGCTTAAACCTCACCTTTCAATCTATGTAAGAGGACCATGATGTTGACAATCTCAGGTTTGAGGTTAGTCCCAAACAGAGTTTTACCAACCTTACTCTTGGTGCTCCATGTTTTTTGAAACCATGATTACATAATCTCTTTTCTCTAAATCATCTTCATCATGGAGAATTTAGAAATAGCTCCTCCAACTATCAAATTTATTCTTCCCATTCTAGAGCTCAAAGGTAATTCGCCACAATTTGCCTATCAATGGAGATCAACATTGTGACATCTAGTAATACAAACTGTCTAATGTTTGAGTTGTAATGTTTTATGCATTCATAGATTAATTTTGAAGTGTGGACTGCAATAGGAAAACCAACTACCTTGACAAGCATGCATCCTTGGAGCTTCTTAGTAATGGGATGGATTGGCTCTGATGTCACTCTCTTTTAAAAATCTTGCATTTCATAGAAACATAGAGAAGTATCCATGAAATTTTGCAGTAAACACTTGATTCTATTTGACCTATCAAAACCTACAAATCTAGTTACCATTTCTATTTGAGAATGAATTTTGAATCTAGAAAAAGAAAAGAATAGTAAATGCATAGATATTTTCTTTTTGAAAAATTTGTGCAAATTAACAGAATAATAGTTCAAGAAATAGTGGAAGTTATTGTAACTATTCATGTTTCCATTTATATAGGAGTTGTAATTCATCTGATGGTCTTCAAAATTGGTGCCACATGAATGAATTGAAGGAGAGATCCATTGGAATATTAAATTCATGGTTTTAATAGATATCTCAATGTCTTTTCACTATTCTATTAGCCCAACAATAACTTTCTATCTTCCTATACTTACTTTCTCATTTCCCTTTAAGTTTTTGGAAGTTTCAAATAGAGTACTCTATGAAAAAATATCTACTGAGTTGAATTCTTCTTAATAACTCTTTCCCGCAATAGTTTGAATATTTCCTATCATCATTGTTTTATGCACAAATTGTGTGTCCAATCTACTTACAAACTTGATTTTCTTTAACATTCAGAAAATTGTCCTCATGGGTTGAAAACCCATCGAGGAGAAGACAATTTCCATTTCTTTGCCCAAGCTTCCCTTTCACTTTACCTTTGGACTATTGTTCCCTTTGGGTTTGGAGATGTCCAAAAGAGTGTGAAAATTCACTAGGGACCCAAATTTTGTTTCCTTTCCTTCAAAATTGCCTTTTGTGGAAACTAACTTCATGGGTTGAAAACCCACCAAGGAGAAGTCAATTTTGAGTTTTCCACCTAGAACAACCATACGAGTTGTGATGAATCATGAACATGCCCTAAGGTAGATAATTGTAAAGGAACATTAATTTTCCATAAGGTTAATTATTATTTTCTTATTTTGATCAAACTACATTAGTTGGTGCTCTTCACAGGAAATTGCCTTCAAAGGTTAAAAACCCACTGAGGAGAAGACAAAGTCTAGATTTATAAAAGCTTTTGTTCTTGTTTGAGAAAATGACAAGCCACAAATAGATATAACTCCATAGACAATATTTGAATGAACAATGTGAATATCCATCATATTAGGCACTAAGCTACCTACACAATCCCTCCACATAAAGGAAAAACCACCCAGCTATGAAATGCAAAGAAGAGGAAAATGAAAAATCTGATGAAGACTCTTTCCACCAAATGGGGCTTAGAACTAGTCTTGAACACACCTAGACAATTATGAAGACACAAGAAATCACTTTTACTATTTAGGTACAGGATGAGAAGTAGGGCAACACAATAGTCTATATATCAAAGGACTAGATAAGAAGATTGTGTTGGCAGAAATATTTGTTGATGACACTTTATACATCTTTGACATTTATAGGTTCAAATTCAGCAAGTAAACATGTACCTTTCAATTTTCTTCTATAATAATTTTCCTTAGGGAAAAATTCACCCAAGACCAAGGATCTCAAACACAAGCACAATAGTAGACCAAAGAGAGTATGATTAGAATGATGATATATTCATTCAATATGGATTGAAAGTACACTAGGAGTGCCTGTATATAAGTCTATATATCAAAGAAGGACTAGATAAAAAGATTGTTTTGGCAAAAATATTTGTTTATGGCATGTAAGAATTTTTCTTAGGAAAAAATTCACTCAAGATCAAGGAGTCCATACACAAGCACAATAGTAGACCAAAGAGAGTATGATCAGAATGATGATATATTCATTCAATATTAATTAAAAGTACACTAGGAGTGTCTATATATAAAGGCCTTTGGAAATCTTCTAGAATGCATAGAAGTCAGCAATATGATAAGTCATACAACTAGGCACATTTCCACTAGATATGGGTCATCCCCCATTAAGCATAGGAGTAAGTGTGATGATGAGAGGATAAACCTACAATGGTATAGCACACAAAGTAATGTTGTAGACACCATATGCTAAATTAGGAGTGTGAATAATTGTGTTTTCTACATGACAACTTAGTTAATGATGTAAACTCCAATGTCATAGACACCATGTGCTAAATTAGAGTTGCTTACTTCAATGTTGTCAATATGAAAACTCATGAGAATATACAAACTCCTAAGTGTCTCACCCAAATAAATAATAAAATAATGGATTCACCTAAGTAAACTTAAGTAAAGTATAAATAGTAAACACTTATTTACACCAACACCCCCCCTTAAGTGCAACTTAGGAGAATGCGCCTTAAGTGCAACTTAGGAGAATGCACTTAAGCTTACGAAAGCTGGAATGAAATGCATAATGGGTCCTAGCTATTAGGTAATGTTAGGTACCCATGTACATAATGAAATCTAATCTCTCGTAATGTGGAGAAAGAGGGAAAACCTTATGGGAAAAACCCTCCCCCAAAAAGAGAGATGAAAAAACTAGATACATGGACAGATGGAGTAATCAAGACCCCCCATTATGACATACATAAAGTATATACAATAGAGAATTATGAGAAGAACAAAATCCCAAAAAAAGGATAAGGTCCCCCCCAAAAGAGAGAAGAAGTAGAGAGACAAGGTCCTCAAATGAAGAGTGTTGATAAGTGATAATTTATTTGATGTAGAAGCTAATTCAGGAATGTTGAATATTGTTCCTCCCCTTTGGAAGAAACAATACCATAGGTACAATGAGATGCTTCTATTGTGTGTGGAAAGAATCCCAATGATTGATGATGTCTCTACAACTTTCTCAACTATCCCTATCAAGTATGAATGTAGAACCTATCTCAAAGAAGCTACTATCTCCTCAACTAATAAGGAGACCTCCTAAAACTACTATACATAAGTATCCACAATCACATCAACCTATAAAGATCAGTCATGTAGAGAATGGACATAAGGGTTAGAGTGAGCCCTTGCAACAACTAAAGAAGGATCTTCTACATCAAAGAGAAGATGTATATCATCAATGATGGCTTCCAAGTCTGCTATGTATGACTCCATGAACAAACTTGAAATGTTTGCTATGTAGTCATCCTATAGTGTTGGCGCTGGAAGACAAGGTGTACCCTGTTGTGCTAGACCTATCATTGTGGTAATATATGCATGTGGACTATACTAATTCCATGACCTCTTGCTACAACTATCAATAGAACCCTGCATGTTTGAATCTATTGAAGTACTATCACTAGTGTCACTATCAGTTTCTACTATGTATGATGTGTAGAGAGGATTAGAGCTCAAGCTGGGTGAAATTTCCTCAAAGTATACATCCTTCTCCACAAAAATCTCATGCATCTCAAGATCCATAAGTCTATATGCCTTCACACCATCTTCATAAATAATGAAAGTACAAGGCCTATGTGATGGTTTCTTGCATCCCCTGGAAGGTATGTTTGCCCATTTGGACAACTAAAGACTCTAAAGTGTGCTATAATTGATTTTCTACCACATGATGCCTCAAAAGGAGTTTTTCCATGTAAGGCATTATGAGGAGACCAATTTTATTAGCATTTTTTATTTCTTCAACTTCAACTAATAGATCTAGAGACTTGGCTTGTATCATGCAACTTGCCATGGAATTAAGAGTTTGTATCCTTAGGTGTTGCAACATCTGTCTTATGTATACTAAATGTTGGTGGATTCTAAAGATCAATACCCTCAAGTTTTCAAAAGTCTTTAAGTATTTTGTTCACATATCTACTTTTATTTTCCATCCTTAGAATGTTGATGGCTTTCCTTGATTTATATTCAACATGAGTCTTGAAGGCTAGAAACTTATCCGACACTTCATTCTTGTGATTAAGAAAGTAGACCCAAGAATACCATGAAAGGTAATCAATGAAAGTGAGTATGTAGTGACCCTAGCTTACTTATGTCATTGCAAAAGGACATGCTAGTACCATGTGAACCAACTGAAAAATAATTGGTGCTCTTGAAGACTTCCTTTTATGTAACTTCTCCTCTAGATGTATATCCACTAAACCTGTTGAACATTCACCTATGGAAAAGTTGATTGTAGGTAGACCTTTGACCATTTTGTTCAAGCAAAGTTACTGAAGATAGAAAAGGGAAAAATAACCAAATCACTCATGCCATAATTGAATTTGTGAATTTGATTGAGTCAACAAGGCTTGTGAAGGAGACTTGGGCACAAAGTGGGAGAAAGAATACAACCTTTGGTCATGATTAGATTTCCCCAGTGCAACCATAGAATCATCTTTTAAATTAAGCACCTTTACTAAGTCAGGAAGGAACTCAACTTTATGACCATCTCCAAGGTGAGTGATTTAGTAAATTGAGAGGAGATTTGAACTTGGATTTGGAACATAGAGAACATCTTTTAACTCTCCATTTTCTAGCTCTACATTTCCTTTCCCTTCAACTTCCATTTTTGTATCATCTTCCACAAAGATGTGCGGTACCTTAGACTACTTTAATGAAGAAAAATCCCCTTTTGAAGAACCCATATGATACGAGGCACCTAAGTCAAGAATTCATTCCTTTGAATAAGTTGAATTTTCCATTAGTGCTTACCCTTTGCCCTTTGAATTTGAAGAAGATCATTTCTCCTTGTAAGCATTAGGTAGTGGAACATTATGTTTCCTCATGATGGTCATTAACTCATCAATCTTTTTATGATAACACTCAAGTTCTTCATGACCCAATTTCTTTTAATAAGCACACTTTTTCTTGTCCTTATTATTTTCCCCCTTCTTATTTGAACTTAAAGACCTACCTTGTTGATTTTATTGTGGTGTTTTCTTTTCTTCATCCTCTAATTTTTTATTCTTCCACTTCTTATTCTTGCCCTTTACTTTATTTGAAGTTTGACCAGCTAAACTTTGAGAACCATCATTATTGGCCACCAATGCCTTAGACTTTGGAAAATTGAGAATCCCCATTTATTTCAACTAATTTTCTTCTTTATCCAATAGTTTAGCATAATGATCAAAAGATACTTTCTGATAGGCAAACCCTAATGTAGTCTTTGAGGTCTTATAAGTAGAAACAAATCTAGAGTACTTAGATGGCTACTTATTATGAATGAGATAGATTAATCTGTCATCTTTAATAAGACTCCCACAATATCAAGCTTCATTCTTAATTCATTCACCTTTATGATAAAATCTTGTATGGGATCAAATGTTGTATGGGATCAAATGCCTTAAGATCTAAGGAGACAAGCTCATCTTCAATTTTGAAAACATCTTCCTCAGAAACTTTACTATAAATGTTTTGGAGGGTATCCCAAGCTTCCTTTGATGTACAAGAATTTTGAATTTGGTATATGATCTTTTCTTCAACCCCCAAATAAATATCACTTAGAGCTTTCCTATCCATTATTTTTCAATCAGTGATTTCACTGGTAGATACTTGATCACCTATTAGTTTAGGAATGGTACCATCTACATATTGAGGAACCCTTTTATGCATTAAATGACAACACATTTTGATGGACTATGTAGCATAGTTATGTGGAGTTAATTTCAGAAACTTAAAATTTCCCATGATGTAGAAAATGAAAGAAAACTACAAAAAAAGAGGAACACAACTCCAAGAACACCCCCCCCCCCCCCCCTTTTCACTCAATTATGAAAAATATGCTTTTGACACTTTATATGTAGTGCATTTACAATGGCCACTTGCCAATTTTGACCTTAGTGGACTTCTAATTTTACTTTTTACAACCTCCTTATGGATTTTAAAATTGGAACATGACAATTTATCTTAGATATACAACAATTTTGAAGATATATCAGAGCATTACAATGCAGAAAAGGACCTAATTTTGAAAGTGAAACTTTTGTCCACACCACCCTATAATTTGATTGCAGATCTAGAAAGTAGACAAAAAGTAATGCACTTTCAAAAAAAAATAGAATCTATTGTCCTATCTAGATGAGCTCATATGAAGCATTTAAAGTTGCAAAATGCAGGATTGAATAGGTACAATTGCCAAAAATGCAATATCTAATAAATTTGTGCACCAAAACTAGAAAAGAGATGCAACACTAAAACGTTTGAATGATGGTTAGATGGCTATCAAATTTAGGCTCATGAATTGATGAAATCAGCAAACCTAGACCCTATGATGACATTAGCATGATGTCATGATGATATCATCTTGTATTGAATTGTATGGACTACCATGTTGTAGTGTACAATAGGCTGACCTAGAGCTGGCATGGTGGAGTATTGAGAGCTGACTAGTGTATGACCTTGTTGATGAGGATGTTGTGGTGACTTGGCAGTTCTAACTAGATGTTTTTGACATGGCCTGATAGGTGTCTTTGGATGTGGCAGGTGACACAGGTTAATTTTTTTGAGCTGTCAATAGATCTACAGTGTCCACATGACAATTTGAATGGATAGGGCATAGAAATCTACATGGGTGGCTTTCATGTGACATGTGTCTAAGGTGGCAGAGAGGGACACCAAAGGTCACTATTGGAGGAGGTCACTATGGTGACTATTTTTATTTTGTAGCTATTGGGAGCATTATTTCCAGCTACTAGGAATTGAATAAAAATCCCACATGTGTGGGTGATATGTGTTTGAATCCATTTAAAGAGAATAGCCCACAACACACAAGCCAAACACAAGACTATTAGTTGTAGAGCTAAAGCTAGAATTTGGAGCCAGGAAATGTTGTAGGTGCTGCCAGTTTCCTATGGCTAATCTAGATTTAAATGGAATATTTAAATTGAATGCCACCTAATAAAATAAATAAAGAATATTCTAAATTTCTTAAGGAATATTCCTTGTGTAGGGTCAGAGTGTCACTACCCAGTACCTATGGAAAAAAATTTCTCTTCAGGGGCTTGTAGGGGCCAAAAAATTCTAAAAAACCTAGAAATTGGAAAAATAATAGAGAATAAATTAATTACAAATCTAAAAAATAAATTAATAGATCAAATAAATGACCATACCCAGTTTTCAAATCAAGCCTTTAGGTGTCAGTTTGCAAAAAATAAAATTCTCATGATCGACTTTAGCCCCGCATAAGAAAATTTATAGCCAATTTTCATCAAATTGATGTTGTGGACATAATGGCAAGGTCTGATTTGGCTCTAGACCCTCCCAATTTTTGCAGATTCTTTAAATTTGGTCAAGGTGCTAAAGCAACAATGGTCTCAAATAGCTATGTATGGAAAATCTCCCCAAGCTCTGATACCATGTAAGAATTTTCCTTAGGGAAAAATTCACCCAAGACCAAGAAACTAAAATACAAGCACAACAATAGACCAAAGAGAGTACAATCATAATTACAATATACTCATTCAATATGGATTAAAAGTACACTAGGAGTACCTATATATAAACGCCTCTAGAAAGCTTCTAGAATGCATAGAAGTCAACAACATGATAATGTTGAAAATATAGAAGAAGTAACTGAGGGGGGTGAAGCAGTTACCACTAAAATATTTTAGATCCCTTGGATGTTAACGATAAAATTGATTGCTACTATATTTAGTAAACACATAGAAGATGTTGTAACTTAGTAAAAGCAGAGTGTGATTTACTTTTAATTGATCTTAAAACATTAATAGTGATTAATTTGCAAACATAAGAGAAATAACATGAACACATGAGACACTAGGATTTAAGATGGAAACCCAATATGGGAAAAACCACCAATGTAACTAGTTATTTCTTTCACTCTTTTGAAGTGAGCCATATTAGGAGCCAACCCAGTTAAAGGTTACAAAACACACTATTAGGTGTGACCTTTTTAGAGGATTTACAACTGGCTATTAAACTGAGTCTATTAAGATATTTTGGATCACTACTACAATGGTAAGAAAGTAACAATGAAATGACCTGATTGTGATGCAACTAAATTGCTAAATCTAGATCTTTGTTCTATTCACAAAAAAATGATCCTTCCTAATCAAATATTACATTGCTACTCCACAAGGATACTTTCTTATCCTTTCAGTTCACTCTCACTCTTCACTTTCTTTATTCAATCAACATACTTGCACACACACTAGAATCTCAACTTGACCTTTCATTTATACCATCCAGATTATCAAGTTAGCTCAATTACAAATTATAATGACCAATAATCATCACCATAGTTAGCTAAAAACAATACATGAAATAATTAAACTTAATATCCCAAATCAACAAAATCCTTTGATAGCCAACCCAGCTCAGTAAACACTAGTCCTAAAATGATTTCCTCTATTAACTAATAGAAGCTTGATTAACACTATGAACTTGCAAAATCCTTAGGCAACCAAGTGAACTCAGTTAACACTAACTTTGTCCAACTTTCCTTTGCTAACCATGAGAACTTGGTTAGCACTATTTCCTAGTAGAATTCTTTCGATGCTCGAGTGAGCTCAGTAGACACTGTCTACATAGAGTAATATCAAAGAATGCTCGATAGACAAGGAAAACTATCTTACTGACTAAGTGAGGTTAGTAAGCATTAAATGACAACTGATATGACATTTTTGTAACATCAAAGAAAACACATAATTAGATAATTGTATCTAATATATAAGTCATACAACCAGGCACATGTCTACCAAATATGGGTTATCCTCCATTAAGCACAATAGTACATGCAATGATGAGAGGATAAGCCTAAAAAGGTGTAGCATGCAAAATAATGTTGTAGACAACATATACTAAAATGAGAGTGTGAATAATTGTGTTTTCTATATGAAAATTCAATTAATCATGCAAACTCCAGTGTTGTAGACACCATGTGTTGAATTAGAGTTGCTTACTCCAGTGTTGTCTATATGACAATTTAGCTAATTATGCAAACTCCAGTGTTGTAGACACCATGTGCTAAATTAGAGTTGCTTACTCTAGTGTTGTCAACATGAAAACTCATGAGTATGCAAACTCATAAGTGTCTCAACTAAATAAATAATAAAATAATGTAATATAATAAAATAATACATTAAACTAAGTAAACTTAAGTAAAATGTAAATAGTAAATACTTATTCAAACCAAAAGTTTCTTGTCATTGTTCTATATGATTTATCTCTAATGATCTGATTAGGTGCATGATGCCTTCTAACATATCTTGCTAACATAGGTTCTTTAGATAATGAAAGTTGAATTGAAGCAATGAATGAAGAAATATAATAGATAGAGAATTAAAAAACTTGGACTCTTGTTCCTAGACCCAAGGATAAAAATGTAATTGGCACAAAATGGGTGTTTAGAAATAAGCTGAATGAAGATGGAAAAGTATCTAGAAACAAAGCAAGGTTGGTATGTAAAGGCTATTATCAAGAAGAAAGTGTTGATTATGGTGAGACTTTTTCTCCTATTGTAAGATTAGAAGGTGTTAGAACTTTATTAGCATATCTAGCTCACAAAGGATTTAAAGTTTATCAAATGGATGTAAAATCTACATTCTTGAATGGAATTCTTGATGAGGAAGTCTAAATTGAACAACCAAAAGGTTTTGTAAATCCTATTAAAAAGGACATAGTCTACAAATTACACAAGGCTTATATGGTCTCAAGAAAGCTCCCAGAGCATAGTATGAAATAATTCACAACTACTTGATATAGATTAGTTTTCAAAGAACAAATGATAACAATAGTCTATATATTAAAGGACTAGATAAGAAGATTGTGTTGGTAGAAATATTTGTTGATGACACTTTATTCATAGGAAATAATGACTTGTGCAAGGCATTTTTAGAAGAAACAAGTAAAGAATTTGATATTTCTATGTTTGGAGAGATAAAATTCTTTGTCAAATTGTAGATTCAATAGAAGAAAGATGGTATCTACATTACTCAATTTAAATATATCAAGGAGATACTAAAGAAATTTAGAATGGAAGATTCAAGACCAATTTGAACCCCTATGTCTACTAGAAAAAAGCTTTCCAAAAATGATGATTCCAAAGAGGTAGATTAGACCACATATAGATCAATGATTGAAAAATTGCAGTATCTAGTGCATAAAAGGCCTGATATTGCATTAGCAATCAGTATGGTGGCAAGTTTCTCAACAAATCCCAAAGAAAATCACATGATTGAAGTTAAAAGAATCATGATTTATCTAAAAGGTACTAAAGAATATGGTTTATAGTAAAAAATGGGAGGCAATTTGGACTTAAAATTATTTATAGATGTTGATTAAGTAGAGAGTATTGATGATAGAAAAAAAACAAAGGTAGAATATGTGGTAGCAGCAGTAAATTGTTCTAATATTTTTTGCTTCAAACAACTATAGATAGGTATGAAGGAAGGGATCAAGGATAAAGCATTCATATTCTATGATAACACTAGTGCAATCAATATATCAAAGAATCCAGTAATCAAAAAAAAAAAAAAAAAAAGAACAATGCTATAAAATATCATTTCTTGAAAGAATTAGTGCAAGATAAAGAAGTCAAATTGGAATATATAAATATAAAAGAACAAATTGTATATATTTTCACCAAGCCATTAACTAAGGATGCATTTCTATATCTTAGAGGTAGGCTACAAGTCATTCCCCTATCTGAAGCTCACTAAATGAAGTTTAGTGATGCATCAACCAGAGCATGTTGAAGATCAATCAATTGATGCAGAATTGGCAAGGGCATATTTCAAATGAATCTATACTTGTGGTAATTTAATATTCACTAAACATTCTCTTTGGCATGAGATTTCAAAGAGGGAGAAGAATACTATCATATCTCATAGAAATTTTGTTGAAAAGAGGGAGAGTTTTTCTATCATAAAAATCTTGTAAAGAATTGTCATAGAGGGAGAATGAACTTGGCAGAAGTTCGAGTAGATAGAAGCTTTTTGAAAAAGAGGTAAATTGAAGATAGTTTGAGTTCACACTAATAGAAGGAGTTCTCATGGATGAGAATTAGAATGAAACTAATGATATGGTCCTTACTTTATTCTTTCTCCAAAAATTTATTGTGTTATGACATGTTGTGTTGCCATCAATGCAAAAGAGGGAGATTGTTGAAACAATTGATTAATCATGTATTGTCTTTGAAGTTACACAAAATTTCATATCATTACTAGTTATTTTATGTTGAGCTCACTTAGGCACTAAATATAGTTTTTTGTGTCTACCAAGCATACTATAGTTTTCCTAGTTTAGAAGGCAATGTCTACCAAGTTCACTCAGGCACCAAAGGAAAGTCTACAAAAGATGAGTTTTAATCGAGCTCACTTAGTTAATGAAAGAAATGTTGGAAGTAACTAGTGCTAACTGAGCACACTCAATTACCAAAGGAACTTTCAATGTTGATTGAGCTTCACTTGGTTAACATAGGAAAACCATTTCTAAGTTAGTGTCTACCTTGGAGGGTTGGATAACAAAAAATTTATTTTTTTGACATATTAAATATTCTAAATTGTATTTAAACCATCTTGAAAATATGAAAGATATAAATAAAAGGTCAAGTTGAGGATTAGAAAGTGTGTGAAAAGTAAGGAAAAAGTATTTGAATGCATAAAATATTTTGAAGATCTAATGATGCAACAAGGAAGTGAATGAGAATGATAAGAAAAATATCCTTGTGAAGCTAAAGAGACATATTTGATTAGGAATGATTGAGTATACAAACTAGAATTGAGATATATAATCAGCAATTTAGTTGCATCCAAATCAGGTCATGTCATTGTTACTCTCTAGCCATTGTAGTAGTGATCAAAATCTCTTAATAGAGTTGGCTTAAGAGCTATTTGTAAACCCTCTAACAAAATGGTAGTCCTATTGAATTTTCTTAAGAACCTCTAAAAATGCCACTCCTAATAGGATGACTAAATCCTCTAATAAGGTCACACCTAATAGTGTGTTTTGTAACCTTTAATAGGGTTGGCTCCTAATAGGGCTCACTTCAGAAGAGTGAAAATCAATAACTAGTTACAATTGATGATTTTCTCCAAATTGGGTTTCCACATTAAACCTTGGTGTCAAATGTGTTCATTCTATTTATTTTATGTGTTTGCAACCAAGTTAAAGTAATAAGTAATCATAGATAACATCTTATGATTTTCATATCAATTGTTTGCTGAGAAAATTTAGCATTTATCGAGTTACAATATTTACAATGTGTTTGTCAACCTTTAGCAGTGTTTAATTTTTAGAAGATTATTTTGTACTGACATCTAAGGTATCTGGGATTTATTTTTGTAGTAACTAATTGATTGCTCCCCTTTCAGTCACACCTATTATATTTCCAACAAGAGATATTTAACTATTCCCTACAAAAGTCCTTCAACCATTTTATTAGATTGGGTATTTTAGATTTTAGACCATTCTAGTAGAAAAAAAGTCCCAAATCTTGACATTCTATCCATTAATTTTCACTATCTTTATCACTAGTTATAAAGATAATATATATGTTGATATTTTACTATCTTGCATCCCGTATTTCTTATTCTATTCCTTAGATATTTTAAGAAATTTATTATTTGATTGAATGAGAATAGGTTTTAGTCCCTTACTAAGATTAATCCTAGTATTCTAGTTCGAAGGTAGGGTTGCTACTAGTCTATGCAAAGGAATATAAATATTTGAGTTTGCATTCTTGTTCAAGGGTTTTGGCTTGATCACCTGATGTGGTTGGAGATCATAGCTAATTACTTCTTCCTTTGAATTTCTTTTAACAAATCCTCCTAATGGGATCCTTTTGGTTTTTGAAATATTTTTTAGTTGTTGATAGCTAGAGATTAGGGTTTTAGGAATATTAGGGATATTGTTTTTATATATTCTTTAATTTGTTTTGGTAATCCAGTTATCCCTATCTAAGATTATTTGGAGTTGTGCCTTTTTCTTGTGATTTAAAAACTAAAACTTCTTTTTCCCTTTTGATGCATGTGACTATTGAGACATTTGATGATGTACAAATGTTCCCCAAGATTATTTATAGTATCTATTTTTTGAAAATAAAATATTTTTCTACTCAAATGAATCCTTTTCCCAAGCTTTTAATATATTGGTTGAATTGTTTTTATCCTAATTTTAGATATTGTCCTTGTCTATTAGGAAATTTTTTGGTGTTGTTTGAAAAATTTCAAAGTTGTTCAAGGTAAGAAGAGAGCACATGAGTAAATTATTTATAAGCTAAATTATAGATTAGGTTGATGAATCTCTACCGTATTCATTTTCTTTGTTCTTTTTTATTATTTCACACTTTTCTCCATAAGCGATGTAGGACTATTCTTTTTTTCCACTTTGATCCATTCATGTTGAGATTGTTCATTTAAACTGGTAATGTGAAGGATTTTACCATATTAGTAGTATGGATCAATGTTTAGGGGTTATTTTTTATAAATCTGGGAACTTCCATCATTTTACCTAGCCAAAACATTCAAAACATTATTTGGATCAACCTTTTTCCTCCCTCTTAGGGCACTAAATCAATTAGACCAAGGAAACGGATGGTTTTTCCAATGAATAGCTTTACTATACTTGGTACTACAAAATTTATCTACCTATTTTTCATACCAAGTTTATTCTTATTTTTTTTTATAATTCACATTTTATTTTGAGTTTCTATGAAATTTTGCATTATTTTCATATTGCAAAGGCAAATATGTTCCATTTTTTTAAAGACTATTTTAACTTTTTATTGATAATATAAGTGATATAAATTAAATATTATGAATAAAATATTTTCTTTCTTATAATTGACATAACGGGTAAGAAGAGAAGCGAAGGAGGCAGTTTGAAATTGAAGTAGGTAGGAGAGGAAGAGGGGGATGATGAAGATTACTTTGATAAATCTTTCTTTTTTGGTTCCTATGATAAAAGGGGGAACCAATTATTTTTGAGACAAATGGTTCTAGGATAAACTCTATTAGGTGTGGTCTAGAGAAACTAGTGGATCCTAGGGTTTCATGTGGTGTTGGTTCTAGGGTTGTCTATGGATATTCTATTGTTGAGGGTCTTTTTTACTAGACAAACTTATTTTTTCTTGCTCCCATTTGGTTTAGTGGGTTGGGTCAAGTGTTGGATTTTATTGATCCTATGGAGATGGAGATTTTTGGTGCCTCCACACATAAGGATTTGAGACAATTTGGCTAAGTACTATGTTTACAGAGCATTCATTTCTTCTAGGTAGTGGGGGGATATCCTTATTTTTTCCCCTTTTGTTTTTGGAAATGTTTTGACCACATTAGACCTCATATTTTCTTGGTATTTTCTTATTTGGTAGTTTGATGGCAATATTTTGGATGGAGGTTTTGGATTCTTCCTTTATATCATCACTTTGAGCTCTATATTTTGTTTGGTGAAGTCCTATTTGGATCTCCCTCTACCCCTTGGATGGGTTTAGACTTGATTTATTGATTGAGGGGCTCCCTCTTTTTGGGGATATTTTCTCTATCAAAATAATTGGGATTTTTTTTTGAGGTTATGATGTCCCTCATTTCTCATGGTATTTTAATTATATGGAGAATGTGGTTTCATTCTACTCAGTTTCTCAAAGGGGTTTTGTTGTTTTCCGGTATTCTTTGTCAGGCAGATGTTGGAAGTTTTCAAGGGCCTTCCTTGGCTCTTTGGTGTTTTTGGTTAGAGGAGAATCTCCCTTATGGGGTTTTCCCCTCTATTAGAGTCTTTTGTCTCCTATTTTTTTATCATATGGTCAATTTTGAGATCTCTAATGGTTCATCTCCAAAAGTTCTCTTTGGTGATGAAGTTTCTAATTTATATTCCTCTAGAGGTCTTTTGGTTTGAAGGCTATTTTTTGTTATTATTTCTCTTATGGGGGTGATATGTTGGGTGGGGGAATTTTATGGTGTGAAGAAAGTTCCCTCTCCTTATTTCATTGGTTGGGGAGTGGGATAGCCTTAGCAAATGATTTTTTTTAAATTTTCTTCCTTCCTATCTTGCCTATCAAGGAAAGATGTCTTTCTATTAAGGTGGAAGGGAGTTATGATGGAATGGTTAGTGGGAAGATGATTTTTATCCCATATGGATTTAGCTAATTTGAGAATGTGTATTTTCTCTTCCCTGCTTACTTCTATTGAGGTGGATCCCTCTACTATTGATGTGGGAAGGAAGAATTGAAATGTGTAGTATATTTCTATTAATGATGACTTTAATAGGGTCTTTTTTTGGCTATGGACCTATGACTATGAGGATGAAAAAAGAATAGGCTACCCATTACTTGAGGTTGGTTTCTTGGCCTTTTGAGGATGAGTTTGTTTCCCCCTCTTTGATTGCTTTATTCTTATGACTAGGTAGTTGCTATTAGTTTTAAAGGTCTTACCTAAGTCCTTTATTCTTGTTTCTAATTTAAGAAGATATTATGGGGGTGTGTACCATGGTCATCCTTAGAAATGTAAACCATGGTTGGTGGGTTTACTACATCAAGACTTGTTTTGTATAGAGGTATACCTTATTTGATGTTTTAACTATATGTCTACCACTATATGTTGTTTAACAATGTATAGTGTTTGTTGATTGTACCAAGGATCAACACCCTCTTGTTCCTTTTTTGTTTTAAAACATAAGGATTTTATAAGTGCTAACAATGTTAGAAAGAGATAAAGGTTGTGTAGTTTCTTAATTTCACAAGTGTAAAAGGTTTAAGACTTCTCAAAATCTAGTTATTAGGTTGTGTAGTTTCTTAATTTAATAAGTGTAAAATTTTTAAGACTTTTCAAAATATAGTTATTAGATAAGAAGTTATGTTTTAATTTTGTGGTTGTATAGATTTTTTATTGAGATGTTTCATACAATTAGTTGTTTCTGATCAATTTGAAATGTTTTATCTTGGTTAAGATATTTAATTTAATTTTTATGTCTATAATTTTTTGTTTCTGACCAATTTAAACTATATAGCCTTATATTAATACAAAAATTTAAATGTTTTAATATATCGTTACTCATTTCTCATCATTTTGAAGTGCTTTACCTAGTCTTATAACAATTTTCTAAACAATTTAAAGTAGTCAACCCCACCTTAACAATTTTTGAACTTAGAACTATTGAAACTTGTCCCTACTTGAGTCACCTCCCTAATTGGTAAATAGGATTTTTGTAGATGAATATTTTCTCACTCTTATTGAGGAAGAGGATAATGTGAAAGAAAATCTTCAATGTTTGGACACTTTCTTCATTTCTAGGTTGACTTTTTAATGGAACAAGACCCTTTGTTATACATGAAATGTTAGATCACTAAGTCCCTCTCACTAGCTCAAAAATTCCAAGTTTGTTCCAAAATCCTTTTTGCCACTCATGTCTATTATGATTCTTGTTTGGAACCTTCTAAAGGCTTCTTATTTTAATCTTATGTGTTTTCTCATATATTCCCTCTAGGCCTCTAGAGATCATCATGGGTTCCATAGAGTAACTTGGGAGTTTTTCTTTTAGCTAAGGACTCTAGAGGCCTCTACCTCTTATCCAACTAGAAACAAGGATTGGCTCTATGTGCCAAATCGGTTATTTACACTCTTACTATAATTGAAGATTGGAAGATTCTTTTTTTTTTGTTACATTTCTTCATGTTTATCCATGTATAGGTCATTATGGAAGGGGATTTTCTTTCAAACACTTCTTGTATTGAAATAAACTATTCAAATTTAAGGTAGTTTTATTGCCAAAAATATATGGAGAGTATGAGAAGCTATCAAACCCTAGATTTTATGGAATGGGGATGACTTTCATGATGAAATTTCTATGAACCAATAGAATATCACTCTAAAATATATTGAAAATTTTCCCATGTACCACCTTAAATAGGTAATTCTGATCTTTTTATGCTTAAGCATCACCATAGATCTTATGGTTTATAATTAGATCCATCACATACAATGTATATGATTGTCATCTTGTTTATCCTCTTATTTTATAGAAACTTCTCTTAGAATCCATTCCTTAGATCATTTACCTAATCCTCTACTAGCATTAAATGATCCAACTCATTGATCCTTATTTTCAATACACTTTCCATATTCTAAGAAACCAACATAGTCAACTAGAAGTTATAATTTATCATAAGTAGTTAAAATGTTGTTCCTTGACTAATAGTGTATTTTCACACTCGGTCATCATTGGGTTACTCAATCACTATTAAATTTCTTTCCCAGCACATACATTGTCACTCAATTGATATTTATGCTAGGTCAACACTAATTTTTCTCAACTTGTTCTAGCATTTGGTCAATACTAGCATCACTCGACATGTACTTAATAATTTTTAATCTTCTACTATGTTGCTCAGTAAAGCCTATGCATTTAATCTATCTTTGCTCACACTTTCAAGAATTGAGCATTATTGTCTTCTCTTCTTGTAACATGATTTAAAGAATCAATCTATATTGTCAAAGTCAAGCTAATCAAGTGTCCATTTATAGTTTCCTCTTTATAACTCAACCTATCCTCTAGATACTTTTCTTATGAACAAATTCTCAAATCCTCTTTATCAATCAAATAGATATGAAACTTATATTAGATAGCAAACTATCTCACTAATAGGTTTGACATCAATGATAGCATAACAATTATTACAATTATATTTTCAATAGTCTCCCTGTGATGTTTCTAGAGCTACCATGATTCTTCATTCCTAGGAAGATATGTGAGTCCAGTCTCATATTTCTCACCCAAATTAGTAGAATTTTAACTTATTGGTCTTTTCCTCATCTCTACAATTAATTTTGGTTGGTTCCCCATCTTCTTATTGTCACCATTCTCAATTAGATATGGCATTCAAATTATTTTTAGAATCTTGGTGTCATAGGTTTCTTTCTATATGGTCTACTACCATGAAACCTAAAATTGCTCATTTCCCTTGTTGTGTCCTTCATAATTATTTTCATGTGGGTTCTAAATTTAGGCATTTGGGTATTCCTTATCCTCAATGCCCTTTTTTAGAAAACCAAAAAATTTCATGCATATTTTCTAGTTCTATCAGTAGGCTCAATATTTATGGAGTTTGAGACATTATTTTTTTAAGCCTTTTAGGCTTGAACAACTTTTGTGGTATATGGCTTTTCTAGTGGACCTTACCAAGCTTCCTAAAAAATACTCTCAAGTTTGGCATGATTTTAGAATATATATCCTTTTTAGTATTTGGAAACATAGAAATACAATCATTTTCAATCAAGTTCATATGGATACTCATGTTTATATATATAATAAAGCATGTATTTGTAATAGTGCTATGTTACGAATTCAAGTGCAAGTTAATAAAGTGTGATGTAGGAGCATCCTAGGTGTACGAGAAATCTTGCATCAAACAATGTTTTCTTATTTTTAGCCTTTTCTAGTTTAATAAGGACTAGTAGACAATAGGGTTAATATTTCTAAGACCTTACTATCTTTAGTAATTTTGTCATATGATCTCAAAATGTCCTAATTTCAAAGGTGGATATTCAACTTGGATATATTAGCCTACCAATTGAAGCTCAATGTCATATCATGCATATTCATGGATTTATTGTGGATATTTGGTTTGAAATTTTGGTAAATAAAATTTAGGAGAAAGTTGCCTATTATTTTAATGGGTTAAGGCCAAGTAGTCAAGATGTGATGAGTCTTTTTCGAATGGTTAGTATTGAGGAGGAATACTAGTTTTACCTAAAATTTGAGGAGAAACTAAGCAAAAAGTTTGATGATAAGAATAGTGAAAGAGGTCATGGTGGAATTTTTGGTGGACCATCTTATGGAGGTCATAATGATGATTAGAAGAACAAGTATGGGGCTGAAAACAATAGTCACAACTAGAGGGGAAATTATTCCAATCATTTTCAGAACAATAGAGATCAAAGAGGAAGAGGTAGAGGACAAGGATCTAGAAGAGGAGGCTTCCATGGTAAATTTTTTCACTATGAAGAAGGGAATAGAGCATTTGAATGTTACCAGCACCAAGGAAGGATAGATTGAAGGATAGAAGGAAAAGCCAGAGTGCACATGTTGATGAATATGCCAGATCATCCCATTTTGAAGATGTTGAAAGAAGAGAATTCCTAGTTAACAAAAGAATCATGTTGAGTGGTGAGAATGAACCTGATCAAAGAAGGAGCTTATTTCACACAAGGTGTAGATGTAAAGATAAGTGTGTTGAGATCTGATTGAAAAGATAATTATTGAAAAAGATTACTGAAAGAAGGAGATTACTGAAGAAGACTATATGTTCCAATCATTGTTTATCACTAATGCCAAACCTACTATTTACTAGTAAGACAATTGCCTATAAGATTCAAGTACTATCACTAAGTTGATTGATGAAGAGGATTTGATCCATAAAAGGAAAAAATAGAACCTAGAGAAAAGGTTGAGTTATGATTATGAAATGAAGTACAAGGATCAGTTAAGATAGTGATGACATGATGTATTGACAATCTACTTAAGGTTACAAAGGCTCATTACACTTAGAAAGTTTAGAAGAACAAGCTACAAAAAGTTTTTCTGCAAAGCTTGATTGAGTGGATAGTAGGTGTTGAGTGAAGTCAATATAAGCCAAGAAAAAAATTAGTTGGAGCCAAGTAAAAGATTCATGGGTGATCCCACAATAATGGGTTCCACTTTTTGACCAATTTTGACACTGAAATCAATATTTGTGCAACAAAACTCACGTTTGAGTGACTATATCTCCAAAACTATAAATAATCTCAATATGACATAAACTAGTGATTTTTAGTAATTTGTTCCTACTTTGTAACCATATTTTTTAATCTAAAAAAAAAATTTATGTCAATTTTTTCATCTCCTCTGAAAAGTGGTACATAATAAAATTCAATATTTTTAAAGAGTGGCAGTCTGTTTGACACACATAACTTTTTTTCTAGAAATGATAATGGAATAATTCTTTCGGCATTAGATTTGTAACATCAATATCTAGAGTATGAATTTGGTTTGATTCATTTTGGTTGAATATTCTATAGTCTATGAAGTTTTGAAGTTACACCAATCATAATTCAGACATACATTTCATTTGACATAGATAATTTGAAGTCAACTTATCCTAAACCTAAACCTAACTTCTTTTTTAATCGAACACTCTCTCAATAAACTATTTCCTAATTTTTGAAAAAACAATTGGCCTAATTTACTAATTTTCCTAAGGTGTTGAAGTTTGTTGATGTTCAATTGATAATGAACCTATGATGAGTTAAACTCATATTTGAAAGCCTTAATGATTAAAATATGTATTACAATTATAGTTGTTAGAAAGCTTGCTCCAAGCAATATATTTTGGCATTTTTAATTTTGCATTAGGAGATCATTTATCTACAATTATGGGTATCGAAAGAGAAAAAAAAAATTAAAAGAAAAAAGGGCACAAAAAATTGTAATTTTGTATGTTTTCCTACAAACGTAATGTTCACAACAAACATATTATGTATGTTCACTGTGAACATATGTTCATTGTGAACATGTGGCCCAAAAAAATGGGTTAAAAAGATGTTTTAAAACATCAAAAGTTGATGTCTCATATGTTCGTAGTGAACATATTTATTATGTATGTTCACTGTGAACATATGATAAATTTGATTTTCCATTTTGCAATTTTTATTTTTATTTTGTTTGTCCCACTAAAGTGGAACCCATTATTGTGGGTTCACCCTCATTCTAGTGTATGCCAAGCAAAATAGTTGATGCTGAGTAAAGTTTAGTTGATGTCGAGCACTAGTAAACTTTAGTAGGTGTTGAGTAATTTCACAATGGATGCCAAGCAATGTAGTATGTGTCGACCTGATACATTATTTAAAAGATCAAAGATTCTATGAATTTGAGTTGACAAGTTTATTTTCTTAGATTTTGTGAATCTAGTGGAAGATAAGGTTGATGAGCTGGTGGCACAAAATTTGAGGTAAACTAGTTTTAGGCAAATTCAAATGGATTCTAGGAGAAGTTTCTAAAAGAGATATGAGATATATGGTAGATAGATTGTATCCTACCTAATCCATCTGAACCTTAAATTTGGAAAATGGAAAATGAACAACAAAATATCTTAATTTCCTACTTATAGGAATGTCTTGCCATGAGGCAATGTTGTCATGTTCAAGAACCTAAGGAAGACAAGGAGTCAAGGGTTTTGCTTTATCAAGTGAACCAAGAGAAGAGTATACAATGACATGTTAAGCATGAAGGCTTAAGGAGATGAATTCTTGAAGGTTGAACAAGATATCAAAGCTACAAAGCATGAAGGTCAATAGAATTCAGGACTAAATAGAGATCTGTAATCTACAAGAGAAGTTGTAAGTTGTATCAAATCGGAGCTCTACTATTAATCTCTAATAATTGTATTAGTCTAAGGTAAATCCTTTGGATTAAGGTTGACCTAATAGTCATTTGTAAATCCTTTAATTGGGTGGCATTCCAAGTGAATGGCCTAAAGTCCTCTAACAAGGCTCACTGCTAACAAGGTATTTGAAATCCTTTAATAAGGTCATATTTAACAATGTATATTGTAACCTTTAATAGAGTTGGCCTTTCATAGGGCATCACTTTAGAAGAGTAAAAAAGATTGGCATGTTACTAGTGGTTGTTTCTAAATTGGGTTTACATGTAAATTATTGTGTCAAGTGTGTTGATGAATCTTTTATGTTTCATACTTTACATTTTTTCAAGTTGATTTGACAATAACCTACAAGTTTTTACTGATTGAATAATCTTATGGATGCATGCATGAGTATGAATGTTTTATGGGTTTAGTAAGCTATAAATAGTTTTATTTATACATCTAGACCTTGAATAACTAATTCACACCCCCCTCCTTGATTATTCTCAAAGCAATCTACTTGAGAGAACTAGTTTGAAGAAAGGTTTGAGAATACTACTTGACACAGGAGCATCCTTGGTTACCTTGCAATCCTGCACTTTTATTCTTTTTGCTAGTTATTACTGAGTTCCAGTTTACAGTTCTTACTGAGTTCCAATTTCCTATTTCCAATTCTTATCGAGTTATAGTTTTTAGTTCTTATCGAGTTCCAGTTTCTAGTTCTTACTGAGTTCCAATTTCTAGTTCTTACCGAGTTCCAATTTCTAGTTCTTACCAAGTTCCAATTTCCAGTTCTTACCAAGTTCTAGTTTCTAGTTCTTACCGAGTTTCAATTTCCAGTTCTTACCAAGTTCTAGTTTCCAGTTCTTACCAAGTTCCAGTTTCCAATTTTTACCAAGTTCTAGTTTCTAGTTCTTACCAAGTTCCAATTTCCAGTGTGCAATAAGTTATCTAGTGTGTCTCAAGTTATCTACATTTTTTATTCTTTCTGCAAGATGACTTGCAAGATTAAATTTTTTTGTGACATTTATGTTAAGATATTTTCTTGGGATGTGTCTAGACCATTCTTGGGTTGGCCTTCCTCTTATGTAATGTTCTAGAATAATTTGTAAGCCATTTTGGCAAGTATATATAGAGTGTTTAGGCTTAGAGTTAAGTAATTTTTTAGGAAGAAGATTAGAGAGCATAATTGAAAGTGTGAATTTGTAGTTGGATCACTAAATGTGAATGTGTTTGTAATTGGTTGTAATCCAGAAGGCCTTAAAAATGGGCATGTATGTTGAATATTTGATCAATCAATAAGAGATATCTTGTCCTCTATCCTTGGTGTTGTATTTGTGTTGTGTTTTCTGCTATGTCAACTCTTGTAGGGTGGTTTGGATAGCTAGGTGAGCCCTTGGGCCCTAGTTATTCCTCCTCTTGCCTGTGTCACTACTACCTATATATGCTATTAGATTTTCTAAAATTCAAGAACTAAGAAATATTCTAGGGAATAAGCTATCACTTGAAGGTTTGGTAGGTAAACTCACTACTTTTGAGCTATCTAGCTTTGATAATTACAAATCTAAAAATATTGAACCTACTTTCAAAGCTAAGGTGTCATTAAAGGAACCTAATGAGAAGAAGAAGAAGAAGAAAAAGTATGTGTCCAGTGATAGTGATATAGTTGAGGATGATGTTGAACAACTTGAAGCACTACTAGAAAGAAGATTATATATATGTAAAGGCAAGTTCAAAGATAAGTTACCCATCATTTGTTTTAATTCCAATGAGGTTGGTCATATTGTTGCTAGATGCCTAGAGAAGAAGAACCACAAAGGTGGTGACAAATACAAGAATAGAAGAGATCAAGGTAGTAAAGATTAAAAAGGAAAAGATAGGAAGTCTTCTTACAATTTTGAAGAGAATTATTTTGATGAACATGAAGATGAGGTGGTATATATTGCAGTGAAGGAAGAATCTGATGAAGATAATGCAACTGCACTTGTGACTTGTGTGAACAAGAATGATAGATAGATCATTGATAGTGGATGCTCACATCACATGATTGGAGACAAAAGTAAGTTCATAACCCTAAATTGTTATGATGAAAATAGTGTAACATTTGGTAATGATGCACCATGTTTGATAAAAGAAAAAGGTTCTATCAAACTCACAGGTAAGATTCATGTTACAATGCTTACTATGTTAAAGGACTAAACTATAATTTTTTAGGTGTGTCACAACTGAACAATTTGGGATGTAAGGTTGAATTTGAAAACAAGGTTGCTAAAATATATGACACAAATGGGAAATTGATTGGAAAAGGTGATCAAAATAGAAGTGATCTATTCTATTTTGATATAGAGGATGCTACTTGTCTTGTTGTAAAATTTGATGATGTGTGGCTATGGCACAAGAGTTTATGTCATTTTAACTTTGATAACTTGGTTAGTATAAGTAACATGAAGAAATTTAGAAGTTTTCCCGAGTTAAAGAAGCTTGATAATGCAATGTGTAAATAGAGTTAGTTAGGAAAAATGAAAAATTCAAGTTTTAAAACTAAAACTTATACCTCTAAAGGAATACTAGAGATTGTTTATACTAACTTGTGTAGACCAATTGAATTCCAAAGCTACAAGGGATATAAGTACACAATATTATTTGTTGATGAATATTTTAGGATGATGACAATTATGTTTTTGAAATTTTTAAGTGGTACTTAGCAAGAATTGAAAAGAAAATAGGTAAAAGTCTAAAATGTTTGAGATCTAATAGGGGAGGAGAATTCACATGAAATGAATTTGAGATGTTCTATAATGAAAGAGGAATCAAAAGATAGACATCTACCCTGAGAACCTCTCCACAAAATGAAATAGCTAAAAGGAGGAATAGATCTATAATGGACTATTCTAGAACACGCACAATGGAGAAGAATGTTCTCTAAAATACTAGAGACAAGCTATAAGAACAACTATCTATACCTTGAACCATGTACAAAATAACAAAGGTACTCATTTAACACCTTTTGAAATATGGTATGGATACTCACCAAATGTAAAATACTTTAAGGTATTTAGAAGTAAGTGTTACATTCTTAAAGATGTTAGGAATGGGAAGCTTGATGCAAAAAGTGAAGAAGGTATATTCCTATGATGCTCCACAAGAAGTAAAGCTTATAAGTGTTAGAAAACTAACACTAAAAAAATTATGGAAAGTGCAAATGTGAACTTTTATGAATATATAGAAGTATATGTGGCTAAATCTATGAAATAATATAAATAATACAAGTCATTTGTATAATTTTATGAAGGAATGTCTACTGAAGAAGATGTTGCAAATCAAGTTACAAATCAATAGCAAGTTGTAGTTGTAGAGACCTAAAAACCTTTAGAAAATAAACTATTTTTATTTTCTGAAAATTTTTTGATGACATCATCATTTATTAATTAATTAATTATTTAATTAATTAATTTATTTTTATGCCATTAAATCCCTTTATCTTAATTAAAAATATTTAATTAAGGAATCCCTCCCAAAAATGTTTAAATCTTATTTATTAATTATTTCTTTATTTATTAATTATTTAATTAATAAATTGACCAAAAAACCCAAAATAAATAAAAATTTTATTTTTTGCCCAAAACTTGGCCAATTTCCTTAAGACCACTAACCTCTTCCAAAATCTTCTAATCTTTCTTTAATTTTGATTAAAGGCTAATCCCATCATTTCCTACCCCTAATCCCAACTCAAAATATTTAATTAAGATTAAATATTAATCCTCATGTTTATTAAAAAAGTTTTAATAAATATCTCCTCAACCCAAACCCTTGAAATAAATAAAACTTTATTTATTTCCTAAAAATCTAATTTATCCTCATCCTAAGAAGTTCTAGACTCTTCTAGAAAGTCTTCATCCTCATCTTAGGAAATTCTAGACTATTCTAGAAAGTCTTTATCCTCATCCAAAGTCTAGACTCTTCTAGAAGATGTCTTTAAACCTAATCCTAATCCCCACCTAACCTTGTCACATTCCCTAAACATGGATTAAAACTTACTAACCCAAGCCAAAGTTAACAAATATCTCCTCCTTCCACCCTCATTAAATGTCGTCCACTTGCCTATCCCTAAGCTAATCCTAAACCATCCTAATCCATCCTCTAATCATTTGCACAATCCTAAGCAAGCTTAAAACCTTCCTAATCAAGCCCAAGTCGAAATTCCTCTCATCTCCTTCAAAATATCTCAACCATAAAACTTTATGAAGCCCATTAGGCCATAAATGACTCTTCCAAGCCCTTTTATTGCTCTTACAAGTCATTATGAGGGTCTTTATGAAGATTTTATCCCTTGAGCCTCCTTTGTTGACTCATCCTTCCCGTTTCCTCCATCCTCTCACCCTGTGACATGTGTCACTCCCTGATTGGCTATAAGGAAGCACAATCCATGTGCTCTCTTCTCATGCAATCTGAGCCCTCCATGAGCTATTTCCCATCCTTGCATCTTAGCCCTCAATCCCTCAAGCCTCTTTCCTATAAATTGGATCCTTCCCCTTTGCAAAAAAACACAATTCATGAAGTAAATTCATAATTCCATTTTGAGAATCCATTTTACATCAAAACCATACACTCACACCCAAATTCCAACTCTATTTGAAGCCTTTTTTGAAGCATAAAGCTTGAGCATACATCCTATCTATTTAGACAAAGCTACTCAACAAGAGAGCTTCTCATTGAGAGAGCCCATTAATGGCTCATATTCTCAATTGAGAGCTCATCTTAGTCTATCTTGAAGTTTATGAATTTTGTTTAGTTTTTAGAAGCTTTATTTAAATTTGGTTTCTATTAGCATTCTAACATTGCTCATATACATTTTGGCATGCCTGGTGGGACCTCGCATGGGTCATCTTCATTAGCTTTTTTAGTCAAGTTTTGTATGTCATTTGCTAATTTTGACTAATTTTGCTTGTTTTTGTGATTGGTAGGATTGTATAAATTGGTTTTTTAGGTCTACATGAGCATGAAGAAGACAAAGGAACTCATAGTCTATCTCATAGTATTTGTAGATTTTTCAAGCTTATAGATGGAAAAAGCACTTGGAATTCTTCTTCCTCTTCTTGTCTATATTCTTCTTATTCCATCTACTTCTTCTTCTTCTTCTTGTGGGAGATCTTGGCCATTTTTTTTAAGGAAGCAAAATCATACACACTTTTTTTAGTGCTTAAAATGAACCCCCAAATCATACTTAAATCCATTAAAAAATTAAAAATTTGCAAAAAAGAAAAAAAAATTTAACAAGTGAAACTAAACCAATCCAATCATTTGCATCCTTGCAACATCAAGGTTTTAGATGCATTCATGCAAAGTTAGGAAAACTTCATTTTTGAGAATTTAAAAAGAACTTCAAGTTTCCATTTCAAAAGGTTCAAAATCAACACTAAGTGCACACTAAAATCTAAATCAAACTCAAAGCATCAATCAAGGATAAAATGAACCTCAGTTGCAAATATTTTAAAGTTCTTTTAAAAATCTCATGAAAACTAAGAGTCCTAAATGGTTACCAAAAATTGTCCTAAAAGCTTTTTTATTTGTTCTAAACAAATGTCTTGTTGCAAAATCTTGAATGTTTCTTAGGTTTTTCATGCATCAAAAAAATCTAGGAATATCATTTTTGGGCGTAAAATATGCAAATTAGAACACAAAATCTTGAATGAAAACCAAAGTCCAAAGAGTCATTTTCACTTTTGAGTCCAAAACAATCTAGAATGGTCTAAGGTTAAAACAAAGCACTTCAAAGTTCTTAACACAACACACAAAATCTCAATCTTGAATGCTCAAAGGAAAAAACTTGAATGTTTAATCACTTGTCTTTGAATGCATGTTGCTAAAATCACTCTTGAGTGCCATGGATTAAAATCAAGTTTTTTTAATTTATGAATGCATGATTAAAACAAAAAATCCAATCTTGAATGCAAAAGGTCAATTAATCATTACAATATCTCACACTTCATTTTTGGGGCATAAATAGAATCTACATTCTAGGAACTTCCTAAATTATAAAAACTAAATAAAGATGCTTTAAGTGAGTTTGTAGTTGGACTCACCCTCTTTAATCACCCATCAATTTAACCATTGGTTGCAATCTCAGTGCCATCTATGGGGATGGGTCCACCTAAGAGGGTGTTAAGTGCTCCACAAAGATCAAATGTCACTTACTTGTGTTTTTATTAGTTTTTCTAACTTAGAAAATTTCTTAAATGCAGATTAGGCTTGCTAACACTTCATTTGGACATTAAAATTGAACAACTCTTGACATGGAGGGCCTTCGGGCATGCGCTTGGAAATTGAGTTTCACACATCTTTGTTTTCGGCTTAAAACAAACTCACACTCAATCTTGAATACCTAACAATCAATTAACATTGCATGGTTTGAACACATTTTCAATAACGCATGCATTTCTTATGTTGACGATCTCTCAACTTTCATTATGCTAACGATGATGTCAAATTGGAATGAACATTGTATGCCATAATCACAAGTGTCTTCAATCATAGCATACAAAATCTAAATCATCAATTGGAATAAATGTGTTTCTTTTAAAGCCCAAGATCATGTATGTGGTTTTTTTTTACACTTTTTAGGAGGCCTTCTTGGGGATTTCATCACCCCTTGGGATGACCTCAACTCCAGCATTCTGACGGAGTATAAAAATTGGGAGGTGAATCCAAAGACACCTCTCTTGGAATCAAGATTTTGTCACTCAGGCTAAGCCTCAAGGAACTTTATACCCTTGAGAAGTGAAAGAGGAGAAGTGGGTTACTGCTCTTCTCATCTGTGTGACATCTTTTTGGTTTCATCTACAGATTTGGGCCTCACGTACCTTGCATATATCAAGGACTCCCTAGCTATAACAAACTTTCATCCTTGTAGAAAGCTTCCTAGGATGTTGGTGTGTTTGACGTGCTTGCTCCAAAATTTTGTCTACTTGTTTGTTCATAGCTTTTGAATGAATGTTTGCCAACTTTGGTCAAAATCCCAAAAAAGAAAAAATCTCCTAGCTCAAGGCATACTTAGCGTAGTCACTACCTCATCAGAAAATCATTCAAGCTCCCCCGCTGCAACCAAATCTATCTAGTTCCTTGCTTTAGAAAAATCCCAAATCCAAAGTCTCTTCAAATCATCCCCCCCAGCCAGCTAGTGACCCAATCCAAAATCACACCCAATCCTTTAAAGAGTTGTTGTCACCCTGCCAGAATTTTCTATCCAATCAATCCAACCAATCCACCAGCCTCACCAAGGTTATCCCTTTGACAGAGCTTTGTCTAGGGTAATCTAGCTTTGTCACTTGTTATCCCTCATCACCTTGAGCTAAAGGTTGGGATCCACAAGTGGTCAATCTCATGTCATGCCCATAGGATCATTAGTCTATCCTTAAGTTGACACAATCTCCACCAATCCAGTGCATAGGAAAGTAAAACTCACTTTTTGACAGCATGCCCTTGAAGTCTTCCATCCATAGGAAAGCCAAAAATCTCCAGCCAATCCTCCTTAGGTCTGTCATAAAGCTTTGACTCTCCCTAGGAAATCCTTCATCAGCCAATCCAAAATCTGTGTTTAATCCAAATCCAACCATGAACTTCTGTGTTCATCCAAATGCAAGACCCCATCCCCATCCGACTCATCATCAAAACATGAAATCCCAAACCTATCATGATGTGTTCGATCGTATTGTCCTTGCTCCCGCAACCTCCTATTCCAATGATGATGAAAATCTTGTTGACTATGATGAGTATATTGAAAGCCTTAGAGGCCTTCCACCAACCATCCCCCAAAATCCAATAGTTATTCCAAACTATCTAGTCATGCCATATGATATCCCATCTTCTCCTCCATCACCCAATCAACCAAGCTTCCAATCTTCCACCCTCATCACACTAGCTATTCCTATCAATCCACCACCTCCACCTCCAACACACGAGTCTCCAAGGAATCTCCTAGAGGAAATACAAGAAAAGATGCCTCCAACAGTCGATAAGCCATGTCATCTAATCCAACCATGTGAAGTAGTCAGTGATGAAGCTTCCCCATCTATAATATCACCCCCATATCCCATAGCTATCATCCCCATACCATCCATAAAATTGCTTAAAATCCTTCCACTTCCCGCAAGCATCAAATTCCCACCACCCATCAAATCACTCCAAATCACATCCACATCTCCTCCTCCAAGCATTATCCAAATCCCATATAATGAACCTCATGCATCCACTCCCATCCATTCTTGTCAAGATCTTGTCCAAAAGCATGTTGAAATATCCTCTGATAGAACAATAGATGTTGCCATCCAACTTATTCCCCTACATGATCCACTTTTACCATCCCCTCCATATCTAAATCCTACCATTTTACTTACTCCATCTCAAGATCCCTTTCCCTTAGCCCACCCAACTCAAGATCCTATCCTCCCATCTCCTCTGCTTCATGATCATACATCTCCCATAATCTATGATGATAGATCCATCGAAAAAGAACTAATTATCATATCTGAAGCTCCAATTCCTTCAACTAGTAATGGACTCACATCTTCTGTTCCAAATAATGAACATCATATTGAAAAAAGAAATGAAAATGTATTTCTAGATGTTGGTATCCCCACTATTCCTGCATAGTCCCAAGTCCTTCCATCTCCACCCCAAAGTTCCCATCCATCTTATTTCGCATCTATTTTGGGCCCTGATCCTACTCCTTATCTCCAACCCTCCATTTTGGGTCCATATATCCCTTATCTAAATCCCACACCCTTTCCATCCATTTTGGGTCCTTACATACCTAATATGAATCCTTTATCCCCTCCATCTATTTTGGGCCCATATCCTTCCTTCCCTCCATCCATTTTGGGCAATTATATCCTATGTTCCAATCTATCCTTCCATCCCCTCAAATCCACCAACTAGATCATCAAAGGAACTCACCCTTGAATCCCTTCCAACCTTTAAACCCTATCACTCCATCAATTATCCCTCCATCTCCTCCATGCTCTTGTTCCCATCCCATGGCTAATAGAAGCATATTGGATGCCAAAATACAAAAGCATAAATCCAAAAATCCACAAAAATCCAAGTCTCAACATGTCCCTTCTAAAATACATGTTCCAAACAAGAAATATTTAATCCCAATCAAAGAAAAAGTCAAGAGGCCACAAAAGCCCCAGCTAAAAAAGTTAAAAATCATGTGGATACCCAAGATGCTCATAAAATAAATGCATCTCAAAGAAAAATCTCAATTGGCATCCATTCATGCTACTCGAAAAGCCTCATCCATCCATCCTTCATCCAAATCCCCATATAAGCATCCTTCATCCTCCCAATCCACTTTTAGTCCATATGCTTCTTATCCTAAATTTCCCATCCTCCATCTTCCAACTCTACTTTTAGTCCTTATCTTTCTCTTCCTCCATTTTCTCCTCAACCTCGCTCAAAACCATCTTTCCCACTACTTTATCACCTCTCAAGGTGTGTGCCAATGATGATCTTTCCATTTTCCTCATCCATTTACCCACGAGCCTTATGTCTTTGCATCCATTATCTGTCAAACTCCCACCCACCATTCCACTTGTTCAATTCAATCCTTTTTCATCCATCCTACCAACATCTATGAGCCAAAAATAGCTGAAGAAAGCCAAAATCATTCCAGCTAAGTCAAAAGTCAAAAAGTCAAAAAATAATAAAGAAAAATAAAGTGTCCACTGGTGAAAACTTGGAAATTCAAGCACCTTGGACAAGTACCATGATGAAAACTTGGCAAACAAGCGTCATGCGTAGTCCCGCCATCCCCAGCTTAGCCTATCACCCTCATGCTTTTTGTCATCTCTTGATATCCAACTCTATCTTCCAATCTATCCACCTATCCTCCACCCTCCATCTTCCATCTCACACCATCCACTTATCTCCTACAGCTTCAGCCAACCATCCCAGCTATCATCCATCTCCCTAGCCCCTTTAGCTTTTTCCATCCTAGCTTCAAACCTATCACATCCATCATAAGACCTCATTCTACATGCTATATTCTAATTGGGGTCACTATATTCCTTGGATATCTTGTCTTGTCCATCCTCCCTTGTCATTAGTATCCCCCTCTAGGCTATCCTCATGCAAATCCAATGTCATCCTCTCATTAGCCATTCACTCTAGTGCCATCTATTCGTTCAACTACCACCAACCTTAGCATTGTCCCCATCATCATCATTGGATGCATCTTGTCAAATCCATATCTTTTGTTATCACCCCACCCTTAGCTTTCACATCTTGCACAACATTGAACCATCCCACTATCCTATCATCCTAAGCTTTTTCCTGCTTGTAACTATCTTGGTCAACTTCACCTTGTAAATATCTTGGTTCGTCAGCTTGTACATCCTCTTTAGCTTAGTACCATTGTATCTATCTAGCTTTTGTGTCAGTTCCTCCTTGATCAGCATCTTGCACACATCGCACATCTTGGTTAGCTATCCCAATGCATCCTTTAGCTAGATCTCCTATCACCAAAGTGTTATCCTTCTTAGTTCAACTTGCCAGATGCATCACTCATCCAGATCCACCAGCTTAGGTGCTCTCGGATAGATCAATGTAGGATATAGCTTTCCTCATGTCTAATCTTGGTCTGTTAGTACCTCATCCTACCCATCTCGTTGGCAAATTTTTCTCTTTTGGATTTTCACTTTCTTTTGATTTGGAATCTTCCCTTTTGGGTCTTGAAGTATCTTTTCCAGGCAATCTTTTTGTTCCCTCCTCAAGGTTGCCACAATCTTCCATATCATGGTATGCTACGAATGGGGCACTCTGAGTGTATGGTTTTGATCAAGTCTTTTGTTTGTTTCTTTTTTGCTTGTGGGTTACCTAGTGCCAGTTCCACACTATTTCCTCCAGGTTTCATGTGTGATGCTAGGGCAATCCTTGTGTGTTTGTTTCGAGTCAGTCTGTCAGTCCTCTGGATGGTTGGTGACATGGCCTTGATGTTCTTGGTAATCTTGGCAATTAACCAACAATCCTATAGCAAATTTAGTGCTCAACTACATGGTGGTACTTCTCTTTGAAGTATTCCCCTGCTAAAAAAAGCTTCAATGGTTTCCCTTCATCTCCATTATCCCCCATCCATATCCAGCATCTGTCTCTCCTACCCCAGCTTATGCATCAGTATCTCTTTGAATCACTCCTCACCTTTAGCTTTAGGGATCCACAATCCTAGTCTTAGGGATCCACCAATCCAAATCAATCCACCAAGCCTCATCTTTCGAGATCCACAATCCTAGTCCTAGGGATCTCTGAAACCCATCTTCCACCAATCTGACTCCTTAAAATCCTATTGCAGTAGCTTTATAATCCCCTCATCCATCTCTCTATCCTGGATTCCTTTTTATAGCGCTCCGCTCCTTCATCCTCCACCTTCCCTAAAGTCTTAAGCTTGCTTCCTCTTGTGCATCTGATTCTCCTTTATCATTCTCCCATAGTGAGATCTTGAGCTAATTCAGCCCCTTCTCTTTGCCAATCTAAGTTTCCTTGCTCATCCAAGATTCTTGTACTTTTCAAGAAGCCATCGAGCCTCGCTTTCTCTCCCCACCGCCTTCTTGAGGGGGCATCTCACAGTCCATTCTCTCCTCTTCTGCTCTAGCCTTGGGCATCTTATTTTCTTATCTTTGATGCCATGCCACTTGTGGCATCACATCAAAGAGGGGCAAAATGTAGACACCTAAAAACCTTTAGAAAATAAAGTATTTTTATTTTTTGAAAAATTTCTGATGACATCATCATTTATTAATTAATTATTTATTTAATTAATTAATTTATTTTTATGCCATTAAATCCCTTTATCTTAATTAAAAATATTTAATTAAGGAATCCCTCCCAAAAATGTTTAAATCTTATTTAAACATTATTTCTTTATTTATTAATTATTTAATTAATAAATTGACCAAAAAACCCAAAATAAATAAAAATTTATTTTTTGCCCAAAACTTGGCCAATTTCCTTAAGACCACTAACCTCTTCCAAAATCTTCTAATCCTTCTTTAATTTTGATTAAAGGCTAATCCCATCATTTCCTACCCCTAATCCCAACTCAAAATATTTAATTAAGATTAAATATTAATCCTAATGTTTCTTAAAAAAGTTTTAATAAATATCTCCTCAACCCAAACCCTTGAAATAAATAAAACTTTATTTATTTCCTAAAAATCTAATTTATCCTCATCCTAAAAATTCTAGACTCTTCTAGAAAGTCTTCATCCTCATCTTAGGAAATTCTAGACTATTCTAGAAAGTCTTTTTCCTCATCCAAAGTCTAGACTCTTCTAGAAGATGTCTTTAAACCTAATCCTAATCCCCACCTAACCTTGTCACATTCCATAAACATGGGTTAAAACTTACTAACCCAAGACAAAGTTAACAAATATCTCCTCCTTCACCCACCCTCATTAAATGCCATCCACTTGCCTATCCCTAAGCTAATCTTAAACCATCCTAATCCATCCTCTAATCATTTACACAATCCTAAGCAAGCTTAAAACCTTCCTAATCAAGCCCAAGTTGAAATTCCTCTCATCTCCTTCAAAATATCTCAACCATAAAACTTTATGAAGCCCACTAGGCCATAAATGACTTTTCCAAGCCCTTTTATTGCTCTTACAAGTCATTATGAGGGTCTTTATGAAGATTTTATCCCTTGAGCCTCCTTTGTTGACTCATCCTTCCCCTTTCTTCCATCCTCTCACCTTGTGACATGTGTCACTCCCTAATTGGCTATAAGGAAGCACAATCCATGTGCTCTCTTCTCATGCAATCTAAGCCCTCCATGAGCTTTTTTCCATCCTTGCATCTTAGCCCTCAATCCCTCAAGCCTCTTGCCTATAAATTGGATCCTTCCCCTTTGCAAAAAAAACACAATCCATGAAGTAAAGTCATAATGCCATTTTGAGAAGTCATTTTACATCAAAACCATACACTCACACCCAAATTCCAACTCTATTTGAAGCCTTTTTTGAAGCATAAAGCTTGATGGTGCAGAGGCACCTAAATTTCAAGAAGACAAAGATATAAAAGCTAGAGAAGCCATTTGTAATAAGTTGTCAAAGGAGGTCTTAATATGATAAATAATGTAAAAATATTTATTTAATTGGTGAATGGATCTATTGACATCCATCTAAAGTCATTTGAGTCATTTGTATTGTATTTGGGTCAAGTTGTAAAGGCTATGAAGCCATTTTTTTGTCAAAAATGTAAAAATTGCATAAAAAGTTGTAAAATGCAACTTTGAGAAAGTTGTTAATAATAGAAAAATGATGTAAAAAGGTATATGGTTGGTCTTGGGGGTAGTTAGGAAGGTTTATAACTGTCAAATGGATATAAAAACTATTGTATGGTCAAACCAAATCAATTTTGGAGAAGAGAAAATACTTTGATACATTTTTGGTGCATTTTATTGTTGTGGTTTTGATTGGTTTTTTTTAGTTTTAGAGTAGTTTTCAGGCCTTGTACGGCCATGTATAGCCTGGAAACCATGTAATATAGTAATTTATATATATTATGATGAATCCTTCTTCTCATTCCTTTGGTTTGGTTCAATTTTATGAAGAAATGAATAAGTTATGGGTATTTTGGTGAAAGTGGATGTTTGCATATTTGAGATTCGCTGAATACAGTCATGTTACAGCATGTGATGCAGACATATTTTGGAGACTCAAGATATCTAATGATATTAATTGGAAATATATGTGAACTAACTTTCATTTCCAACTGGTTTGAATCATTTTCATTTAGATTTGGGAAAGTTATAAAGATTTGAGTGAGAACTGATTTTTAAAGATATCCATTCAAGATGAAGGCAGGGATTTGTGCTTGAAAAATTATATATGAATGGGAAAAATAAATGGCTTACAGATTTGGAAACTAGAATCATAGATGGATAATGTGGAATTGGTTTGAGATTATTTAAATTTTTTTTGTGAAAGATATTTGATGCCCTAGGAAGGGTTACCAGTTTTGGTTCTGGTTTATGACAGAGCAAATGGGTCTTGATACAAAGACCATAACTTGTAATTGGTTTATTGGATGGGTACCATATTTGAATATGTTTTAATATACCTAGTATTTAACAATTAATCCAAAGGGTTTGGAAAGAAATATTATATATTGAAAGTTATGAAAAATGAAATTTGATATAGAAATCAGGATATGTGAATGGAGGAAGGTTGATATTTTTGTGTTGGAAAATGTTTTGTTCTACCTTGTAAGATGCCTCTAATTATGGAGTTTATTTAATGGATTTTGAAGGGATCAAAATGATCCTATTATTTGGTTGATTTGAAAGATTCTCTGCATCACTTGAGCATACATCCTATCTATTTAGACAAAGCTACTCAACAAGAGAGCTTCTCATTGAGAGAGCCCATTAATGGCTCATATTCTCAATTGAGAGCTCATCTTAGTCTATCTTGAAGTTTATGAATTTTTTTTAGTTTGTAGAAGCTTTATTTAAATTTTGTTTCTATTAGCATACTAACATTGCTCATATACAGTAGTGACTACCAAGTCACACCCTATGAATGCTAAGTTGCATTCAGGAATTGGGTTACATTTAGGAACTGAGCTATATTTAGATGTCAAATTAAAAAATGAAGTGGATGCACATTCTGATTTTGAGATTAGTGTGCATGAAAGAGATGTTAAACTACCTAATAGAGATATACATAGTGATTCTAAAGTTGAAAGACAAAATAAAGAAACAAAAACTGAACCAAGATTGTCTAAGTATGTTGAAAGACATTATCCTAATGCTCAAATCATTGGAAATAAAGATTCTAGAACAATGACAAGAAGCAAATTGAGAACTGAAACATGTTTTTTGAGCTTGAAGGAAACTAAAACAATAAAATATGCACTACAATATGTTGACTAGTACAAAGCCATGGGAGAAGAGATTGAACAAATAGAGAAGAACAAAACATGGAGTCTAGTTCCTAGACTAGAAGACAAAAATGTGATTGATACCAAGTGGCTATTCAAAAAAAAACTAGATGAAAATGGTGAAGTCACAAAAAATAATACAAGATTAGTTTGCAAGGGATATGCACAAGAAGAAGGAATTGACTCTGGAGAGTCATTTGACCCTATCACCAGATTGGGAGTAGGAAATCTACTTGCTTATTTTGCATTAAAAGGTTTCAAATTTTATTAGGTAGATGCTAAATTTGCATTTCTAAATGGCATATTAGAGGAAGAAGTTTACATTAAACAGGCAAAAGGTTTTGTTGATGTTAACAATAAGAACATGGTATGTAGACTACACAAAGCTTTATATGGTTTGAAAAAAGCATCAAGACCATGGTATGGGAGAGTTCATAATTATCTTGTGAAGATTAGATTTGAAAGTACTGATGATAACAACAATCTATACATAAGGATAGAAAAAGGAAAATTTATTTTGTTACCTAAAATATTTGTTGATGATATCATATTTAAAGGTCAAGATGCTTTATGTAAGGATTTTGCAAATCAAATGAAGCAAGAATTTGAGATGTCTATGTTTGGAGAGATCAATTTTTTTGTGGGTTTGCAAGTATATCAGATGAAATATGGTATATGCATCATTCATTCAAAGTATGTCAAGGAAATATTGAAAAAAATTAGATTAGAGGATTCCAAACCAGTAAGTACACCTATGGTGATATGACACAAATTGTCAAAGAATGATGATTCTACTGAGGTGAACAAAACAATGTACAATCTATGATTGGAAAATTGCAATATGTAGTACATAACAGACCTAATATTGCATCATCTATAGGGATAGTTATAAGATTCTTTGCTAATCCCAAGGAGAATCATTTAATGACTATGAAGAGAATAATAAGATATCTGAAAGGAATAGAAGAGTTTGGTCTATACTACAAGAAGAATGAAAATTTTGAATTGAGAGCCTATATTGATGTTTATTAGACTAGAAATATTGATGATAGAAAGAGTAATAGTGGAGGAGCATTTTTTTTAGGCAAGAGATGTTAGAAATGATACTCCAACAAGATAACTCAAGGGGTGGGGGTGAATTAATTATTCAATAATTAAACATTTATCCTCTTCAAAAAAACTTAACCATTCAACCAAAGAAAATAAAAATCATAAAGATTCAAAAAAATAATTACACTAGATATGTTGACTACGGAAACCCTTGATCAGAGGGAAAACCCTAATGGGAATGATGCCCCCAAGATGATGTACTAATATAAATATTCCTTGTTAGAGGATGGACCATGTTAGGAGTCTATTGATATATTTAGTATAAAGAGTCCCTATTAGGAGACTTTGAACCATTATTAGGAGATTCCAACCTTGTTAGGAGTTGTGGAAGGTAGTTGAACCCATTGGTGTTTGAAACTACTGAGCAAGAAATTGCTCAATACCAAAATGATAACACTCATATAAACTAAGGATTAGCTAATTCCTATAATCAATTACATAAGTAAACCATTTGGACCCAACTTCAACAAAATCAAAGATGGTTTCCTACTCTTTAGGCTCTACAAAACCTATACCTATGGATGATTCTAATGCAAACTATTGTATGAAAATTATCTTAGTTTCATTTTGATTCTCATCTTCTATCCTCAGGCACATACACAGTTTAAAAATTTCTTTAATGCTTTCAAGTTTATATGCATCCCTCATAAGTGGGTCATAATTCTCCTAGAGTTTACAAGTATTTCTTGAAATAGTAGCTACCTAACACTCAGAAACTAAATCTAAATGAGGGGTGACCGGAATTATAACTTTAAACAAAATGGAACAAGAATGGTTTTGAATTTGTGATTAATTTGATATGCAAAAGTAGAATTTAATCCAAAACACTCATGATTCATTAGACTAGTGTCTTATCCATTGGGAAAAACACTATCTATTGGTAGGAGATCAAATTCAATTAATTTGTAAATGAATTCATCAATTGTAGTTAGCTATTTCCATTCTTATGATTTATTCAATTTATAAACTCATAAACCTCACTAATCCACTGAAGCATTTATATAATTCTTTGAATTAAAAGCAACAATAGTATCAGCATACAACCCATCCAGATTGCATTCAATCAATTGAACCTTATTCAAATGACATCAAAGTAAAAAAAATCATAAAATAGAGATAGAAATTAATGACACAAATCTAATGCAAATACCCCTTTGTATTATCCTTCTTGATGACTAATACAATGATAAATAGAAATTTAGTTAGAAGCCTTGAATATATTACTGATGCTATCATTTGTATTATTATCAAAGAGTACAATTTTGATAGTAAACTCAACACATCTACATGCAACTAGACTAACTATAACTTTTTGAAAAAAAACCAAAATTATGCAACTTTTTAGACCCCTTCTCTAGCCCTAGGATCTCACTTATATAATGTGAGATGCAACAAGCTTCAGGCTTAGAGAAATTAACAAGTGTCCAAAAGACAAAACTTAATGTAACAAAAAACTAACACATAAATATATTATTTAGTAAGTCCCATTTATGTTACATCATAACAAGTTACTAGCTCTTTTGATTTGCCCCCACTATTCTGACTCTTTTGAATATGCAGCTACCAAGATGGCCAATAATGAATCCTATGTTAATGTTTTCAAATCAACTCCTACTCATGGGCTTTCACTATTTTCATCTTGAACTAACAAAACCATTTTTACCCTTAATTAATATTCTATCATGTCCACATCTTGGTTCTCTTAGCTTGTAGTTAGAACCAATTAGTGACCTTCATCTTCCTGATCTTTTAGATATGGTGATGTTGTGTCAATAATATACACCTCATCCTCTTGTACCTCATCACCATCTATAATGACCTCTTCTAACTACTCACCATAAGGTATATTGACCATCCATGTGTCAAATTATGCATCATCTAGCCAATTGAATTGCAGAGTATCATTTTTCTTCTTAAGTATATTCTTAGCCTCATTATCAATACTAAAAAATTCTTGTTTCAAAGAATAAAAAATAACTGGACTTTCACCAATTCCTCTATCATGGTGGCCCATCAAGCCTACCCTTTTTCATTTATAACCTTATTCATCCTCAAACAGAATAGGTCATCCAATTCCTTAGCCTATTCATCCTTACTCTTCAATTTATTCTTTCTATCCAAGGCACAAGGAAACAAATCAAATTTTTTATTCTTATAGTTCCTTAAATAAGAAACAACCTTTATTTGCAAAGAAACTCTTCTATTATCAAAATTTGATAAATCATTAGCAATATCATATGTCTTTTCAATATGGTCATGGGAAGACCTTATAATAGAATAGCATAACAAGATAATTTCTTTCTTTCTCTTTCCCCACTTATTAACAATAGGCTTTAGTGCTTCATCATGGGTTTTCAATTCCTCCCATATACTTATTACTTTTTCTAATTGATCATAAAACAAGGGCCATTCAATTTTATGTACTAGGTACATTAGAGCCTTTCTAAGTTTATCCTCATATTGCACTTCCATCTCTAAGTTTACTTTTTTCTTCCTCAAAATCTTCTACTATGTAATATTGAGGCCTCTGTGGAGTGTCTAGCATTTCTATAAGAGGAGTGGATTTAAAAGGCTCTGCTAGAGGGTGAGGATATGTTATTTTTGACCTAGTAGACCCTCCATAATTTTATTTTACAGTGTAATCCTCTTTTGAACTTCTCTATTTTATGCTTCTAAAATTGTTTCATACTTATTTTACAATTCAAATAGGGCCTTTTCTTCCTTTTGAGCAGTGGCACAATGATTTCTCGATCATGACATAGCGACCTCCGCTAAGAACTATATTCTGATGATAGATAAAAGATAACATATCAATCATAATTACACCAATTAATACTATTTTTAGAAACACTGGCTACACACATTCATGATACTGCATGGGAATTCCATGGTCATCATCAGTTTTAAAAGGTTTTTACTTTCGTTGTATTCTGATTAGTTGATATATTCCCACTGGTAGGGCATATATGATTTTTTGGTCACAACATAGTGACTCACCAGAAAAATTTGAGTTCCAATGACACCATTTGCAATTTTCTCCATGTGCTTCCTTTCTGACACTGACAACTCTGGGACAAAGCACATGACCAAAACATTTTCAAATCAATGCACATTTCTAGTACCTGACCTCACCTTATGATACCACAACTCAATTTCTGATGGTCACTATGTTTCCATGATAAAAGACCTTGCATTTTGTTATAAAAAAAAAGTGACAACTATGGATCTAACCAAGATCAAATGGTGAGAAAAGATTTTGAAAAAGGTAACTTAGCACAACAAGAATTAAATGGGCAAGGAATATTTGCATTTTAAAAGATTTCACACCGGGATAATTTCAAAACTAAAAAAGACCTAAGGTTTGAAAAAGTTTTCAAAAGGTAACAAATTGCAAGGCACAAAAACTAGAAACCCTAGCCTCTAACAATGGACTCAAATCCTAAAATGGGAAAAATATATCATGCAAAAAATCAAACCAACAATGGCTCTGTTTGGGGATGATAGACTACCTAAGTCTATGCAAGAATTCAAAATCTTCGGTAGAGCAGACCACATACTCGATACAACTATGAAAAATTCTTTAGAGAGCTAAAAAAAAAACCATAAAAACTAGGAACCAAACTATACAAAGATATTTACAAAATATACAAGATATACAAGAAAACAAGGAACCCTAAAACTAGTATTCATGGAAAATAGATACCTTAGGAAAAGTACCCCTTCAAGAATTGTCCATGAACTAGAAATTCAATAATATCTCCAATTAAATTCTTTAGAGAATATGAATCTTCTCCATTTGTGTCACAAATATTGTATGGGCCAAGCCAGATTGGGTCAAATTTACCATGTTTTCCTTTATCCTCCATTCTAGCATTCCACATTAATGCCATATCACCTATTTCAAATTTCCTCTCAATAGCCCTTTTTTCATATAAGTGCTTCATTTATGATTGTAACTTGGCATTATGAGTAGAAGACTCTCTCCTTGTTTCTTCTAATTGCAAGATATCATCAATTCTAAGTTGCATCTCATCAATGATATCATCTTCATACAATTGAACAAATTTATATATATCTTTTTGGTTATTCTATGGAAGTCTAGTATGTATGTGATAGACCAAATCAAATGGAGCACATCCAATGGCTTTTTTCATAGTAACCCTATCAGCCCATAGAGTTAATGGAAATTTTGAATCCCAGGCCTTCTTGTTTTCCCCTATAATCCTCTTGATGATTTTCAATATACTTTTGTTACTTGATTCTACCTGACCATTTCCTTGAGGATGATAGGGTGATGATGTGTACTCTATAATGCCATACTTTTTATTTAAAAAAATTATATTCCTTAGATCTAAAACACAACATTATCAGTTATAATCTTCTGAGGGCATCCAAACCTGGTCACAATATTATTCAAAATGAAATTAATCACCACTTTACATTTTGAATTCTTAGTAGGAATTGCTTCAACCCATTTTGTTAAGTAACCAGTAGCCACCAGGATCCAAGAATGTCCACCACTAGATTTGTTTGAGATCTCACCTATAAAATCAATTCCCCATTGTTGAAAAGGTTTCTACACTTTAACAGGTCTTAATGGTAAATTCCAAGAGAATTTGAACTTTCCACTAAACCTTTGACAAGTATCACATGTTTTAACAAACTCATGAGAATCCTTGAAAAGTGTTGGCCACCAAAAGCTAGCCTAAGAACTTTGTGAGTAGTGGTTTAGCCATATAATGACCACTACATACACCTTCATGCATATCTTTCAAAATCCTTTTAGATTCAATCTCATCTACACACTTCAAAAGTACTCCTTCCATATTTCTTCACCATAATTGACCTTGCACTATAACATACCTTATGGCCTATAACTTAAGGGATCTTTTCTGATTGTCTATTAACTCTAATGGATATTTCATATTTTATAAATAATAAATCACATCTCTATACTAACCAGAGGTATCCATATCTCATAAATTATCCCTACAACTATCATCGAGCTAATTGATTTTGTTTGCCTCTAGATTGGCTTATATCATCAATTTGGCCAAACCTTTACCCCTAACTAGTTTAGTAATCTAAATATCAATGTTGAACTCATGTATCCTATTAATCCATCTACATCTCCTACCAGATACCTCTTTTTGTGAAAAAATATCCTTCACAATAGTAGCAGGAACAAAAGCAATAATAGTAGGTCCCATTAAGTAACACCTAAAATCCTTGACTCCTTTCACCAGTGCATATGCCTATTTTTCATTTATATCATACTTGAGTTTTGCTACCTGCAAGAATTTTCTAAAAAATGCAATGGGCTACTCATAACCTTCCTCATTTTTCTATAAAAATACTATAGCAACAATGTGAAATGAGGCAAAGGAAAATATATGCATTGGTTTATCATAATTTGGAGCTCTAAGAATAGGGGCATCTTTAATGGCTTGCTTAATCTTCTAGAATGCAATGCTAGGTTCACCATCCCATTTTATCTTAGATCATTTCTTTAGCATCCTTGATATAGGCCTACTAATCTCTCCAAAATTACTCATAAATCTCCTAATAAAGTTGATCTATCCAAAGAATGACTGAATACCTTTAACACTTTTAGGTTTCTAAATCTTGTCTTTTTCTTCTACCCTTTCAGAGTCAATCCTCACTCTATGCTTACCAACTAGATGTTGTAACAACTTTCCTTCAGTAACACCAAAACTACATTTCTTTAGATTCAAAGAAATACTATACTTAAGGGCTCTAATAAATACCTTTTCTAGATATATGCAATGATCATTCTCATCCTTGGAATAAGTAGTGAGGTCATCTTGATACACAAACAAAAATTTATCAATAATATCAGCAAATGCCACATCCATAGCCCTTTGAAAAGTAGCCCCAACATTAGTAAGCCCAAAAGGCATCCTGATATAAACATAAGTACCCCATGGAGTAGTAAAAGTAGTCTTGAACTATTCTGATTCTTTAACAACCACTTGATTATAGCCTAAAAATCTATCCATCATAGACATAAGTTTAGAACCAATGACCCTTTGCAACATGGCTTCCATATTTGGCAATCCATAATTATCCTTTAATGAAGATATATTAAGATTCATAAAGTTAACACATAACCTTATATCTTCATTTTTCTTCCTAACAAGGACTAAATTGGATACCCAAGAGGAATGCTTGATAGGCTTTATGATCCCAGCATCTCTTATCTTGACCAATTCCTCTTACATTTTGGGAGCCAGGGTAGGATTTATTGGCCTCAATTTTTGTCTAAAAGGCTTAGCATCTGATTTCAAAGGGATTTCATGCTAAAAAAAATCTTCTCTATAAGCCTTTAAGTCATCATATTACCATGCAAACACATGTCTATATTTCCTTAGTAGGTCTATCAAATCTTTCCTAATTTTTGGAGGCAATTGCTTACCAATATATACCTTTTTAGGTGTTTCCTCTATTCCCAAATTTACCTCCTCTAAATCTTTGGAATTATATTAGCTAGTATTGATTTTTGACCTATCTTGGTTGTCAAAAATAGTTTCTAAAACAACTAGACCCTTTGGAATTTTATTTGTCTTTAACTGCACAACTTCCTACCCAAAAACAATATCCCTTCTATTTATATTTTCTACATAAGCTTCATAATCAATTTCTTATCCTAACAACATATTCTCATAGCTCAAAAATCTTAGAATATCCTTATCATCTTCAAACACTTTCCAATTCTAGATACTATCAGGAATAGAGGGTCTAGTTTGAGTTTCAACTTTGGATATGCCAATAAATGTAACATCATCAAGTTTTATTGCTATATTTGCTAACAAGTCTGCCATTTTTTTATTGGTTCTATCTTTCCAAATTATCCCAAATGCATCAAAATATTCAATCATATCCCATACAAAATTTCTATATCATTTTAATCTTTTGTTCTTTGAAACATAAGCATTTCTTACTTGGGGTACAACCAATTCAGAATCTACTATAAAATGTAAACATTTTACCCTATTCTTATGAGCTAATCTAAGGCCTAATAGTAAGGCCTCATATTCTTCTATATTGTTGGTACAAGGGAAACTTAAATTAAATGAAAATTTGTATGTTACCCCTGCTGGAGATATTAACAAAATACCTGCACCTGCTCCATCTTTGCAGCAAGCACCATCAAAGAACATGGTCCATAAATCTCCTTTGTCTATTTTTGTATCAGCTTCTATTTCCATCTAAGGTTTATGCTTACCCTTCTTCAAAGTTAGAACCTCATCTCAAAATGCATTGACATCTGTATCCAAAAAGTTTGTCATATCATCCTCAATCTCCTCTTCTATCATGTGTAGGCATCTTGGTTCTCTATTTATCTTTACCAAATTCCCATCAATGTTAAAAGTAGCAAATGATAAATCACATTGCAAAATTCCTCCCATGGCAACACTCCATTTTCTAGATAACAACATACCATACTAAGGTGGAATATCAACAACCAACACACTCATTGTAAGTTCTTTGTTTGGATAAGCTATTAGTCTATAAGGTAAGGCATTAATAGTACCTATGACTATCACTTCTTTTTTATCCATGGTACAACATCTTCCTTGATTGGTATCAACTTTCAAACCTAGTTCCTTCATTATTTCAAAAGGCATAATAGTATTGGAAGCACCAAGATCAATCATGCAATTTTTTAATGTTTTACCATTTTCCATGATACTCAAGAAAAATGGCTCAACAATTCCCAAACATTCATTAACAGAGCTATCCAAAAACATCTGAGGAATTTGAGACACAAGTACTTCAGCTTCTTTGTCTTTTACCTTTTCTTTGCTTCCTTGGTTGGGATCATGAATTTCATTGCAATCTTGTTTTGTCCTTACATCAGTATTCCCCAACCATGCTATGAATTTATTTTGATATTCAGGGATCCTTAATAATTTAGAAAAAGGAACTTTGAAAATGATCTAAGATAAAACATTAAGCATATCTATAGAATAATCTGAGGGATTATCAATAGTCTTATCCTTCTTCTCATGATGTTTATCAAAAGTACCTTAATAATTCTTGTCATTTACACTGATCATTTTTTATACCTGCTCATCTAATTTCTTGGGAAAATTATTTGAGAATACCAACTCCATATGATTTCCCCCTTTCTTTGGTTCCCAATTTTTATTGGAAATTTTGAACTTCATAGTAGGGATTTCTTTATGCTTTACAACTTCCTTTTTCTTAGGGTTGGCTTTCTTGATAAATATGCTAGCCACCTTACCCTCATCAGCACTAGATGCTATCTTATTCTTCTTTTTCAAAGTAGTAATTCTCCTAAGTAATTCTTGCTTTTCCTCATAAGACTTAATGATCTTTTCCCCTCTTTCCTTCTAAAATTTCCTATAAATAGCCTCTTGCTCAATGAGCTACATTCTCAGCATTTCATTCTCATTAGGGTCAGGAATAGTAAACTCAAAACCAGACTACCAAGCACTAGATGCTATCTTATTCTTCTTTTTCAAAGTAGTAATTCTCCTAAGTAATTCTTGCTTTTCCTCATAAGACTTAATGATCTTTTCCCCTCTTTCCTTCTAAAATTTCCTATAAATAGCCTCTTGCTCAATGAGCTACATTCTCAGCATTTCATTCTCATTAGGGTCAGGAATAGTAAACTCAAAACCAGAGGTCTTCTCATCATGGAAACTTTTAGGCTCTAAATGTTTTTTTCTTTCCCTTTCAGAAGAGTAATCTGACATGAAAGGGTTTGTGCTACATTAGAAAAGATTTTTACTAGTCCAATCCTCCAGACTAAGTGCATGTGGTTGGATAGATTTTTCTTGACATATCATTTCAAAAGTATTATAAAAATAATCATCAGACAAACCAAGATGAGATCTAGGACCCTTATAGAAAGGATCATTTTCAGTAGCAGGAAGGTAGGTGTTAGTTTCCCTTGCCATTTTCTCTTGGGAATAATTTCCCTTCTACATCTGAGCTCCTTTCACAACCCAGTTTTTCTTTCCTCTAGGAGGAAGATCAATCTGTAACTTAATAGCTAGGTTTTTCTTTACATTTGCCCACTTTTTTTTCACACTTCCCATGATTTAAAATGTCCTTAAATTTGACATTGGTTAAAACCTTTATGAGTCGCCACCCAGCTAGGGAAAAGTAATGCAGTAATCTTGTTGACCAAGTAAAATATCACAAGATTGTCAAGATGGAAGCTAACAAATAGAATGCAACCAATCAAAAGTTGTTTTGGAACTACAACTCTTTCTTAATGGATAAGACACCTTTGTAAGGACCGTACATGTCAGTGTACACCTGTGGTGTGGGGGTTTTTCTCTTTCCTTTTAAATTTTCAAGGTTTATCACTATAAAACTCCACTAAAACCATGCATCACTCCCACAACATCTGACAATGGAAATACTAACACTTGTCTCTAGCAAAGTTGCCATTTTGTTGGTGTTTGAAACTACTAAACAACAAATTTCTCAATACCAAAATGATAACACTCATATAACCTAAGGATTGGCTAATTCCTATAATAAATTACATAATAACACTCATATAACCTAAGGATTAGCTAATTCCTATAATCAATTACATAAGTAAACCATTTGGACCCAACTTCAACAAAACCAAGGATGATTTCCTACTCTTTAAGCACTACAAAACCAAGGCAAGTATACCTAGGGATGATTCTAATACAAACTATTGTGTGAAAATTATCTTAGTTTCATTCTGACTCTCATATTCTATCCTTAGGCACATACATAGTTTACCAATTTCTTTAATGCTTTCAAGTTTATATGCATCCCTCATAAGTAGATCTGGTCATAATTCTCCTAGAGTTTACAAGTATTTCTAGAAATAGCAGCTACCTAAGACTTAGAAACTAAATATAAACAAGTGGTGACCAGCATTATAACTTTAAACAAAATGGAACAAGAATTATTTTGAATTTGTGATTAATTTGATATGCAGAAGTAGAATTTACCCCAACTCACTACTGATTCATGAGACCAATGTCTTATCTATTGGGAAAAAGACTATCTATTGGTAGGAGATCTAATTCAATTAAATTGCAAATTAATTCATCAATTATAGTCATCTATTTCCATTATTATGATTTATTCAATTTATAAAATCATAGACCTCACTAATCTACTCAAGCATTTATATTATTCTTTGAATTAAAAGAAACAACAGTATCAACATCCAATCCATCTAGATTGCATTCAATCAATTGAACCTTATTCAAATGACATCAAAGTGAAAAAAACTCATAAAATGGAGATAGAAATTGATGACACAAATCTAATACAAATACCCCTTTTTATTATCCTTTTTTATGACTAATACAATGACCAATGGAAATTCAACTAGAAGCCTTGAATATCTTACTGATGTTGTCATTTGTATGTATTATCAAAGAGTACAATTTTGACAGTGAACTCAATAGATCTACATGAAATTAGACTAATTGTACCTTTCTTGAAAAAAAAAAATTAAACAACCTTTTAGACCCCTTCTCTAGCCCTGGGATCTCACTTATATAATGTGAGATGCAACAAGCTTTATGCTTAGAGAAATTAACAAGTGTCTAAAAGAAAAAACTTAATGTAACAGAAAGCTAACAAATCAATATATTCTTTGGTAGGTCCCATTTCTATTACATTATAACAAGTTACTGGCTCTTTTGATTTGCCACCACTATTCTAACTCTTCTGAATATGCAGCTACCAAGCTGGCCAATAATGAATGTTTTGGTAATGTTTGCAAATCAAATTCTACTCATGGGTTTTCACTATTTTTATCTTGAACTAAAAAAACCACTTTTACCCTTAATTAATCTTCTATCATGTCCACATCCTAGGTCTCTGAGCCTATAGCTGGAACCAATTGGTGAATTTCATCTTCCTGATCTTTTAGATTTAGTGCTATTGTTTCAATAATCTACACCTCATCCTCCTATACCTCATCATCATTTGTACTAACCTCTTTTAATTTCTCACTAGAAGCAATATCTACCATCCATGCGTCAAATTGTGCATCATCTAGCTAGTTGAATTGCAAAATATCATTTTTCTTCTTAAGTATATACTTAGCCTCATTATCAATACTAAAAAATTCTTTCTTCAAAGAATCAAAAAATAACTAGACTTTCACCAATTCCTCTATGATGGTGGCCCACCAAGCATGCCCTTTTTCATTTATAACATTATTCATCCTCAAACAGAATAGGTCATCCAATTCCTTAGCCCATTCATCGTTATGATTCAATTTATTCTATGTATCCAAGACATGAGGAAACAAATCAAATTTTTTATTCTTATATCTTCTTAAATAAGAAACAACCTTTAGTTGCAAAGCAACTCTTCTATTATCAAAATCTGACAAATCATTAGCAATATCATATGTCTTTTCAATATGGTCATGGGAAGAACTTATAATAGAATAACATATAAAAGGTAATTTCTTTCTTTCTCTTTCCCCATTTATTAACAATAGGATTTAGGGCTTTATCATGGGTTTTCAATTCCTCCCATATACTTATTACTTTTTCTAATTGATCATAAAATAGGGGCTATTCAATTTTATCTACCAGGTACATTAGAGCCTTTCTAAGTTTATCCTCATATTGCACTTTCATTTCTACATGTAATGCCAAAAGTTTACTTTTTTCTTCCTCAAAATATTCTACTGTATAATATTGAGGTCTTTGTGGGGTGTATGACATTTCTATAAGAGGAGTGGATTCAAAGGGCTCTACTAAAGGGTGAGGATATGTTATTTTTGGCCTAGTAGACCTTCCCATAATTTTATTTTCTAGTTCAATCCTCTTTTGAACTTCTATGTTGTATTCTTCTAAAATTGTTTCATACTTATTTTGCAATTCAAACATGGCCTTTTCTTCCTTTTGAGCAGTGGCCAAAACAAATTGAGATGAATCTACATTCCAGTGTTTAGCCTACACATGAGAAGTATCAGCTACTCTCCTTACAACTATACTTCCCATCAAACTAGAATCATTTGGTTGTGATGATGTGGCTATTGATCCTCTCCCCAATGACCATATGACTAAAGTAGATTAGTCTTCATTGAAAGTAGATCCCTAGAAGTCTTTCTTACTTTGATCTTATAAATAAAGTTTATTTGAAATAGAATTAAACACTAGAGCATCAGCAATGTCCCAATTGGATAACAACAAAATTTTTGATGCTCTGACCATCTGTCTTCCCTGCTTAGGGCTTAGACTTTGAAACTCCCTCATCATCTCCTCTTTTACCTAATTTTTGGATGCTCTATTCTTAATTTATTACACCTTTCTTCAAATATGCCCATATTAGCCTGACATGCAAATTGGAGAAAAGCCCTAGATTTAACAAAATTGTCATCAGACACAAATTGATGACTAGCCTATTCTAATATAGGGTCCAATTCCTTGCCTCTATAATATGAAACTATCAAATCCAAACTTGGCACAGGAGGCTCTCGAGGGTTTCCCTCATCTAATTCTACTTGGGTGATAAATACACTTCCTTGTAACCCTATTTGCTCAATCTGCTCTCTAGTGAGATGTTCTCCTCCAATCTACAAAGGTGAATTAGTGGGTGAATACTCCTCACATTGAGGACTCAATTCCTTTATTATCTTCTCCCTCTTGGGAGAAGGTTCATTAGGTCTCTCCTTTAAGACTACACTGGTGGATCCCATTATTTGCTTGTCCTTCTCCATAGTGGCCTTTTTATTTTGAATTATAGTACAACTTGGTCTCTTTTGAACAATCATTTGACCAACTCCTACATAAGGAGTGAAAGCCAACCTCTTCATGAGCTCTCTAGCCTTATTTGGTATGAATCAATAAAGATTTTTTTCTTCTCATTCATGGCTTCAATTATTTTAGGGAAAGTATTCATGAGCTTATTTACTTTATCAACCTCTATATTAGCATTATCTAGAGGACTATATTTTTGATCAAAAAAATGAATGAATTCTAAAACCATAGAATAGACTCTCCACTTTTCCTTTGTGGTTTCCTATTCCTAAAATGAGAACTCATTCCTTATGATTTCCTATGGATAATATGAGTCATGTTTGACCTTTCCCAATTTGATTCGCATTCTTATGGTCTAATTATAAAACCCCTCAGTATCACAAAAATGGGGATGGGAAATAGCCATTTGTACTAATCCAAAATTTTATGTAAAAAGAGCCAACCCCCTTTAGTAATTACAAACTAATGGGCCATAGTACAGGTAGGAAAGATTGACCCCAATTTCCTTTTCAATAGATACATCTCTTCAAATCCCCCTAACTATCACAAGACTTTAGCCATTACTACATTTAAAGGTACTTAGTAGGGCAACACATGAAGGTTTCCTTTAAAACCATAAATTCTAAAAATAGTAGAAATAGAGTATGGGATGATATCTCCCCAATTGTGTGAAACTTTCAAACCACTAGGATTGTCCATAGGCATAATGAGATTCATTAGTGCCTTAGGGATTCTAGGATTTTCACTCAATATGAGGCAACTCAACTTAGGAGTGAAATACCTATCAAATCTGACAAAGCTAGCCTTCTCTACATCCCAGGTCATATCTACACTCCACAATTGGACTAGTAGTGCTTCCCATCCTCCTCTCTATTCAACTCCATTTCTTTACTAAAATATGTTACTCCCTTAAATAGGAACATATGCGTGAATAGAGAATAATGGCCAAAAGTTCTCTCCACTTTCCCTTTTGCAATTCCAACCAAACCAATATGAATTTCTTCAGCCAAATAATAAGCAAAATCAAAAATAATATCTACAACAATGGAAGCAATCTAAACCATCATATACATAAGGCTGATGGGCATGAAATTCTGTTCATCTTTACCAAAAACACAACATAGGGTCCTGTATATTTTTATAGCTTGGGAAGTGAAAAATATCCTTTTTAAAAGGTTCCCTAGAGGCTATAGTAATTACTAGAAAATTTCCTATTGTGCCAATATGTGCCATCAGTGCAACTCCCCTAATCACATCCTTCTTTGCCTTGTATTTATTTTCTAATTCTCTTAGATTAATTGGCACATGATAATCTATCAATTACTCTAGGTGAAAAACCTCTCTAATTTCCTCAAGACTGATTGAGGCCAGAGGCACACCATCAATTCTTCTTAGCATCCTAATAGCTTGATCATGATTCTTTGCAATGGATTCAAGAAAATCATAATCCATGAAAACACTTGGAACAACTAGTTTTCCCAAATCAAAATTCCAAACATTGGCATGCAAGGAAAACAAATTCCTCTCTGAAAACCACTTTTTAAATATAACAAGACAAGACTACAAATTTGTTGCAACCCTAACCTAGTTACCTTTATCATATAGGCCATCTAAAATTTTAAGCCTAGGGTTTAAGGAAGTTAATTTATTAAGTTGCAAGGTCTCAATGGTGGACTCTAGGAGTAACTCTAACAAATCATCATGAACATTTTTATCCATATAATTCACTTGTCCAGAAAACACTTTCTTTGGAGGCATCTTGACTTTAATTCTCAAAAAGTAAAATTCTATAGAGGTTACAGTGTATAAGTACTTACTTTCTTGTAAGCTTGTTCTTCTCCAAACTATTGCAATAGCTAATGAACAAATGGGAAACTACTTCACATTTTTCCTAGGCTTAACACGATATTCTTAGTAGGCTCTTGTGCTCAGAAAACTTGAAATTTTTGTTCATGTGAGATTGGAACTCATGCAATCTCTTGTATTATACTCTATTTCTCTCACACGTAGAGCTTTCATTCCTCATAAATGCACAGAATGGAAAAATAGAGTGGCATCACCTTCCTTTTTAAATCTATATCGTTGATCTTTAAAAAAAAATCCTTCGATCGAGGGATAAAAATAGGGCTGACTCATCTTTCTTCTCAACATGCTAGTAGTCAAACCAATGAAATGCTTCCACTTGTACCTATCCTTCTTTTTTGGCACTTCAAATTGGACCCACTAACTTTTGAGGACACATATCACCAAATCACTACCTTGCTATGTGTAAAGAGTGAGCATATTGCCATAGTGAGGAAGCAATAATCCTTGATCTAATATTAATCTGATGACAAGCATTATACTACATTCTCATTACTATAATGGTGGGTCCCTCCTATATTTTCCTTTTTTTCTATGTCGCTATGCATAAAAAGTGAGCAACTTTCAATAGCAAGGTAGCGACTATCATTGATCTCACCTTGACCGAATGATCCCAATTCTTTACCTAGTTTTTGACTTGGAAGTGGGTCCAAATTTCTTGGTGATGCTGAGCTATCTTGACATGCTAGCATGCATATATTATATTAATCCTTAGTGACATCACTTCCTCTTGATTTCATCAGGTTTCTTATTTTCAGGCAAGTCGCTACATTGCTACCCGTGAAGTGTGAAGCTTTTCCAGTTGCAACCTAGCAACCTCTGATGGATTCAAAGTTTCTAGCATATGAATTCTTAGTAGGATTCCACCATGTCATGGGATTTTCATAATTCATTTCTAATGAATCATTCATTGGGGCCCACTTTTTTGAAACTATTGCTACATCATGACATTTTGACGAGTTGCTACATTGCTATCGATGAAAGCCATTAACTTTCTGGTCATGACATAATGACTTCCATTGATCCATCTAAGTTCAGTGTGAAGAAATTTTTTTAACATGATAACTATAATTGATATGACTATCACAAAAATAAAAGAATACTTTCCAAAATATCTTTCTTGGGATCTTCATAATCATCACCCCTTTCAAAATAATGTCATCTATTGTATTATCCAAGCAATCACTATGTCACTACTACCGAGGCATAATGATTTCTTGATCATGACATAGTGACCTCTAGTGAGAACTATATTCTAGTGATAGATAAAAGATAACATATCAATTGTATTTACACCAATTAAAACTATTGTTAGAAATAGTGGTCATGCACAGTCATGATACTGCATGGGAATTCCATGGTCATCATCACTTTCAAAAGGTTGTCACTTTCTTTGTATTCTAATTAGTCACTACATCACCACTGGCAGGACGCATAGATTTTTTGGTAGCGACATAGCAACTCGCTGGAAAATATGAGTTTTAGTGACACCATTTGTAATTTTCTCCTCATGCATCCTTTTTGACACTAAAAACTTTGGGATAGAGCACATTACCAAAATGTTTTCAAATCAATGCACATTTTTGACACCAAACCTCACTTTACAATACCACAACTTAATTTCTGACGGTCGCTATGTCACCATGATAAAAGACCTTGCATTTTGTTATAATGACAAAGTGACAACTATGGATATAACCAAGATCAAATAGTGAGAAAAGATTTTGAAAAAGGTAACTTAGTGCAACAAGAATTAAGTGGGAAAGGAATATTTACATTTTAAAAGATTTTGTGCTACGATAATTTCAAAACTAAACAAGACTTAAGGTTTGACAAAGTTTTCAAAAGGTAACAAACTACAAGGCCCAAAAATTAGAAACCCTAGCCTCTAAAAATGGACTCAAATCTAATTTTCTATACATAAAATGGAAAAATTATATCATGCAAAAAATTAGACCAATAGAACCCACTATCCAAATAGCTTCAGGATCAGATCAGTGAATCCACTATCGAATTAATCTTGGTACTATTCCTTTCATAATAGATGTGAAACAAGCTTTTACTTCTTCCTCGATCCAATACATCGGACTTCTTTTCCTTCAGACCATGCAATTAGATTTTGAACTCTATACTTAGTAACAACCACTCTTAAGATCACTTACACACATTGGTAAGTCACTCTGCTCTGCTGCTTAATAATTCACAAGCCTTATTCTTATTTTCATATGTTAAATATGAAAAACATCTTTCCTTTATACTATGCACAATAATAAATCCTTGAGTCAACTTCCCACTTAATCATAATACATTAATTAAATGAATATACATTTAATTAATGTTGTAGGCTCATAGCTATAATAAAATTTTCACATCTTTTTGATGAATTTTTGTGATCACACAATAGGAACTACTTTCCTAATACTCTATTTCCATACAATTATCTTTAAATCAATCATATCTTCTATACACTATCAAATTAGGTTTTGTGCACTTGACCTTGTAGCAAATACATATTGTAGTATGTATTGGAAACTACACATCATTAGATAAGTGATATAATGTTCTTAATACACAAATCACAATCTTCTACTCTATTAGTCTTTACAAACTTAATAATATGTTGTCAACAATGATAAACACAATCATGAATACATAATATCAATGTTCTACAATGCTCCCACATAGCATTAGCATTCATGCTGACAATCTCCCCCTTTGGCATTTATGGTGACATAGATCAAAAACATCTAAGTTTCAAGAATACCAAATCATGTTCTGATTTCTTCCCATTTGAACTACATATAATGTTTTTCATGTCACTCTCTCCTCAATTGACATCAATGTCAAAGATAGTATACAAATGGTTCAATTACTTGAACATAAAATAATTTATTAGCATGACCACAAGCCAATCTATTGTTTTACAAATTTTTTATATAAATCCATAAACAACTCAAGTGGCTAGAAACTCTATTGCATACCAATTACTAATTACCCAAAGCCCTCTACTTACTCTGTTCATCATAGACACTCTCTCATTAAGGAAGCATCAACATTTAGTGTAGTCTAACAATGGTGCTCTATTCCCTAGACTAATGCACTTTTGCATCTTCTATTCTAAAATAGGTAGGGGAATAAGCCCAAGTATACTTCGTAGGTACTCAAATGTGTCCTTTGGTAAGGCCTTTGTGAAAATGTCTGCAATTTGTTACTTAGTGTTAATATACTCCAATCTAATTTCTTTTTCTACAACTTTCTCTCTCAACACATGATACTTTATAGAGATGTGCTTACTCTAAGAATGTAAAATAGGATTCTTAGACATGCTAACTATACTTGTGTTATCATAGTAAATGATAATAGGTTCTTTGAATGTAATTTCAATATCCTTCATCATTTTCTTCATCCATATAACTTGATTACAATTGTTTATTGCTGAAACATATTTTGCCTTTGCAGTACTTTGTGAAGTACAATCTTGTTTCTTGCTAAGCCAAGAAGCTAGTCTTCCACCAAGAAAGAATGCTCCACCATTGGCACTTTTTCTATCATCTATATCTCTAGCCCAATCAACATTAGTATAAGTGTAAAGAGTAAAATCTTTGCTTCTATCATACCAAATACTATAATCAGATGTCCCTTTCAGCTATCTAAATACACTTTTTACTATTGCATAGTGATATTCTTCAAGATCAGCCTGAAATCTTGCCACACTTCCAACTAAATTAGTTATATCTGGTCTATTATGAGTCAGACAATGCAATCCTCCAATCGTAGATCTCTACTTCTTTTGTTCAATAGTAGGTGTCTCATCCTTGATTGAGAACTTGTGACCAATTACCATAGGAGTTCCAATAGGTTTACAATTTTCTAGTCCAAATATTTTTAACAAATATTTTAAATACTTAGTCTATGAAATAAAGGTACCTTCTTTATTTTGAACAATTTACAATACTAAGAAAAAAATTCATTTCTCCTATCATAATCATCTCAAATTCATTCTTTATATCTTTTGAGAATTTGTTATTGGCTTCATCATTTCCTCCAAAAATGATATCATCAACAAATACAATGATTATAAACAAACCATTTTCTATTTCTTTCAGTTACAAGTTGATGTATGCTATTGCTTTAGCAATTTCAAGCTTTGCTAAGTATTTATCTAACCTTGCATATCATGTTTTAGGATCTTGTTTTAATCCATACAAGGATTTCTTTAATTTGAAAACCATATCCTTTTCTTCTATCAAAGGAAAACCTTTTGGTTTCTCAATATAAACTTCTTCTTCAAGTTCTCCATTCAAGAATGTTGACTTAACATCCATCTAATATACCTTGGAGTTTTTATTTACTGCATATGTGAAGAACATTCTGACTGCTTCCATTCTTGCTATAGTTGCATATGTTTCTTCATAGTATATTCCTTCTTGTTGAGAGTAGCCTTTGCGTACTAGTATTACTTTATTTCTTATTACTTCTTGTTCATTCATTTTGTTTCTAAATACCCACTTTGTGCCAATCACATTCTTGTCCTTAGGTCTAGGAACTATTTTCCACGTGTCATTCTTTATTATCTATTGAAGTTCTTCCACCATTGCTTTCATCCAATGATCATCCTTGATTGCGTCATCTACACTATTTGGTTGTACTTGAGATATTAGGCATAGTTCTTCATTGATTCTACTTCTTGTCATTACTCATTTTTCTTTACTTCCTATTATCTGATAAGCAGGATGATTTCTCAACACATTCTTATTAAGGGTAGGAGTTGCTACTTCTACTCTTATTTTAGGCATTTCACTATATTCTTCTCTTACTTCTTCAATTTTCACATTATTATACAAGTCATTATTAGTCTTGAGAAATAATTCATTACATCTATTGATCATCTCAAACTAATTATCTTCATCATATTTATAATCCATCATCTTTTCTTTGGTGCCAAACTTTTCATCTATTCTCACATTTGCGCACTCTATTGTAGTTTTTGTTCTATAGTTGAAACATCTGTAAGCTTTAATTTTTAATGAATATCCAAGAAACATACCTTCATCACTCCTTAGATCAAACTTACTGATATCATCATCTCTTTGATGTAGAATTTGCTCCCAAATATTCTTAAATATTTGATTGATGGTGCGTATCAAAACCATAACTTATAAGGTATTTTCTCCATACCTTTTTTATCTATACTTTGTTCAGAGTGTATACTACTGTATTGATTCCATCTCTCCAAAATGTCTTTGGTACATCATTCTTGAATAGCATAGGTCTTCTTGCTTCAACAATTGATTTGTTTCTTTTTTTAGAAATCCCATTTTTCTTAGGTGAATAAGGTGAAGATAGTTGTCTCATGATTCCATGCTCTTCACAATAGATATTGATTTCTCTAGAAGTGAATTCATCTCCTCTATAAAATCTTAAGCTCTTGATTTTAAGTCCAGATTCATTTTCTACTTTGTTCTTGAATATCCTAAATTTCATATATACTTCTGATTTTTCTTTTTAAAAAGCTACCCACATCATTCTAGTAAAATCATCAACAAAAATCATAAAATACCTCCGTTCATAAAATCCTCATGTTCTTGCGAGACCACTCAAATCTGAATAGACTAATTCTAGCTTTTGTGTAGTACCAAACTACTTGCTAGGAAATGAAACTTTCTTCTACTTTAGCAAGATACATTCCTTGCAAACAGTGTCAATGGGCTTAGTGATCCTAGGTAAATCTCTCACAACAAGTGTATTACTAGCTTTCACAATCTTATCAAAGTTTATGTGGCAAAATATTTTGTGCCATAACAAACTATTGTCAACTTTAGCTACTAAACATGCTATTTCAGTGTTGTTAAAATGAAATACATCACCCCTAGTTTTTGTGCTAGTACGAAACAATTCTCCTTCCTTAACCTTGATGATACATGTGTTATTACCAAACTGTAATTAGTCATCCTTGTCCATAAGTTGTCCAACACTTAACAAGTTATGTTTCAATCTATCAACAAATTAAACATCATTATTATTCATTTTACCATCAAGTGTGATACATCCAATTCCTATAATGTGATAGGCTACATTGTTCCCTACTCTAACAATCCCTCTATCATGACTTTTGAATTTGAAAAATGTCTCGTATCACCAGCCATGTGATGTGAACAACCACTATTAATGATCCAATCTTTCCTTTTAACTTTTGAAATTAGTGCACTTTCTTCTCTAACGTCTTTGTCAAGATCATCCTCCTTTATAGCTATGAATTCCAATTCATCTTCACTTATGCTTTGATCAGATTCTTCTCCTTTTTCTTCTTCATTAGCATATAAGCAATTCCTAGGTCTTCTAGATTTGAATCTTCCCTTATACTTTGTTTCTCTTTTAGGACACTTAGATGCATAATGACCATATTCATCACATGTTCAACACTTAAAGATATTCTTACCATCTTTTTTTTTTCCACAAGAAGAGCTACTCCTTCCTTGATCTTTTTCTTAATAGACTTACTACTGCTAGCAATGTCTCCTTGTGATTTTGTTTTCTTTTCTAGAACAAGTTTAATGCTTAATGTATTGAATGTCCTCTCAACTTTGGCTAATTCTCTAGATTATTTCAAATCAAATTTTGCAGTTTCCAATCTACCAAGCAGTGTTTCTTTGGTGAAATTTTTAGTACAAGGTATCATCAGCTAAATCATATGTGTTATTATCTTGAAAGGTGGTGTCAGATGTTTCAAGATCTCCCATATTACTTCATCATCAAATTTATTTCCATCATGAGATGTGATTCCTACAACAATCTCAGATACTCTTCCACTATAGCTTATTATAAATTCATTTTCCATCATTCTAGCATCTCAAAATGCATAATGAAAATTTTGTAATCTAACTCTTTTTTCATGTGTATCACCCTCATAATTAGCTTCTAAATTTTTCCAAATTCTATGAGATGTTTTGAGTAGTTTTACCCAACTATACTCACTTTTAGGTAGAGCTGACAATATTGCTTCTCCTACCCTTATGTTGCACATAAATACTTCTCTCTATTCCTTGGTACAACTTTCAAGATTGTCTTCTTCCACAATATTCTTAGATACCTTGGTTACAAGCCAATATCCTAGACCAATGCACAAAAGATGAGTCTTTATCTTATCCTTTTAGTTGTCATAATTGGTGCCATCAAATCTCAAACTTTCCTTTCTGAACATGTTTTCCATGGATCTCCCAAAGTAGTTAAACTTTTTGTTCAAGGACCCGAGGCTCTGATATCAATTATTAGAAAGAATATTCAACCAAGATAACTAAGAGAGTGAGGTGAATTAGTTACTCAAAAATTAAATTTTTATCCTCTTTAAACAAACTTAACCATTCAACCAAAGTAAACACCAACCATAAAGATGCCCATAAACAATTACACCAAATATGTTGACTAGGGAAACCCTTGATTAGAGGGAAAATCCCAATGGAAATGATGCCCACAAGATGATGTACTAATATAAATATTCCTTGTTAGAGGATGGATGCTAGTAGGAGTCTATTACAACATTTAGTACAAAGAGTCCCTGATGAAAGACTTTGAATCCCTGTTAGGAGATTCCAACCATGTTAAGACTTGTGGAAGGTAGTTGAACACACTATCCAAATAGCTTCAAGATTAGATCAATGAACCCACTTTCTAATTGATCTTGGTACTATTCCTTTTAGAATAATAGATGTGAAACAAGCTTTTACTTCTTCCTCTATCCAGTATGTCAAACTTCTTCTCCTTTAGACCATGCAATCATATTTGGAACTATATACTCAGTAACAATCACCTTTAAAGTCACTTACATGCATTGGTAAGTTACTCTACTTTGATGCTCAATAATTTGAAACTCTTATTCTTTCTTATGTTAAACAAGGAAATCATTTTTCCTTTATACCATGCTCAATAATAAATTCTTAAGTCAACTTCCCACTTGATCATAACATGTTAGTTAAATGAATACACATTTAATTAATATTGTCAACTCACAACTATAATTAGACTTTCACACTATGACTTATGTACATGCATACTCTCTAATGTCATTAATAGCTAGTATACTATCTCCAATTAACTACGAAACCTTTCACTATATTTGTGATGAACTATAGCAATCACACAATAGGAATTGCTTTCATAATACTTTTTTTCCATACAATTCTTTGTAGATCAATCATATCTTTTGTACACTATCAACTTAGGTTCTTCACACTTTGATGCAGGAGCATCCAGAGGTATAAGGGAAATCCTGTCTCACCCAAAAAATATACTTAGACTTAGTTTTTGTTTCATGTATTTTCATTTTTGGATACCCATTTGGGTCAAATAAAGGTTCCAACTCTCACAGTTCCACTATCAGTGTGTTTGAAAATCTCAAAAAAATAGGAGCATGTAATTGGGCCATCATTTTGGTAAACTAGAAGGTGTGAATTGGCCAGATGAATGTAATCATGATTTAGAGCATTCTAGAAAAAGAATCAAGTCAATAGGCCCCACGGTTTGAAAGTTATTGCAGTTTTTCAAGTTTTGGAGACCTCCTAAGAATGCTTCAAAGTTAGGTTAGGGGCATTAAATGACCTCAAAAAGGGTCAAAAATGGGGACGAGTGAAGCTTTTCCATAGGGCTATAGAGCGCTTCGAGAGCTTTTCAAAAATGTAAACGGTTCATCAATCAGAGCTACGGTTCAAAAGTTATGCCTCCTAAAAGTTCAGTTACCATTTCTGGATTCTTCTAGATTTGCACCAACTTCTAACGTAGCTTCTGGAACCTTCTATTTGGTCGGTAGATGCCTACTAGCACTTTCTAGAATGTACTCCTAGTCCTTAACCCTTTGGGGTCTATTTAAGGAGATTTATGGCATTGTAAAAGGCAGTTCGGAGTGGAGTTTGAGAGGAGGTACTGAAAGGAGAAATTATCTTCAGATTTATGCTATTGTAAGCCCTTAGGGCATGTTTTAAAGTTTATTTTCTCTATACTGTTTGTACTAGCTTATTTTCTCAGTTAATACAATTTCCCTTTTCTATTGTGTCCATTCTGTTCTTGGGTTGTGTCCCCATCACACTTTCCCTTGTAGTAAATACATACTGTAGTATGCGCTAGAAACTATGCATCATCAAATAAGTGATATAATGTTCTTAATACAAAAATCACAATCTGCTGCTCTCTTAGTCTTTACAAACTTATTACTATGTTGTCATCAATGACAAATACAGTCATGAATACATCATATCAATGTTTTGCAATGCTCTCCCATAGCATCAACATTCATGCTAACAAGAGATTAATTACATGGACTAGTAAGAAGAAAAGTTTTACTTCACAATCTACTACTAAAGTTGAATATGTTGATATTGTTGTAAATTGCACAATCATTCTAGGGATCAAATAGCTACTCAAAGGAATGAAGGAAGAAATCATAGAAATGGTGATACTTTATTTTGGTAATACAAGTGCTATCAATATATCAAAGAATCTAGTAATGCACAAAAAGAAAAAGAACATTGCAATCAAGTATCATTACTTGAGAGAGTTAATTTAGGATAAAGAAAAGGTGAAGATGGAATATACTAAAACAAAGGAGAAAATTGCCAATATCTTCACAAAACTATTACCTAAGGATGTTCATGAGTATCTAAGAAGTAAATTAGGAGTGATATCCCTGTCAAAGGCTAAGTAACAAGAGGAGTGCCCTACATAAAACAAGCTAATATTCATATGTTACACATTTATGTAGAGAATCTTACCTTAGGAGCTACCTAAAGTAATCATAGAACTGAAACTTTAAATTATTCACAAGCAAGGTGATAGAGGGAGAAACTGCAAAAGTCTATATCTGCATGTTTAAGATGAAAAGTTTTTGGCATATGTCTTTGGCATTATTGTCAAAGACAGATTTATTCTACTAATCAAGAAATAGAACGTATAGGGTGAGATATTCTACTAATCAAGGAGGGAGATAGATCAAGCCAGTATTAGTATGACTAATGAGAAATTGAGATACTAGAGATATCAAGAGATTGTTGATTAGAGAGATAGAGAACAATTCAAGAAAGAGGGAGAAATCCTAATCTACCTAGTCAAAGGGAGTCATAAGAAATATTAAATTTTGTAACCAATCAGAAAATGAAAGTTGTTGATAGAGGGAGAGATACCAATACAAGTTTTCTTTTTGGTATTATCTTACTATTTTAACCTAGTCAGTTTGGTTGACCAAATTTGTTTACCATTTTGTTGATTTGGTTGATTAGCTTGGTTTGCCATCAGTTCCAAAAAGGAATATTATTGAGATCTAATTGAAAACATCATTATTGAGAAAGATTATTGAAATAAGGAGATTTTTGAAGAAGACTATATGTTTCAATCATTGTTTTCTCACTGATGTCAAACCTACTATTTACTAGTAAGAAAATTGCTTATAAGATTCAAGTACTATTGTTTAGTTGATTGATGAAGAGGATTTGATTAATAAGAGGTAGAAATAGCACCTAGAGGAAAGGTTGAGTGATGATTATGTAATGAAGTACAAGGATCTATTAAAAAAGTGATGACATGATGTTTTGATAATTTACTTAAGTTTATAAAGGTCGGTTACACTTAGAAAGTTTAGAAGAAAAAGTTACACAAAATTTGTCTACCAAGCTTGACCAAGTGGATAGTAGGTGCCGAGTGAAGTTAACACAAGTCAAGTAGAAAATTAGTTGGAGCTAAGTGAAAGATTCATTCTAGTGTATGCCGAGAAAAACAATTGATGTCGAGTAAAGTTTAGTTGATGCTGAGCACCAATAAACATTAGTAGTTGTGAAGTAATTTTATAGTGAATTTTGAGCAACATAGTATGTTCTAAGAATTAGAAGGTTTATAATGCTGAGCTATTGCATTATTTAAAAGATTGAAGATTCGATGAATCTAAGTTGACATGTTTTTTTCTTGTATTTTGTGAACCAGGTGGAAGATAAGGTTGATGAGCTGGTGGTATAGAATTTTAGGTACACTATTTTTAGGTAAATTCAAATGGATTGTAGGAGAATTTTATAGAATAGATATTGTATATGGGGTAGATACATTTTATCCTACCTAAATTATTCAAACCCTAAATTTGGACAATAGAAAATGGACGATAAAATATCTTAATTTCCTACTTATAGGAATGCATGTTCATGAAGCAATGTTGTCATATTTGAGAACCTAAGGGAAACAAGGAATAAAGGGTTTTTGATGTAAATAAGATTAAAAAAATTCAAATCTACATATCACTGACATCAAACATTCAACATAGAGGCATTTTATGAGGTTAAACACAACTAAGCTTAATATTCTCTCATTCCCATAGCCTAGTTTCTATTTTAGATTCCATTATTCATAACATCTGTTCCAAAAATTTAATTGCAAAACCATTTCAATGAATTATCTAAATTTATTCCTTCTAAATCATATCCAAATCTGAGCCCAATCCAACAATCCAATTATAATTTATGACCTATGTATCAAGACCCAATTTCACTGTAAAATGCAAAAGTAAAACTCAAAACCATGCCTTGGGAATCTAATATATTTCTCAAAAAACCTTCAAATGAAACCAAAATAATTTTAAAATTACCATTTCTAAGTCTATTTTTCATATCTATAATCCATTAATTATTCAAATCTATAAATCATTACATGCATGCAAATCTATGCCTACAACTCCATTAAAGATATAAAAAACCTAGTTTCCACTAAAACATTCATAACTTCCATAAATATGATTAAGACACACCAAACCAAAAGAAAATTAAATTATATTAAAATATATATCCAATGAATTTATTTAGAGGTCATAAATATTACATATGTGTTATTACCAAGTGTTGCAACATGACTGCTATCAAGAAATCCAAAATCTGTACATAACCACTTTCACTAAAATATGCATAACTTCTTCAAAACCAAATGAAACTAATCCAAAAAAAAAAGAGGAATAATATTCAGCCCTATATCCAAAATTATATATTATACATGATTTTCAGGCTGTACATGGTTGTACAATACCTAAAACCAACACTAAAATTAAAAAGTCAATCAAAATAACAACTCAAAATTTCACTAATTTTTTTTTAAATGTGAATGTTTCCTTCCATTAATGCTTTGGTTTGACCATACATACATTTTTATAGTTTTTATGATTGTTTATAACTTCCAAACCACCTTTTAAACCATCTCCTTACATTCTTTTACATTGTTATGCAAGTTTGACATTTTTTATGCACTTTTCACATTACAACTTTTGAAGTGTAAGTCCAAATTTGACAAATATTTGCATGGACACTTGAATAACCATAAAATGGACTTAAATGGAAATTTTACATCAACTTAATAATTTATAAAGAATTCTTTCATATTTTAACCTTCTTGACCAATTTGAGACCTCCTTGCACAATTTTAACACTTATTACAAATGGCTTTTCTAGCCTTTACATTTTAACTAATGGACTCAAACACATTATAAATATCTTTAAAAATATATTTAATTTATGATATAAGGACTCTTAACTCCTTGTGCTCTTTTACTTTAGGTGCTCCTGCACCATACTCCCAATTTTGAAAAAATTTCATGTCCCATGGAAATGCCTTTGTGAATAATCTGCAAACAAACTCTGCTTCATCCTTTTGGTACTCACTTTGATGTTGTAATAAACTCCATCTCTCACAATATTGCATAATATTGAGCCATCCATCTTACCCAATGGTAGACTTTATTTGGTGATTCACTTCCCACTCTCACTCAATGGTTTCTTTTGGCACCCTACTCTAGATGTATCTCTATCAAAGAATGGTTAGGATAGAACTTACTTGTCTGCCCAAAAACTCTTCAGGAACTTGTTTCCTTCTTGCAACTAGATGGGTTGAGTTTTTTTCCTCACAATATCTATCTACCTAGATCTTTTTCTGGCTTTAAAACTAATTTATTGTAAATATTATTTAAAACAAATACAAATCCACATATCACTAACGTAAAACATTCAACATAGAGGCATTTTATGAGGTTAAACACAACCAAGCTTAATATTCTCTCATTCCCATAGCCTAGGTTTTATTTCAGATTCCATCATTCATAACATTTTTTTCAAAAAAATTCTTGTTAAAACCTTTAAAGAAATTATTTAAAATTATTCCTTCTAAATCCTATCCAAATTTAAGCCCAATACAACAAACCAATCATAATTTATGACCTCTGTATTAAGACCTAATTTTGCTGTAAAAATGTAGAAGTAAAACTCAAAACCCTACCTTGGTAATCTGATATCTTTCTCAAAAAACCTCCAAATGAAATCAAACTAATTTAAACATGAACACTTCTGAGTCTAATTTTCAAATCTATAAGCCATTAATAATTCCAATCAATAAATCATTACATGCATGCAAATCTATGCCTGCAACTCCATTAAAGATATAAAAAAGTTATTTTCCACTAAAACATTCATAACTTCCATAAATATGATTGAAAACAACCCAAACTAAAAGGAAATAAAATTAGATTAAAATATCTATCTATTTAATCTATTTAGAGGTCATAACTATTCCATATGTGTTAGTACCAAGTGTTGCAACATGACTGTTGTCAAGAAATCCAAAATCTGGAAATAACCACTTTCACTAAAATATGTGTAACTTGTTCAAAACCAAATGAAATATATATATATATATATATATATATATCCAAAAATATAAATTATGCATGGTTTTGAGACCATACGTGGCCATACAAGACCTAGAACCAACACTAAAATTGAAAAGTCAATCAAAATAACAACTCAGAATTTCACCAAAAAAATTTTAAATGTGAATGTTGCCTTCCATTAATGCTTTGGTTCAACCATACATACATTTTTATAGTTTTTATGGTTTCTTATAACTTCCAAACCACCTTTTAAACCATCTTCTTACATTCTTTTAAATCATTATACAACTTTGACAATTTTTATGCACTTTTCACATTACAACTTTTGAAGTGTAAGTCCAAATTTGACAAATATTTGCATGGACACTTGAATAACCCTAAAATGGACTTAAATGGACATTTTACATCAATTTAATGATTTCTAAGGCATTCTTTCATATTTTTATCTGCTTGACCAATTTGAGACCTCCTTGCACAATTTTGACACTTGTTAAAAATGGCTTCTCTGGCCTTTATATTTCAACTTATGGACTCAAACACATTATAAATATCTTTAAAAAAAATTAATATATGATAGAAGGAATATTAACCTCCTTTTTCTCTCGTACTTTAGTTTCTCCTACACTAGTATTGCTTCATCAAGTGACCTAAGAGAAGAGTTTGCAATGGCATGTTAAGGAAGAAGGCTTAAGGAGATGAATTCTTTAAGTGTGACCAAGCTACTAGCTTATATATATATATCCAAGAAATATCCTTCTTGAGGCACCTATTTTCATAATCCCATAATTTTCATCATCACATATTTATGTGAAGCGTGAGGAAATGATTCGACACTCTTGATCTGCCTAATTTTTACAATTTTAATTATAATTATATTTACTCTATTTTTATTTTGTTTTTCTGACATGTAAATAAACGTCAATTTTTTTTCAAAATGAAAAATGTTTACATTAAGATTTCTACCACTTTAGAAAGCCTCTTGGCTTAACCAAAGATATAAAGCATGAAGGCTAAGAAAAATTGAGGATTGAATAGAGATCTATAATCTACAAGAGAAGTTGTAAGTTGTATCAAATCAAAGCTCTATTGTCACTCTCTAATAATTGTATCAGTCTATGGTATATCCTTTGGATTAAGATTGACCTAATAGTCATTATTAAATCCTTTAACTGGGTGGCATTCTAAGTGAATGGCCTAAAATCCTCTAACAAGGCTCACTCCTAACAGGGTGATTGAAATCCTTTAACAGAGTCTTATTTAACAGTATGTATTGTAACCTTTAATAGGGTTGGCCTTCCATAAGGCATCACTTTAGAAGAGTGAAAAGGAGTATCATGTTACTAGTGGTTTCTACCAAATTGGGTTTCCATGTAAATTATTGTGTCAAGTGTGTTGGTGAATTTATTATTTTTCATGCTTTACATTTCTACAAGTTGATTTGATAGTAACCTACAAGTTTTTACTGATTCCATAATCTTATGGATGCATGAATGAGTATGAATGTTTTATGGATTCACTAAGCTATAATTTTTTTTAATTATACATCTAAACCTTAACTATTGACCCTCCCCCCCCCCTCCCTAGGTTATTCTATAGAATTCTAACAAAGTGTTGTGAATTGATCATTTATGGTGGAAGTACTCACATTCTAGTATCAAAAATGATGGTCATAAAGTTGAAGTTGAAGAGACAAGAACACCCATGTCAATACCATATTTCTTGGGTGCAAGATGACCACAAATTCATGGTCAATGAGCAAAGCTTGGTGATGTTCAAGATTGAAAGCTACTAGGATGAGGTACTTTTTGATATCATACATATGGACATATGTCATATATTGTTAGGTAGGTTGTGTTACTTTGGCAGGCATGTTGTACATGATGGGCAAGCAAATGCCTATACTCTTACCAAGGATGGAGTGAAACATAAGTTGAATGTATTGAAGGAGAAAGAGGAAAAATTATGTAGTGTTTCCAAAATATGTTTTGTTGATGGCAAAGAGTTTCTCAAAGATATGAAGTGGGAGCATATGTGTTTTTCTATAATTCTAAAAGATGGTAAAGAGGAAGTAGAGGAGGTACCTATAGAAGTTGCAGATATGTTAGGAGAGTTTTCTAATATCGTGTTGGATAATTACATGATGGATTGCCCCCAATGAGGAAGATTGATCATTAGATGGATTTGATTCCAGGAGCTAGTTTTCCAAACAAGGTAGCACACAAAATGACACAAGAATAAATTAAAGAGTTGAATAGGAAAGTTCATGAGTTGTTGCAGAAGTGAGTAATTCAAAAGAGTCTGAGTCCATGTGTTGTACCAATAGTATTAGCATGAAAGAAGAATGGAGAATAGAGGATGTGCATAGATTCTAATACTATTAACAAGATCACAATAAAGTACATATTTCCATTACCAAGGATGGATGATATTATAGAATTTTTAAGTGGGGCTAAGTATTTCATGAAGATAGATTCGAAGAGTGGATACCATCAGATTCGTATTAGAGAAGATGATGAGTGGAGGACTATTTTTAAGAAAAGGGAAGGATTGTACGAGTTATTAGTCATTCCTTTTGGGCTAACCAATACACCAATAACTTTCATGAAGCTCATGGATGAGATATCAAAGGAGTTTCTGAGTAAGTTTTTAGTTGTTTACCTAGAAGATATTTTGGTCTTTAGTAAGACATTGGAGGAGCATTTAATGAATATCCAAAAGGTGTTTGATAAGTTAAGGGGAGAAAATTTACTCATAAACCTAAAGAAGTTTAGTTTTGCAAAGAAGAAATTGGTGTACCTAGGGTTTGTAGTCTCAGTAGTGTAGAACAAGATTTAGTGTGCAAAGAACATTAACAATAAGAGAAAAATTCACAAACTAAAACTACATTCCCATATAAGTTTAGATAAAAGAAGGTGTAAGAGAGTGCAAACTAAGAGCAAGATCACTCCAAAAGCCTCCTTGATTTTGTAGATGCGTCCTTTGATGTAGATGTATGCTTAATAATATTGCTCAAGCTTCAATGAAAAATATGGATCAAAGTGGATTTGTGGATGGATTTTTCCATTATGATGGTATTTATATAGTCCTTAAGCTCTCAAAATAGCATCATAACATTAGCATAGAAGTGGATGATTGAAATGGGTATGAGTTTGGATTCTCAAAATGGCATGGTAACTTTACTTAATAGATTGTGATTAAAATGGCTTGGGAGGGGATTCCTTAATTAGGAAAAGGGCTTGAGGGATTGATGGCTAGGATGGAAGGAGAGGAGAACGCTTATGGAGGGCTCAGATTGAATGAGAGGAGAGCACATTGATTGTGCTTCCTTATAGCCAATTAGGGAGTGAACTATGTCACAAGGTCATTGGTTAAAGCAAGAGGGGTTGAGGGGTCAACAAAGGAGGTTCAAAGCTCATAAAGACCCTCACAATGGCTATTAAGAGCACTAAATGGGCTTATAAGATCATTTATGGCTTGCAAGAGCATTTATGGCTTGGTGGTTGGGATATTTTGAGGGAAGACTTTGGCTTGGTTTAGGAAAGTCTTAATCTTGCTTAGGAATGTGCAAATGATTAGGGGATGGATTAGGCTTGGGTTAGGATTAGATTAGGGATATTAGAGATGTGCAAGTGGATGGTATTGATGAGGGTGGGTGAGTTAGTGGCTAAGCTTAGTTAGTATGGGTGGATGGGGTGGATTAGGCTAAATGGAGGATTAAAGATTGGTTAGGGGCTATTAGATTTTGAGGGCTTTATTTATTAAAGTGATTTTAATAAATTTGAGATTTTTGAAATTTAGATAGGAGAATAAGATTTAATTGATAAATAATGGGTTACTTGATTTATCAATTAGGACTATAGATGATTAATTAAATTAATCAGCTAGGGGATGACAAAGATTAATTTAAATAAGAATTTAATTAATGATTCCTTTAGAGATAGCTAAATAGGATTAGCAAAGCGGTGTAATCAAATTTAGGTGTCTACATTTTACCCCTCTTTGACATAGTGTTGAGACAACACTATTTCAAAGAAGTTCAAATGAAGATGACATGAGGAAGATGTTTTAGCAACAAGGTTTCCCTAGTCTCAAATAAGAAGAGGAGAGACTAGACTTAGAGATGCCCCTCAAGAAGGTGGTGGAGAGACAAGACAAGGCTAGATGGCTTCTTGAAAAGAATAAGAATTTGAGACGAGCAAAGACATAGAGTGGAAAAAAGAAGGGGCTGAATTAGCTCAAACTCTCACTATGGGAGAATGATAAAGGGAGGTTAGATGCACAAGAGGAAGTAAGCTTAAGATGATCCAAGATTGGGGGGAGGACGAAGGAGTGGAGTACTATAAAAGGAAACGAGGAGGAGGGGAGAGATGATGAGAAGAGAAAGGGGTTTGGATGGGGGATAATGGAGATGAAAGGAATTCATGGAAGTGGGTTGAGTGGGAGGGAGACTTCAAAGAGAACTACTACCATGTAGTTGAGCACGAGATTTAATATAGGAATGTTGGTTAATTGCCAAGGTTATAAGAACAGCAAGGCCTGTTAACCAACATTCCAGACGATTGACAAACTGACAAAAAAAAAAATGCAAGGATTACCCCAACATCTCACATGAATCCTAAAAGAAGTAGTGTGGAATTAACATTGGGTAACCCACAAGTAGAAAAAGAAACAAAAAAGACTTTATCAAGACCCAAAGGGAAGATGCCAAAATCGAAAGTAAGCGAAAAACCAAAATAGAACTGTTTACCAATGAGATGTGTAGGGTGAGGTACTAACAGACCAAGATCAAATAGGAGGAAAGTTATATCCTACAAAGATCTATCAGAGAGCACCGAAGCTAAGGGATCGGGATGAGTGAGGCATTCGACAAGCTAAACTAAGATGGATAAAAATTTTGTGATAGGAGATCAAGCTAAAGGATGCATTGGAATAGCTAACCAAGAGTTTTGTGATGTGTGCAAGATCTTGATCAAGGATGAACTGACATGAAAGCGAGGACAAAGACAATGATACTAAGTGAGAGAGGATGGACAAGTTGATAGACCAAGAGTTGTTACAAGTGTACAAAGGTGTTTTGTTTGGTTTTGGTGAGATGAGATTGTGTTTGAAGGGTGGGATGATCGAGAGAGGTAGTCATGGTACCAAGGTGGGCTATAAGGGGCAAAGAGGAGGCTAGAAGGGGTCATTTGTAGTTAGATTAAGGAGGAGATATTGCTAGTGAGGAGCTCTACAATAGAGATTATGATGGCAGGTATTGGGTGACCAAAGCACTCAGCGAACATAGTGTGACGAGTACGAGTACAAGGGACGCCAGATCGATCAGTAGGGTCTAAAACCTCTTTGTAATTTTTTCTTATGCATTCAATAGATCATTCTTGCGAAGGAAAAAAAGTGATCCCATAGGCATGGGTCCAACAAGAATGCAAGTGGGATCAGCGGGATCGCGATCCCTTAAAAAATAGTGTTGAGTGGGAGTGATGCAGGGGTTAAATAGGTATTTGCAAGAAAGTGATCCCAGGGTGGGAAATTATGAGGGAACGAAGTAGAGTCGGCAAGATCATGTCCTCACAAAGACGAACGTGATTTAGGTAGCGAGAATGCATCCTTGAGCATTAAGGGATTTGCATAGTGAGAAAGTAGGAAAAAGGGGCACAGGGTAGGAACGTGATCCCGCGAGATCAAGGATCGGTGGGATCAACAGTGGTAGAGACCGTAGGAATGCGCTAGCAAGAGCAGGGTAAAAAGCCAAGGCTAATAGCAAAGTTAATAATCACGATCTTGTCAGAAGATAGTTCTACAGGAACGCAGGAGGTTAGGCTTCATAGGAACACGATTTCTGTAGGAATGCAATTTTTGCAAAATAAATGTAGAAAAAGTTAGGGTTGAGGAAAGTGAGCATGGGAGGATAAACAAGGAGATAGAAAATTGATGTTTAGATTTGCTTCGATGATGTGCAATGGTCCTTAGATGCGTTAGTGTCATAGGAGTGGTGAGCAGCAGTGTTGTGTGCTAGAGAGATGCTAATGCCAATCGAGTGGGTGCAGATCAAGGTGGTCAGGCTAGGCTACCTGGTGACATTTTCCCATACCCACAACTACATGACAATGATCATAGCGTTGTGCAAGAGATGGCATAGTGAGACAATGACATTCCACCTATCGATGAGGGAGATGACGGTGAGGCTAGAGGATGTGTATTGCATATTTAGACTACCAGTGTGGGGGATGCCAATCATGGCAACTAGAGAGATGATAGTAGAGGTGACCGTATAGAGACTGGTGGGACCTGGAGTGGAGTATAGGATCCGACGAGGACAGTTCGCACTAGATGAGCACCTAGATCATGTGACGGTGGAGAGGCAGATCTACTTCTATGTTCTAAGGTTGGTTTTGGAGTACATTACCCTAGATATAGATGGTACAAGGGTTACACTAGCATTGATTCTAGTAGTGATGCAAATTGTGGATGTAGGATGCCCAGTGGCATGGGGTTCGTTGATGTTGGTTGAGCTATACCGGGACCTACATTAGATAATATACCAAGGTGGTGGTCGATAGGGGAGGAGTATTGGGTTCCCTACATTATTACAGGTATGGGTGTGGGAGCATATTGCAAAGCTTAGGCCATTGGGGCATAGAGATAGGCAGCCAGAGGAGCTAGTGGTATACAGCTGGGCTGAGGCATTGACATACCACCACACAGATTCAATGAATTACTAGAGAGTGCAGATTGATGAGATAGTGACAGTGGTATGGAGGCCATACATGGGCCTAGGACCATGGGCAAAGGAGGGAGAGCAGCTCCCATACACCATTTCCCCATTTTTTATGTTTGGGAGATGGGAGTATGTGGCAAAGCAGTACAGGCTAGATAGGGCACTATGGTAGTTTGGGTGGTAGCAGGTGGCATTAGGAGATTTGCACTAGTATCAGTGGGTCACACGCAAGCCGGTGTCGATGTACAAGCCATCACTATGGAGGGATGGTTTGTTGAGGGCATGGTGAGAGCTAGAGCCGTAGTAGTGGGATTGGTTTGGCAGGGCAGCAGATGTAGGCTTGACATAGGAGTACCGAGAGACTTTTCTGTGGTCGAGACCAATGGGGAGAGCACAGGGCACGAGGGTGACGGTGGTGGTAGGGGAGCTAGCCCAAGTAGCACGATAGGGGTGGTATGTGGCAAGGGGGTTATGACAATGGGCAGCAGCAATTGCACAGGAGGAGGAGCCAGCCCGACAGAGGAGGAGGGTAGGGGGAGGGAGGAGAGGGGAGCTCAGTTAGAGAGGAGAGTAGAGGAGAGGGGAGCCCAGCTAGAGTGAGGAGGAGAGGAGGCACATGGGTGACTGAGGGTAGTAGGGGGAGATGCAGGGGGATCGTCTGCTAGGGAAGGAGATGATGGATTGGTAGCTAGGTATGCCTTGCTAGAGCAGGCACACATAGTGATGAGCCAGCTACTCTATGATACATAGTAGGAGAGAGATCAACTCTGGGTAGAGCGGGACCAATTTAGACAAGAGTAGGATATAGCCTAGGGGTAGGTAGATAGGACAGGTGTGGAGGTGGGGAGGCTACAGATAGAGGTGGGCCAAAAGGAGGGGAGGTTGGATGCCATGACTATGGAGTAGCAAAGAGTGTAGATGAGACTAGATGCCCTTCAATAGAAGAGAGATAGGTTGGTGGTGGAGGTGGTGACCTTATGGGCACAGGTGGCAGTGGGAGGGTGTTTGGATGAGCTACGAAGATTGCAAGCAGAGATGGAGGATTTGAGGGAGAGGGTTGGATTCTACTGGGGGAGGTACTATACCACAGTGCCAGCATCGTAAATTGAGCATTACAAGTGGCTGACTCTGTCAGTGATAGTAGGTACCCATACAAGGATACAGGGAGGAGGGGAGAGTGGATGGAGCACTGGGTGAGAGATTACAAGTGGGTCCCAGTGCACAAGGCATAGTCAGAGGGTAGGGCCAAGCTAGAAATGTGGGATGAGAGAGGAGGCAGAGAGCTCTAGGATAGGGGGAGGATTGATGAGGCCACCGCCAGTGTCAAGGGCTGGGAGAGGGGTATAGGAGGAGATTGATGAGGTAGGGACGATGGGTTGATCATCAATGAGCAGGTGACTTTTTGGGATACTAAGTACTCTGCATATATGGGCTTTTTTGAGACACATGGAGATTTTGTGTGGGCTCACACCTATTTGTATGATATGGACATTTGTACACTGATGGACTTTTATTCTTTCATTCTTTCATTGATATATAGATCAGATTATTCTGGTGATATATGTGTTTATGGACTAGTGATGTTAAGTATAGTGGTTTGATAGTGATGTTTTGATGGTATTGCTGACGATTGGTGATGCAAGATGTGATTTGTGCTATGATTTTATGATTGTGCTCATAGTTTTTGATGCAGGACATAATTTTTTATGACATTATATACATGATATAATGTGATTTTAATGTGATTTAGCTATGATAGTGCAGATATGATGTGATGTGATTTTTATCTATGATATCACAGATGTGATATGATTTGATGTGATCCTTGATGACATGATTTTCCTTATGATATTGTAGATGTCATGATGATGAGATTTTTTGTATGATAGATGTCATGTAGTATGATAGGTTTTTGATACGATCTTGATGATGTGATGTGGCTTTATGATGGATGTGATGTGATCCTGGAGAATTGATATTTTTGGAGAGTATTTGATATGATTTTTTATGATGATGAGTACAAACTATAAAAAATAAGTGACAAATGTAAAATGAATTACCAACTAAAGGATAATCAATAGATGTATGATATGGAAAATGAATACAATGTCATAACATTTAGGATATGTTAACACAAACTAAAGATGGATGACAAACTAAAACAAATGAATTTACAAAATAAAAGATGAAAATACAAAAAATGAAGTACAACTTTAATGATGAACCTCAATACTAAAATGAAACCTAATCTAATAAGGAATGACTATAATGCTAAAATGAATCATAATCTAATGATGAGTGATTATGCTAAAATGACTGATAATCTAATGATGAATGAATATAATGCTAAAATGAATCATAATCAAATGATGAATGACTACACTAAAATGACTGATAATCTAATGACTATAATGCTAAAAGGACTAATAATCTAATGATGAATGACTACGCTAAAATGATTGATAATCTAAGGATGAATGACTACCCTAAAATGAACTAAAAGAGAGAACAGTAAATTTATGATATGCTAAAAAAGAACACAAACTAAAAGACACACCTAAGATTTATGATAAGCATGTGAGAATAACATAAAATATTGAATGCAATGATATTTGATGATATGATAAAGGATACAAGCTATGATAATAGAACATACGAGATTTTAGGAGATGCAAGACAAACAATGATGCTGGAATAGGATAACCAATGCTTTAACTTATGATAGTGCTCTATGATATGAAAAGTGATCGTAGGAGATACTGACTCTAAGGAGAATGATATTGGAAAAAGAGTGACCAACAAACTCATAGTTAGGAGGATAGCAATTTTTTTAGAGCTAGGATAGTAGCTTATGATAGGGATCACATCATGATGAGAATAAATAAGAATTGATGTTCAAGGTTTTAAATCAAATGATTCTGAGGGTGGTAAAAGTTATAGTTCAAGGGAGAGGGGTGATGACAAGGAGGAGGATACTAGGGGTTCTAAAAATAAAAATGAGGTGTAGGGGAAGCTTGAGCATGGGGTACTTCGTGAGGAAGTACCACTATGTAGTGTGAACACTTTATTTGATATAAGATTGTTAGGGATCTGCCAAGGTTACTAAGAATGTCAAGGCCTTTTCCCCAAAATTCTATAGGATTGACTCAAACAGACATTCAAGGATTGCCCTAGCATCACACATGAGTCCTAGAGAGATCAGTGTTGGAATGATGTTGGATGATCTACAAGCAAACGAGATTACCCAAGTGCATCATGTTTTATCGAAAGATAAAAACATGTTGGAAATATGCAAGGATAATATCAAACTGACTCTCAAGCAATAAAAGACCATGATCAAAACCAACCTCCTTAGTTGCCCCAGTCAAAACACACCATGATATGAAATGATAATGGCGATCTTAAGGAGGAAACAATGAAAGATACATGGAAACAATCAACCAAAGTATACAACAAAAGATTTCGCAAAGTGAAAAAGTAATCTCTTGCCAAAGAGATCAATTGACGAGCTTGTTAGAAGTTGTAATCTTTCCTTGGTGTGTTTATAAACCAAGGTTAGATCTCTTTTCTTTATTGTTATAATATATTAGGATATAAGCCAAGGTATCCTAATATATTTCCTTTTTATCCTTTTTCCACTACTTCTTATTTTGTCCTCTAGTGGAATATTTGAGGACAAATATTTATTGTAATTTGTATTTTAGATTATTCCTCCTTAAGAGGAATCTCACACTTGGCCTCACACACTAATGAATGGTGGCATTCATAGACATGGGAGTTACATTCTAACTCCTCTCTCTCATCTCTATTTAAGAGATGACCCTCCTCTCTCATTTCTAATGAGGTTTCTTCCTCTTCTTAATTATTGTATGAGTGATTGCTCTCTCTCTCTCTCTCTCTCTCTCTCTCTCTCTCTCTCTCTCTCTCTCTCTCTCCTTAGGTTTTCCATGCCTCATTCATAATGTCACAAGGGGTTTTCTTTGCTTTCCCCTTTTCAAATATCTTGTCTCATGGTGTTGGATCTTGAAGTTTTCTCTCTCCTATCTTATGGTAATATCTTTTCATGCATTAACTCTCTTAGATTCTTTCCTGGTATTGCTTATTTACATATTTCTTTTTCCATTTCTAACATGGTATCAGAGTTGTTTAATCTTTGTTTTGAGTGTTTGCATGAAGGTACAATTCGAAGGAGGCTCTTGAGAGAGATTTCACTAATTTCTTTTTTAATCTTCTTAATTTGGAAGAAAATGATTTTTTTTTCTTTCTTTTTGGGTTTGGCTGATTTACCACCAAACCCAATTAACTTCTAATTTCCTCTAATTTGTGCAAGTTACTTCTTATTTTCTATTAGTTTTCATCTAACCCTCTTTGGAAGGCTTGCCACCAAAAAGTAACTTTGTTTATCTTTAAGCCGTATTTTTCTTCTTCTCTTATTTTGAAAGGCTTGCTGCCAAAACAAAGAGAAAAGTTTCTCTACTTTTCATTGCTCTAACATTATTGTTTGCAATGTTTATTTTAGTTTATCAGGCATCTTCAGAATCTTTTCCTTATCCCCATTTGGCTCAACTTTTGCCCCATTCTTTTGATCTTTTGGTTCCTCTTTCACCTCTTTTTGTGTCACCCCTTCTTCTGGCTCCTAATTAGATGTCTTAGAGCCTTCCACTCTAATATTATTGATTTCAGAATTACTTCCTAGTTCATCATGCAACTTGGGCTTAATCTCCTTGAGGTAATCAAACTGAAGCTTTGCACATTTCACTCTACATAAATTACACAACACCGACCTCAGCCAATCAACTTTCAATTTTCTCTCCATTTATAAGATCCTCATTAATCTTGCCACAATAATCCACGCAGGATCAACCAGAAATAACCCTTGATGCCTCTGTGCGCCTCCCATATCATTTTACCAGGATGGATCATTATCTTAGAGTGGAGAAGCCCTGACCAGAAACTCCAATCAATGAGAATGAAATCTGTATCACAACTTGAGGGAAGATGCAGAATTATATCTCATATGCTATATGCAATTGTTGGCCCTGTTACTTGGACTGATCCATTTGATCTATAACCCCAACCCCTTTGGCTCCTTCCTCTGCCACAAGGTCTTCCTTCATCCAGATTAACCTCATCTTCTAACACAAGTCAGAATCAATGGCAGTTTCAAGCAAGTAAATTAATTTTTGAGATTAAATTAGACTAACAGACGAGAAATAAGTGTAACCCAAATCTCAACCTAGATTCAATCAGTGCAGTTGAACAAAGCCAAGAGTTCTTGTTCAAGTGAAGAAGTCACTAGTTCAAATCACTCAGCTAGCATTGCTGGCATTAAATGTGTGCATTGAAAAGCTCATGGTGCAGGCATAGGAGGTTATGAGTTTTGAAGACTTTGGATTTGGGCTTTGCTGGGTAACATTTTCTTGTCTTTTCTTGCAAGATTCTTTCTTCTTTTTTTAGCTCTTGATAGAGGCATCATTTTTTTTTTTATCATTGCCTTTTGTCAACCTATTTTTGGCATTTTATCATTCATTGATGTTCAAGGCAAACAAACAACCACACTTATTATGAGCAACGTACAGTGCAAGACGATTGAAAGTCTTACAACTGTTGATAATATTCACCAAATGATTTCTTTTCGTTGTTGTTACTTTCAAGTCTGCAAAGTGTATTTCTCCAAATAAATCATTCTTAACCATTTAATAATTAATTTTTAAATTATTTCAAAAGAGTTTTTTATTTTTTATTTAATTAACAAAGTGCAACAAAGGTTCATGGTAGTGAAGAAAATAAAAAACAATAATGGCCGCTTCAAGCATGGTACAAATGGAATTTTTTATATTTAAATATTTATCTAACATAAATCTAAAAACATTTTAAAAGTATTTATAAGGTTTTTTTATTTTTTATTTAAATAAATCTATGTTTTATTAATAATATTTTGTAATTTGAAAATATAGAATGTAAAAGGAATATACAGCTCAATATGTAATTGCAAACACAAGTGCAATATTTTACTTCAAATCTCTCTTACTCCTTTGTTGTGATTCTTTTCAATATAAGTTTAAACTAATTCAATCTCTTCCATTGAAAAGAATCTAAAATTACGTGGTTTTAAGCTAAAAAGAGGAGAAGTTTAAGGATAAATTTTTTTGAGAATTTTTCTTAGAATTAAATATTAAAACTAATTAAAGTTTTATTATTATTTTTTTTACATAAAAAATTAAGATTTTTTATGTTTTTTTTTTAATATATAATTTTTAAATATATAAATAAATATCCTCATTTATTATTCCTTTTCTTGCCATAATCTAGGAGGATTCTTGTCTTTGTTGGTGGGCCCATCCTTAATATCTTATCACTTGTGTTCACCTTGCATGGAGTTTTTAATTGATAACTTATGCTTATTGCTCTTCCAAATACTTCTTATTTATCTCAAATTATTCAGGTTTATGAGTTATCTTACACTATTGCCTTCATTATTTAATGATTTGATTTTACTATATTCTAATGATCTATCTGCAAATAGTTGCAGTTTTATGCTTTTATAGCATCTCTTTATGCTCATAGTAGCATTTCATGGTTGAATACCATTCTTTTATTATATATTTTTTGTAAGTTGCATCGGGAGCCAATTTATCAAGGTTAACTATGGTGGACCCGACAGTTTTAAACTGACTCGTAGTTGCCTTATCTGGCCTATGGAGTATCCCTCCAACCTATAATTGGTGTGCACTTACTTCAATGAAGTTTCCCTCCATTTGTTCCATTTTGTTCCTCAATGTGAGGATGATATTAATGGGGATTTCCCATTCCTATCTCCTTGTCTTATTGGTGTATGCTCCTAGTTTTGATTTAATCATGGTATGACTTCCGACACTTTGCTCATTTTTGAGTGTATAGGTGACGAGGCTGCCATATCTTGGAGCACTCCACTATTGGAGACTTTATTTGAGAAAGTTGTTTTGACCCATGTTGATCTTTTTCCTCATGGCAATGATGTTGCTTATCCATGATGGATTTCTTATTTGAAGGCAATATGTTGTTACTCCTCATAAACCCTTCCTTTGGTCCACTTCAGCTATAATTCTTGGAAAAAAGTATAACTTGAATTATTTGGTGTTTGAGGCACATGTTCTACTTATTTATTATTTTCTCTCTTATATTTCTTTGATAAATATACAATGTGATAATGTTTTTCATACTTTATTGCCTAGATCATGGGTCATGTAGGTGATGGAGTCATGAGCCATTCACCTATAGTGGGATGACTCATTAGTGGACTATCTATATCCATGTAATTGACGCAATGTTGATGCAAGTTTTCATTAGTTGGCCTTGTATGTAGTCATTTGTGCAGTAGTATGTTCCTTTCATGAGAGATTTATTACATCTATTATGATCATTTTGAGCTTATGACTTATTTTAGATATCATGTTAACTCCATTGCATGTTGGTGAACACGTTCATTTATCCTCATCTCTCTTAGTTCCTCCTTGATTAAATTATTATAACTTCATTTTCTTTACTAACTTGTCCATTCAATGTAATTCTACTTGTGGATAGTTGTTTTGTTTTCTTTTTTTTTTTTTCTAGGTGATCCATCAAGGAACCTTCTCATTTTTTCACATATGGAGATGTGTCTATGCTTCCACTTGATCACATTCAAAGGACTCATGTACTTTTCTTGGATTTTCAAATGTACCATATGGCTTGAAGACAATCAAATTACTTCATATTGAAGATTAAGTTGTAGATTGTTGTAAATTATGGGTTTAATACCGCTTGATATAATTACCCCAAGTAACGATTAAAGAGGGGTGTTAGAAGTTGTAATCTTTCCTTGGTGTGTTTATAAACCAAGGTTAGATCTCCTTTCTTTATTGTTATAATATATTAGGATATAAGCCAAGGTATCCTAATATATTTCCTTTTTGTCCTTTTTCCACTACTTCTTATTTTGTCCTCTAGTGGAATATGTGAGGACAAATATTTATTGTAATTTGTATTTTAGATTATTCCTCCATAAGAGGAATCTCACACTTATGAATGTGGCATTCATAGACATGGGAGATATATTCTAACTCATCTCTCTCATCTCTATTTAAGAGATGACCCTCCTCTCTCATTTCTAATGAGGTTTCTTCCTCTTCTCAATTATTCTATGAGCGATTGCTCTCTCTCTCTCTCTCTCTCTCTCTCTCTCTCTCTCTTCTTAGGTTTTTCATGCCTCATTCATAATGTCACAAGGAGTTTTCTTTGCTTTCCCCTTTTCAAATATCTTGTCTCATGGTGTTGGATCTTGAAGCTTTCTCTCTCCTATCTTATGGTAATATCTTTTCATGCATTAACTCTCTTAGATTCTTTCCTGGTATTGCTTATTTACATATTTATTTTTCCATTTCTAATGGGTTGCAACAAGACCTGGATAGTATGTACAAGTATGACTAGTTAAGGACATGGGAACTTGTGACTAGATGGAAAAACATAGTAGGTACATGCATGGCGGGGGAAAGCTCGGGATGAGGAGATAGTGTTGTTATAATACATGGTTTTGTTTAGGTGGGATTATGTAAAGTGCAATTTATGTACAAGGGTTTGGATATTGTTGTATTCACATAGGTATGGTACATGGGAGACAAGGATTAGTGCAGGGGTATGAGACACATGTTATATGGTTTGTATATGCTACATATGGTAAATTATAAAGATAAAAAGCACTTGATAGGGTACATCTAGTAGAGTACAATAGTAGGATACATCGAGTATGATAAATGGGATGCTATAATACATGAATGAGGTGGGATGTTGGCAAAGTGCAAAGTGCTAGAGGATGATGTTGCGAAGCATGGTGAGTAACAATAAGGAACACCTTGGAAAAGTGGGGGGGATGAGTGATATATTATGGAGGGGTGATAAAGGGGTTTGTGTCAGTGATAGATCATGGAAGAGTTGTAGTACACCTAGTGCCTATTTGCTAGGTTTTTACTAAGGACCTATCCAGGGTGCTTGAATCACCAAGTTTTCACCATTGGACACTTTATTTTTATTTTGTGCCTTTTTTCTGTCCTTGATTTGTAAATTTTGTCCTTTAGGCATAGAATTTCTTGAGATGAATAATGTTGGTAGAATCATTTAGGACTTCACCTTCAAGGGTAGATAGTTGATAGGCTCCTGAGCCAAAAGATGTTGTGACCAAATAAGAACCAAGCCACGTGGGCTTGAACTTGCCTTTCTTTTCTCTGTCAGCTTGAACCTTCATATTCTCTTTAAGGACCATGTCACCTTCTTGAAAACTGTGTGGATGGACTTTCCTATTGAAATTGTGCTTGAGGCAGCTTTGATAGACCATGAGGTGGTGATAGGCCTGTTGCCTTTTTTCATCAAGTAGATCAAGTTGAGTAAGTTGAGCCACTCTATATTCTTCATTAGATATCTATCCTCAGAGAGAAATGCGGAGTGATGGGAGTTCAACCTCAATAGGTAGGACTGCTTTCACACCATAGACCAAGGAGTATGGAGTTGTGCCAATGGCTGTATGGAATGAAGTGCAGTATGCCCATAGGGCAGGATTAATTTGCAAATGCCAATCATGGCTGGAGTCATTGACAACTATCTTGAGGATTCTGAGCAAGATTTTATTAGTTTCCTCTGCTTGACCATTACCTTGTAGGAAATACGGGCTAGAAAAGCTATGATGGATGTGAAGGGAAGTGCATAATTCATCCATATTTAGGTTTTGAGAATTATCTCTGTGGTCTGTGAAAATGGTAGCTAGGATACCAAAGTTACATATGATATGATACAATATAAACTTGGACACCTGAACTCCCATGGTAGTAACAAGGGGAACTTCTTCAACCGACTTAGTGAAATAATTAGTGGCAGTGATTATCCACTTGTGCCCTTCTGAAGAAAGTGGTGCAATAAGACCAACAAGATCAAATCCCTAGCAGGAAAAAGGCCATGGTGGTGCAATGGGTTGCAAGTCTTATGTTGGAGCCTGGATTAAATTATCATGTTGTTGACAAGGTAAACATCATTTCACAAATTCACATGCATCCTATTCTAGAGTAGGCCAATAATATCCAGCCTGAAGGATATGCTTTGCCAGAACCATTCTGCTTGTGTGAGCACCACAAAGTCCAGTGTATACCTCTTTGAGAGCCATCGCAACCTTATTTTGATCTAAAAATTGAGAGAGAGTATCATGATAACCATTACTATATAGGGTTTGGGCAATGATAGTGTAACGGGAAGCTTTGCAAATAAGGTTTTGGCATTGGGTTTGTGTGAGGTGAGGAGATATGATACCATTTAGTAGGTAAGCATGACTTTCATGGTACCATGGAGATTGGGGACCAACCAAGATACAGACCCATGTTGACTCATCATTCTCATATGTGAGTTTGTGCAACTACTCAACCAAGAATTCATATTGCATAACTTCGTGCGGTATTTCCACGAGAGAACCAATAGTAGCCATAGCATTAGCTGCCTTATTCTAGAGTCTAGGTATCTATATGAACTAGATCTGAGTGAAATGCTCCTTTAATTGATCAACTAGATCTTTGTAAGGTAGTAACTTGTCATCCTTGGTTTTATATTCATTCAAATCTTGTTTGATGATAAGTTGAGAATCACCATAGACCTAAAGCTCTATGATATTTCATTCAGTGGCAATTTTTAGTCCTGCAATAAGGGCCTCATACTCTACAATGTTATTGGTACACTAAAATTGTAGCTTGAAATATTTAAGAATACAATCCCCTTGAGGTGTAACCAAGAGTATGCCCACACCGGAGCCATGAGATGTATAGGATCCATCAAAATATAGCTTCCAGAGTGATTGTTTTTCTATCAAATAGAGGTGTTCGTTTGGAAATTCTATGATGAGTGGGTGATTTGCAACTAAGGGTGCATCAGCCAAGTGATCTACAATAGCCTAGCCTTTGATGGCCTTTCTCTCAACATATTGAATGTCAAACTCATTGAGAAGCATAACCCATTTTGCCAGGCATCTGGTGAGTATTATACGAGAGAGCATATATTTTAATGGATCAATCTTTGATATCAGTTGTATAGTATGACTCAACATGTAGTGATGTAGCTTCTAGGTGGAAAACATCATTGCTAAGAATTCCTTCTCCATTGGCATGTAGTTGAGCTCATAGCCCACTAATGTTTGACTGATGTAATAAATGGCTAGTTCCTTTCTTGCATCGTCAAGTTGTGCTAGTGGAGCCCCTAATGTTGTGGGAGTGGTTGTGATGTAAAATATGAGGGGGTTCCCTGCAATTGGAGCAACCAAAATAGGTGGATTAGCTAAGTATTACTTGATGAGTTCAAAATTGCACTGGCAAGCTTAGTCCCATTTGAAATTTTGATCTTTCTTAAGCAGGTGAGTGAAATGTTGACACTTATCAACAAGTTGAGAAATGAACTATCAGACTAATTGGAGTTTTCCTTGTAAAGAACAAAGGTGCCTGAGTGTCTTAGGGGGAGCCATATCCATGATGGCTTTGACCTTATTAGGGTCAATCTCAATACTGTGTTGTGACACAATGAAGCCTAGGAGCTTTCTTGAAGTGACAGTGAAGACACACTTCTTTAGATTTAGCATGAGATGATATTTTGCAAGTCAGTTGAACACTTCCTCGAGGTGAGATAAGTGATCCAAAGAATTGAGAGATTTGACTAGAATATCATCCACATAATCCTCAAGTATGTTATGGATTAGGTCATGGAAGATGACCATCATCACACACTGATAGGTTTCCCCAATGTTCTTTAACCCAAATGGGATCATATTGTAGTAGAATGTGCCCCAAGGTGTAGTAAATTTTGTCTTATGTTAATCTTCTTCTACTATATTAATCTGATTATATCCAAAGAAACCATCCATTAGTGACAAGAGTTCATGACCTACGGTGAGATCCACAATCATGTCGATATTTAGCAATGGAAAGTCATCATTTGGACAAGCTTTATTAAGATCCTTGAGATTAGTGTAAATTTTGATATCACTAGAGGGCTTGGTAACAGGTACCATATTAGAAATCCATTTAGAATAATCTATAGGTCGAATGATTTTTACCTCTAACAACTTCTCTAGCTCTACTTTGACTAATAAAGCCACCTTGGGGTGCATTTTTTGATGTTTTTGCTTTACGGGCTTGGCCACTCGATCCACTCCCAGATGGTGTACAACTAGTTTTGGGTCCAACCCCATCATACCCTAATATGGCCATGCAAAGTGACCCATATTTTCACAAAGAACTTCAACAAGAAGCTTTGCTTGTTTAGGTGGTAAAGACGCTACGATGTATATGATATGTGGTATCTCTGTCAGACTGATATTTATAGGTCGAGTTTCTTCTGTCAAAACTGAAGGTATAGGAGGTCGATGCTCTTGTGGGGGAAGGATGAAATCTCCATCCTCAGGTGCCTCTGAGAGGTTTTCATCATTGGATACGTCCTTTATTTTTGTTTCATTTTTTGAGTCACCCAATGGCACTCCAGAAGAGTTTTCACCATGGGATGTTTTTCTTTTATCTTTTTACTTTTTTGTTTCTTTTAGAATTTCACTTTTGTGATTAGAGATTTCCTCCTCCCCGAAGTAACCTATAGGATCCAACTTGTAGACATATGTCGATGGTGGAGGTAGTCATTTATGTGGCATTTGTACCCCCATGAATTTAAGGAGTGCATGCTTGGTAGAGAACTCATCAATATGAATGACACTTGGTTGGTCCCAATCTATGAGTTCGGGGTGAGTGAGGGAGAGGTCTATGAGATTCAAGGATAATTGGTAGAGCAAAAAGACTCCAAGGATTATTTTTTCAAGGAAAATATCATCGTAAGCTTTCTTTTCAACTTCCTTACGGATGTCTTCAACCTCAACGAGAGTGTTTTGGATGTTCTTAAAGGTGTGTCCTTCCGTTGTAGTGCCCCCAGTTGTGGGGAGTCCATAGCCCAAGCCTTTGGTTTTCTACCCTTGGTGTCCTTCTATAGCCTATCTCATACTTGATTCCTGGCAGCCTAAACCACCTCCTTGATAATCCCATTGCTCTGTGGCCAAGTGATGTGACCAAGGATATTTCTATTTAAAGTGATCAAGAAGTGCTTCACTTTTAGGAGGTGGTTCTTTGTATAGCCAAGTGTTAATTTCTAGTGTGTTTTCTGCTCCATCGAGGATACCTTTGGTGAAAAATGTGGTAGGGCCCAACTGGTGGAGTCGAGAGGTGGTTTCTAATATAGGCCCTTGATGTATTGGGCATCCTTGAGTATGTGGGTCAAGTGGTAGAGCGCCAATAGAAAAAGCATCTGTGAGACTATACTTGCCACAACCTTTGTAGTTGATCTTAACTATGGAGAGGGTGGAGGCTAAAATGGTATCCAGATCATGGCATGTGCTAGAGGAACTAGTAGTGGTGGTACCAATTTCAATCCCAGGATAGTGATTGGTGTATGAAGCTTGAACCACATTGCAATAGGCAAAGGGTTCAGGATCTATGTGGATGGTTATCTCAGTGCAATTATGTGGAAATTTGAAACACTGATGATATGTGGATGGAATGGCCTTCATGGCATGAATCCATGGTTGACTAAGGAGGATGTTATATGCTAGATTAAGGTCAACTACATGACAAAGTGTTTCTTGAGTGGTTGGGCTGACTCTGATAGGGAGCAAGATGGTTCCTTTAGTAGTACACTCCAAATTTGTTAGCTTATAGAATAAATTTGACAACTGAGTGTCAATACACTTAACCAAGATCAAGAGTAAGTGTTGAGTAAGAAAAAGTGTCGAGTGACAACAAGTGTCGAGTAATAACAAGTGCCGAGTGCAATAAGTGTTGAGTGATAACAAGTGTCGAGTGATAACAAGTGCTGAGTGATAACAAGTGTTGAGTGACAACAAGTGCCAAGTGATAATAGGTGCTGAGTGATAACAAGTTTCGAGTACAACATGTGCCGAGTGATACAATTTTGTTCAAGTGCCGAGCTATCCAATAAATAGCATGTGCCGAGTATCAAAAATACTTCAGGAGCCGAGTAACTCAGTAGATCAACATAAAAGTTTGGAATTGTACAAACTATGATGCAAACAATTTTTGCAGCTGACAGAAGGTAAAATTCAAAGGATTTAATGATAAAATTGAATCTTTAATTTATCCCATGCAACTCACATGCAGTCAATAAGAAAAAGGGATAAAGGCATGCAACCAATCAGTAAAAACAAATATTGAGCGGGAAATTGAGATTCAATATGGATCGTAGATCCAAATCAAACCCTAAGTCTTTGAAATCTTTATAAGGAAGAAAAAATTTCATTGTAAACATACATATGGAAGGACATACAAGGGTGCATAAGGAAATCTATTTTTAGAAGCAAGAGTTATCAGATCATAAAGGATCAAGATCAGGAGAAGGCGGAAAAGGAGCTTGCATTCAACAATCAAGAATTGTAATCTATCAAGTTTATTGTATCTAATACTCTCTAGCAATTGTATTAGAATGAAAATCCTATAGTGATAGGTTAGCTTTACATCTATTTTTTAAGATCCTTTTGATTAGGTGATTAAAATCCTTTAACCGGGTGACACTTCATGTTAAGTGTTTGTAAATCCTCTAACCAGGTTACTATTAATACAGTGTAAAGCCTTTAACAGGGAAAACCATCAGAAGTGGTTGAACAATATTGTTGCAGTAAATTTTTATGGGTATCATCCCCACCCTAGTTTTATCTTCTTATTCCTGGAGGGTTTCTGGGTTACCAAATTCCAGTGTTATGAGTTATTGATGTATGAGTTTTGTTATATGTTTATTTGATGTATTTACATGCATGCAATTTACTTTAAGTTAGAAGTTTTATTGACTAAAGTGTGATACTTATGATTCACCCCCCCCCCTCTCATAAGTACTCTTTCCATATTTGAATATTCAAAAAATTGGTATCAGAGCTATCTAGGTTCTCACAAGGAAAAGCCTAATAGATTGGAGGAAAAGATCTAAAGATGGAAGCCTTCAAACTTGGAAAGATCATTGAAAATCAGGCGATAGATGTGCAACTTGCTCTGCATAGCTTGGAGGAATTCAAAAACAAATTGAGAAACTCATTAAAAAAGAGGAAGGATCTAGCCATAGCTGAAAATGATATACACTATAAGGAGATTGATACCACCAACATATTTTCCAGTGGCGACACTAAAGAGTTTGATGCAGCAATAGCAGAACTGATGGAGAAAAATAAAATTCAAGCAGATGAGATAAGATCTCTCAAGATGGAACATGAATCATAGGCTATAATGATATATGAAATTACTAAACAAAAGAAAAGAGTAGTTGATGATAAGGTCATGATGGAAAATGACAAAAGGAAACTTGCAAACAGACTTGAAGAAATATGTACTGAATTGACAAGGATCTCAAACATGTAGATGGATACACTTGTTCAAATGATGAATCTTCATCATGAACTCAATATGAAAGATATTGAGATCTCTACTTTGAAGATGCAGAAGGAAAAAATGCAAAATGAATTGAACAGAGAAAGAGAGGTGGCAAAAAATCTCAACAAATCAAGTGAAGCCATCAAATATTTTGAGCAAATATTGAAATCTCCAAGATCAACCCATGATACAACAGGGCTTCGATATAACATCAATGAAGTTGGAGAATCATCAAAGAGTGCAAAAAAAAGAAGTGAAAAAGGTAAAGATGTTAAACCTACATTTCATTTCTATGGAAAGAAAGGACATACATCTAATGTCTATAGAAGCAAGAATGCCCATCAGCATGACAAACTTAAAAGCATAAATCATTGTCATAAATGCAAGAAGCAAGGTCATCAAGCATATGAATGCAGAACCCAAACTATCAAGACATCAAGATTTGATGGACATTGTTATAATTGCAAAAAGTATGGACATAGAGCTTTTGAATGTAGATCAAAGTCTATGTGGACAGTAAATCAACCAATAAAGACATCAAACCATGAATTTTGGGATTACAACACCAGGTACAGTTGTCAGTATTGTCAAGAATATGGACATATCCCATAGAACTGCATAAGAACAGATTTTAGAGGGAACTACAAAATATGGTTGAGTCAAACTACATGTTTCAGTTGCTTAAAAATTGTTCATGTCAGTAGGGATTTCCCAACAAGGTCAAAGGCATCAAGTTCTGAGTTTAGCAATGGAAAGGAAAAGATAGATGTTGGATATATCAGAAGTGAAATGAATAAGACATGGAGGAAGAAAGATGAATCTAGCACATCAAGTACAAAGATCACTTCACCTAATAGGTCAAGTGATCACACTTCATCAAATTGAGCAAAGAACAAATGTGTGGGATTGATAAACCAAGCTACCTCATAAATTAGTCCCAAGACATATAAGAACTACAAAAATGAAATCAGCATAAACAAAGATGCTAAGTCAAAATTGAGAACTTTTGTGAAGATCTGTCAAAGTTTCCTTCAGGAGCCGAGTTGCTAACAACGACCGAGCTGATAGTTGATGCCGAGCTATGAAATATCAATAGGAGCCGAGTAAAGCAAAACACAATGGGAGCCAAGTCATGATGAAACTTTTCAAGTGTCGAGTAGACAGTTGGTAGTGTACTAAGCATTTATTACTTTGTTTTGAAGGGTACATAAATCTGATTTTCGATCATTTTCCCACCATTCAAACAAGAAGCAAAGCCAAAAAAGAGCAGAGAAGATCAAGATCAGCTCAAAAGCCATTCATGAAGATGTCAACAATGATTCAAGACAAGATTTCATAGATTTAAGGTATTTTACTTAAGTGCTGAGCTACGTAGGACTTATAAACTTGTTTAAATTATAAACCCTAGTTTGGCAAACAATGGCATCTAGGTTAGGAACCACTAAGGGTATAGAGAGTCATGAAGTTCAGTTAGTCAGCAACGAAGTTAAACAACCTGAATTTAAGCACATTCCAGAAGTAGCATACAAGAATGATCCTGCAAGTGCATTATCAATTATTTCGGATAAAGTTGTTATGGTCCAAGATGTTCGCAGATGTTATAATTGCAAAATTGGTGCCATAGGAGACTTAGAAATTCATAATGCATATGATAAACTATGTGAAAACAAAGTACTGAAGAATGAGTTTTCAATAATAGAAAGAAAAGGATTAACCAAAACCCTAGCATTTTTTACTATTTTCAAAACTGAATGGGTATGGATAGTTTTGAGCTAAATACGTGATGGAGCTTTTTGGTTAGAGTCAGGGCCAGTAAAATTTACCAAAAAAACTGTTCATAGGGTTATTGGTATTCCAACCCTAGATCGGCCAAAGACCCTACGAAGTGATAAAAGGGAAGTAATAGAGAAAAATACAAGTGCCAAATGGAACAATAGAGGAATGAATATCAACACAGTCACAGATCCCCTACTAGATTTTGTTGTGAGAGTCATTTCACATAAATTCTATCAATCAAGTAGGTTAAACAGTGTACCTTGTATAGCAGTTGATGTTGCATACAAGATAATAAAAAGGGATCACACTTATGATTTGGCAGAGCTCATGTTTCAATAGATTAATGAAAATCTGGCAGCTGTAAGGAAGAGCAAGGGAGCTCAATGCAAATTTGGATCAGTTTTGATGTGCATGTTTTTTTATCTGATGAAAGAATTTCCTTCTATGGGTAAGGTAAGATGGAATCCATATAAAACAATTGTTGAAAAAATTAATGGATACATTGAACAGATGGGTGAAAATTTTGATGCCCAAATGACTAGTTATTTTGAGGACTTCAAAAATTCCATGAAACAAAGAATGAGAATTCCAGTCTCATTGACTAAGAAATATGAAAAAGACATTTGTTTTCTTGTAGATATAGATTATACTTACATACAAGCAATTATACGTAGAGTAAGATGGCTTAGGCCACTAGGTTATGAACTCGATGTTGATCAAGCCTCTGTAGCAATAACAGCTCTACTTGTAGAAGAAGCTGATAAAAATGCAAAAAAAATTGGAACTTATGATGTTGTCAAATCAAAGGTAATAATAGATTTGAAGCCTGCTTCAGCAGTAAAGAAGAAAGAGAAAATGGTGAGACAAATCAAGAAAAAATTTGGCATGGAAGAAGAAGAAGGAACAACAGGAGAAGAGGGAGAAGACATTGAAGAAGAAGGAGATAAACTTCAAGGTCAGACCCAAGAGTTAGGAGAAGAAAAAGAGGAAAGTGTTGAGGTAGAAGAAGCCAAGGAAGCACCAGTTAAGAGAAAGATCACAACTCCTTCTGTTCCTAAATCCAAGGGAAGGAAAGTAGCTGCCCTTGCATCAAAGAGACCTACCACATGGGCTACAACACAAAAAACCCAAGAGGAGGAAAAAGGAAAGAAGAAAGACTCTAGGAAGACTACTACTGAGTCAAAGAAAAGGAAATTTATTCCCCAGCCTGAAATAGATGAGGAGAAAATAGAGTCAGAGGACAATAGCCAATTTCAAGTGGTAAGACACAAACCCCAGACTGCTATTGATAAATTATGTTCAAAAATTAGAAATAATGATTTAAAAGGTATAAAGAACCTAAATTTTTCTAAGCTCACCAAAGAAGAGAAAAATAAATTAGAAGAATCTGTGTATGCTATGATGGCTGAATATAAGCACACACCTCTAGAATTAGATGAATCTATGCCAAGAGAATTGTATAAAATTATAGAGGATAAATGGCATTTTTGTTTACAAATGGAAAAAGAAATAAGGGAGTCAACATTAGATAGATTATTACCTAATTTGACTAAAGATCAAATAATAAATGTAGTAAAAAGGCATAATAACAAATTCACTCCCAAGTATAGAGCATTCAGTATATTGCAGAATAAAATTGAAGAGGTAGTTACAAAATCCACAAGATTGTGGAAAATTGTTTATAAGAAAATAGAAGATGTATATAATGAAGAATATAAGGTAGAAGAAAGTGCCAAGTCAAAGGAAAAGAAAGTATCAGAAACCAAAGAAAAGAAGAAGAAACTAGTGGAGGAGAGTAAAGAAGAAAAGGAAGAAGAGGCACACAATGAGGAGAAAGAGGAAGAGAAAGATACAGCTGAGCCACAAGATCAAAGTATGCAAGACATACAGGTATCTCCTCCTAGTCCTCCTCATGCCACCATCAAACCTGTAGATATCATTAAAATAAAGGATGTTACAGACACTTCAAATCTAAACATCAATCCATTAACTTCAAAGGATTTGGAAATCCTTGACCAATCATCACTAGTAGCAAAATTAAGTTCAAATCTTGTATTGGTCAGTGTCGATGAATTACAGAATCCAAAAGTTAAAACAGAGATAGTCAAGGTAAAAGCACTAGTGCCATCCTTGACCATACAAACTACTGGTATTCTATTCCTTCCACCACCACCTCCACCAAGTATAGTCACTTATGCACTCCAAATGTTGAGTACAGCAACAGGGGAAATAAAAGGAACATCTGAACAACCAACAAGTTCAACCCCACCTAGCAATCACAAAAGGGATATTCAAGCTGAAGAAAAGGATGAGACAAAGAAGAAGGAGGAGACTGCAATACAAACACTAGTTGCATTACCAAAATCTAGTACTCTAACACAAACTCTTGAGTAGCCGAGCACAGATGGATTACAACTACAAATCAGGACACCAGGCTTGAGCTCATCAAAGGTAGTCAGGAAACTTCACTATGGAGTTCCTAAGCTTGATGAAGAAATAAAGATCCCATATTATGAATCTAGCACTCTTACTAAAGAAAAGATTAATGAAATTTAGAGTGCATTGAACAAAAGAAGGAGACAAGAAGCACTAAGAAAGGAATACAAGCATAAGCTTACATTGAATGAAATTAAAGATATATTCATAGAAGCTTTTTGCTTACAATCTCCGGATGAGTCAAGACCAATTATAGAGCAACTATCTGATATAGTTGACCAGGTGACTAATGAAGACTAGGAAACAAATGCCTGATTGCTTGAATGGTCAGAAAAGAAGTTCCAAGGTAAGGTAAATAGTAAATTATCTAGTGATATAGCACTATCTAAAGAAGAACTAGCAAAGAAAATTAAAATAGTTAAAATTGTACTAGGAAACATCTTTTCCCTATACAACAAGTTGTGTGATTTTTCCACATTCACACAGGACACTAGCCAAAAAATATTGAGCTTGGAAAACAATCGGAAAATCTCTAGCATGCAACTCCCCACAAATCCAACTTAGAGTGAGAAGCATTTGGTCCAATCGCTTCACACACAAAGAGAGTTAGCTATCTTAGCAGCAGAGGAGGCAACCAAAAAAGAAAAATTGATAGAAATTCAATTGTCAATTACTCCTCATTTGGAATTACTTCACAAGGAGCAGATAAATGCAGAGACAGTCCTTAGGAAAGACCCCAATCTTTCTTCATCTGATGGACTTGTACACCTAGCAGCAGAGATTTCCATCTAGCATAAGACATTGGATGTCGCACTAGAAAATTGGGATGTAGCTCTGAAGATACTCCTTGAAGTAAATAGCACATTTTTTGCTAAGTATGGCATTTCATTGTAAGAGCCTTGACATAAGTGTCAAAAAGGGGGATAATAAGTAATAAGAGTTAAGTACAGGAATGAAATGATAAGTATAATAAAAGGGGGAGATAGCAAAAAGGGGGAGATAGCAAATTTTGAATGTAGGATAAATTCATGAGTCACATGGATCTTAATTAAGTGTTTTTGCCACTCATGTCAAAGGGGGAGATTTTTAGCTTATAGAATAAATTTAACAACTGAGTGTCAATACACTTAACCAAGATCAAGAGTAAGTTCCGAGTAAGATACAGTGCTGAGTGACAACAAGTGCCAAGTGATAACAAGTGCCAAGTGCAACAAGTGCCAAGTGATAACAAGTGTCAAGTGATAACAAGTGCCGAGTGACAACAAGTGCCGAGTGATAACACGTGCTGAGTGATAACAAGTGCTGAGTAAAACATGTGCCAAGTGATATAGTTTTGTTCAAGTGCCAGGCTATCCAGGAAATAGCATGTGCTGAGTATCAAAAATACTTCAGGAGCCAATTAACTCAGTAGATCAGCATAAAAGTTTGGAATTGCACAAACTATGATGCAAATAGTTTTTGCAGCTGACAGAAGGTAAACTTCGAAGGATTTAATGATAAGATCGAATCTTTAATTTCTCCTGTGCAACTCACATGCAGCTAATAAGAAAAAGTGATAAAGGCATGCAACCAATCAGTAAAAACAAATATTGAGCGAGAAATTGAGATTCAATATGGATCATAGATCCAAATCAAACCCTAAGTCTTTGAAGTCTTTATAAGGAAGATGAAATTTCATTGTAAACATACATATGGAAGGACATACAAGGGTGCATAAGGAAATCTATTTTCAGAAGCAAGAGTTATCAAATCACAAAGGATCAAGATCAAGAGAAGGCGAAAAAGGAGCCTGCATTCAGTAATCAAGGATTGTAATCTATCAGGTTTATTGTATCTAATACTCTCTAGAAATTGTATTAGAATGAAAATCCTATGGTGATAGGTTAGCTTTACAACTATTTTGTAAGATCCTTTTGATTAGGTGATTAAAATCCTTTAACTAGGTGACACTTCATGTTAAGTGTTTGTAAATCCTCTAACCAGGTCACTATTAATACAATGTAAAGCCTTTAACAGGGTAGGCCTTTAACAGGGAAAACCATCAAAAGTGGTTGAACAATATTGCTACAATAAATTTTTGTGGGTATCATCCCCACCCCAGTTTTACCTTCTTATTCCTAGAGGGTTTCTAGGTTGCCAAATTCCAGTGTTATGAGTTATTGATGCATGAGTTTTGTTACATGTTTATTTGATGTATTGACATGCATGCAATTTACTTTAAGTTAGAAGTTTTATTGACTAAAGTGTGATACTTATGATTCACACCCCCCCCCCCCCTCATAAGTACTCTTTTCATATTTGAATATTCCAACACAAATTGTCATATGCCTTGATGGTGATCACCTCATTGATGATATCTTCTTCAGTATATTTGACTTGCTTGATGAACTTTAGAGTACATAGGTTTAGAGCCGATCCATTATCTATCATGACAAGTTTAACTACAAAGTTAGAAACCATAACAGCGATGTGAAGTGGGAGAATGTGATTGGGTTCAACTACTAGGATATCAATGGTTTCGAAAGATAAGACACATGAGGCTGAAAGATGGCCAACCAAGTTGCAAAACTTAGTGGCATTTATGTCGGAGGGGATGCATGACTCATGTAGAGTGTTGTCAAGGATCTTTTGATAAAGTGGGCTTGTTTGTAAGAGATCCTGGATGGATATCTGGGCCAATGTGTTTCCAATGTGTTCCAAGATGTTATACTGTGGCCCTAGTGATGGTGATTCTGATGGATATGCTTGAGATGGAGGTGGTTGTGCTGATGGTGGTCTGATTTGTGTGGATATAGGTGGACCAGCTATAATGAGTCACATTCGATGGGTAGCAACTGCACACTGAGTGCCTGGGCCTTTGATATTTATGACATTGATAGATGGTTCAACTTGGGATATGCAACCAATTAAGCTACCATAGTCTAAGTATGCTGAGGTATAATTTTGAGATGTGTCTTGATTGTCACCTTGTTTACCCAAGGCATTGTTAGGTTTGTTGACAGGAGGGTTTTTGTAAGGAAACTCAGTCCAAAAATAGCTTCCTACACTAATCTCATAAGGAAATTATGATGCAAATCCTATTAAAATCTTCTTTACTTATAGATTCAATATCATGTAAACAACAATATTGCCGCCAACCATGCATATAGAAAATAGATAGAGAAAAGGAACACATAACACAAGGATTTTTCGATGGGGAAAAACCTTCCGGTAAAACAACACCACCCCTTCAGAACCTGCACAATTTATTATCTTCTACAAAATATTACAATACACTTGTAGTGCAAGATCAACTTCGACAACAGAAGACTCTAGTAGCTACATGAAGTAGCAATAATACACCTTTTTTGCATTGCATCCGTCGTAACCCTAAAAATGCTTATAACATGCACTTCACTTTAGGGCTACTCCCAAAGGTAAACCATATTAGGGTTTTACCATTCTTCGAGAAAATAGGAACCCCATTATTGGGGTAAAGTGTAGAGTACTCAAATATCTTAGTTGCCACATGTCTTCACCTATCATTGAATCTTCCTAACATAGCTCTTACGTGTCATAGGAATCCGTCATAGCTATTTTAGCCGTGATCTCCTTACACACAATTCAAGATGTTGACACATCAACATTATTTGCAAGAAATATATTTTACAAAACAAATAATAAGAATAGGAATTATACAAGGTTGAGACACCTTATTCCTAACATTCTCCCACTTGTCAAACACCTTGTAAGAGCAACAGGAACATAACAAGAACTAACCGCTATAGGCCAACAGGCCCATAGACTTCGAACACCATCTGAACTTCTCAGTGCCCACTAGTTTCATTAATGCATCTGCAATATTCTTCACAGTATCTACCCTCTCCAAATTTACCTTTCCATCTTCCACCATATGTCTCACAAAGTGAAACTGCACATCAATGTACTTCGTTCTAGCATGGAAAGTTGGATTCTTCACAAGGCAAATAGCACTCTGACTATCACACCAAATAGTAATCTATTCTTTATCAACACTAACATCAAAACAAAATCTCTTAAGCTGAATGGATTCCTTAAAAGCATGAGTAGTAGCCATGTACTTAGCTTCTATAGTGGACAAAGCAACCACAGGTTGTCACGTGCTCATCCAACTGATGGCACCACCAAACATAGTGAACACATAACCACTAGTGGATCTCCTGCGATCAATATCACCTGCTCAATCTGAATCCACAAACCCATGAATACAAATTGAATGCGGATATCTAGAAGAGTTACCATGATAACATATTGAGTAATCTAATGTACCCCTCAAATATCTGAATACTCACTTAACTGCATCCCAATGTATCTGTCTAGGATTAGCCATAAATTGACTTAGGACTCCCACTTCTTGGGCAATGTCTGGTCTAGTACATACCATAGCATACATAAGACTACCAACTGCAATAGCATAAGGTACTCTACTCATGTCCTCCACATCGCTAGAAGATTTTGGACAATCATCTATAGATAACTCTGTTCCCACAGGAATAGGAACACATAGTGGTCTACAATCTGCCATGCTGAACCTATCCAACACAGACTTCACATACTTCCTTTGACTCAACCAAAGTTTTTTGTTAGATCTGTCTCTACTAATTTCCATACCCAAGATGTACCTAGCTGTCCCAAGATCTTTCATCTCAAACTGTGCTAACAACTAAGATTTAAAATCAGAAATCATACCCTTACCCTTCCCAAACAGCAACATATCATCAACATATAATGCAACAATAAGATGGTGATCATTTTCAACTCTAAAATAAACACAATGATCTGATTTTGATCTTACAAATCCAATTGACAACACAAAGGCATCAAACTTAAGGTACCACATCCTAGGAGATTGCTTCAAACCATATAGAGATTTCTTTAATCTGCAAACAAAGGATTCTTTACCTTTAACAATGTAGTGCTCAGGCTGTGACATATAAATCTCTTCCTCCAAATCACCATGAAGGAAAGTTGTCTTCACATCCATCTGTTCTATCTCTAAATCATATGATGCACCAAGAGATAATAGAAATTTAATGGATGTCAACTTTGCAATAGGAGAGAATATTTCACCATAATCTATTTCCTCTACCCGTGAATACCCCTTTGCAACCAATCTAGCTTTGTACCTTTCAACACTACCATCTGCACAGAATTTCTTCTTGAACACCCATTTGCAGCCAAAAAAAATTCTCCCTTTAGGAAAAGGTACAAGTTCCCATGTTTTTTTTTTCTCTAATGAAGCCATCTCATCATCCATAGCCTCAATCCAGGAACCTGCATCTTCCATGCCCAAAGCCTCTTTCACAGATCTAGGCTCATCAGTGTTAGTAATAAAAGAAAAAGCACAACTGGAATCTAACATAGAATAACCAAGCCTTTTTGGTTGCTTTCTTTCTCTCATGGATCTCCTCAAGGGCTAAGGTTGAGGTTGTTCTTCCTCTTCTTCTAAACTATTAGATGTTAGGATAAACCAGGGACATAAATAAAAACTACATGCAAATATAACCAATAACAAAAATAATAGAACACACAGAAATGAACACAAGGCACCAAGATTTAACGTGGTTCACCCAATCCCTGGGCTACGTCCAACAACTCTTCTTTCAACCTATAAACCCATTTATTCTGTAAAGCCTTTTTACCTGTAGGCAACTTGCACAAATCCCATGTCTTATTTTTCAGCAAAGAGTCCATTTCATCTTTCATTGCAGACTCCCACTGAATCTTAGTATCCACCTGCACAGCTTCATCATAACTTTCAGGTTCACCAGCATCAGTAAGTAAAATAGAATACAAAGAGGGAGAAAACCTTTGTGGAGGTCTAATTGGCCTTGTTGACCATCTAACATTCACTGGTGTGTGTGGTATTTGTTGTTGCAGTTGTTGCACATCATGAGGAATGGCTGGAACATCAGCTTTTGGAGTATCATCCAGCACTACATAATCATCTTCTTTCTTCTCATGTTGCTGCAACAGATCTTTGTACAACACTTTTTCATTGAATATGACATCCTGGCTTCTTATAATTTTATGATTTTCAAAATCCCAAAGCCTATAGCCAATTTTATTAATGCCATATCCAAAAAAGACACATTTCTTTGATTTTGCTTCTAGCTTGGTTCTATTTTCAAAGTCTATATGAGCAAAAGCTTCACAACTGAAGGTCTTGAGAAAAGAATAACTCACCTTCTTACCAGTCCATGCTTCCTCTGGAATACCACAGCTCAAAGGAGTAGAGGGACCTCTATTAATCAAATATACTACAGTATTGACAGCCTCAGCCCACATGTGTAAGGGCAACCCAGCATGCAACCTCATGCTCCTTGTGCGCTCCATTATAGTCCTGTTCATGCGTTTAGCCACTCCATTTTCCTGTGGAGTCTTTGGAATAGTTTTTTTTCTATGAATACCATTAGTGGAGCAATAATCTTCAAATTCATGACTGCAATACTCACCACCATTATCAGATCTAAGACATTTTAATTTTTTACCAGTCTCATTTTCAACCAAGCATTTCCATTTCTTAAAAGTTTGAAATACATCAGATTTTTGTCTAAGGAAATAAACCCATACTTTTCTAGTTGCGTCATCAATAAATGTAACATAATAATGAGAGCCACCAAGGGAAGATACCTAAGCCGGTCCCCATACATCTGTATCCACAAGCTCTAATTTCTCCTTTTTGTTTTCCTTCCCTATCTTTACAAAACTCACTCTCTTCTGTTTTCCATACACACAACTTTCACAAAAATCCATATTCAAACATTTTTTACTTGGTAAAACTTTCCTTGAATGAAGTACTTTCATACCTTTCTCACTCATGTGCCCAAGTCTATTGTGCCACAGCGCTGTATCAGAATCTACAGTAGCTATTTGTTCTCCCTGCTCAACTGCAGTAATTGTTCTTGAATATTCATTTTTCTCTGAAACAATCAAAGTAGAAGGAACAATATGACTTGTACAAAGATATAAGGTGCCTACTTTCACACCTTTTGCTAATACAAGGGAACCTTTTGAAACCTTCCAATTTTTATCATTAAAAGTAATTACACAACCCTCATCACCGAGTTGCCCTACTGAAATTAAATTCTTACTCAGTTTTGGAACATGTCTTACCTCATGTGGTAGCCAATGATTCCCATTCTGCAACTTAATCTTAATTTTTCCCTTTCCAACAATTTGACAGGGTTCATTATCCCCCAAATAAACAAGCCCAAAATCCCCTTGGACATAATCAATGAAATAACCTCTATGAGGTGTAGCATGAAAAGAAGCACCAGAATCTAAAACCCATGAATCATCAACACTCTCTAAAGACAGAAGCAAAGCATCCTCTTTGGATTTATTACTTACCACATTTGCCTCTTTGTCTCCATCTGATTTATCTCCTTCATTTTTCTTTCGAGTCCAACAATCTTTCTTTTTGTGCCCTAGTTTCCCACAGTACCAGCAATCATTTGGTCCTCTCGATTGAGACCTCCTCCCCTTTGACTTTCCTCTTGATTTCCCACGATTTCCAGAGTTACTTCCTCTTTCAGTCGTTCTGCCCTTGCTTTGTGCATTTAAAGCACTTCCTGATGTAGATCCACCTGAGGATTTTCTATGAGTTTCCTCACTTAAAATAACACCGATCACATCATCATATTTTAGGGTACTTGATCCAGGAACAGAATTACTCACCACCATTACCAAGCCATTCTAGCTTTCAGGCAAAGAACACAAAATCAAGAGAGCCCTAATTTCTTCATCAAAATTGATACCCACAGAAGATAATTGACTAGTAATAGTATTAAACTCATTTAAATGATCTGCAACAGATCCACCTTTTGCCATTTTCATATTAAATAAACGCTTCATGAGAAATACCTTATTTGAAGCGGAGGGCGTTTCATACAGTGTCGCTAGGGTTTTCATCAAATCTTCTGTCGTCTTTGCTTTCTTTATATTAAATGCCACTGATGGTGCCAAGCATAACCGAATGCTTCCGAGTGCCTTTCTGTCTAAAAGATCCCATTCAGCCTCTGACATAGTTCCCTGATTCTTGGCTTTTCCTTCCAACGGCTTCCATAAATCCTTTTGATATAAATAGTCTTCCATTTGCATCTTCCATAATTGGAAGTTCTTCCCATTAAACCTATCAACCCTTAGCTTACCATCATTTTCCATTGCTCCCACTCAACCGTGAGACTCTCACTTAACCGTGAGACTTTCCTACAGAGGATAACTGAGAAACAACTAGGCTCTGATACCACTTGTTAGGATAAACCACGGACAGAAATAAAAACTACATGCAAATATAACCAATAACAAAAATAATAGAACACACAGAAATGAAAACAAGGCACCAAGATTTAATGTGGTTCACCCAATCCCTGGGCTACGTCCACCAAATAGCAAGTCTGGTCTTATTACAATCCAGTGATTACAACTTGATTACAATCTGTAATCCCTTACAGCTCAATACCGCCGCAAGAACAAATTTCATATCACCACACATAAAAAATACCCAACCCTAAGCCCTTTTTATGCAAGTATTAAACCGCTTTAGGGTTATAACATGTCGGCCATATGTCGGCCATAACATGTCGGCCATATGTCGGCCATAACATGTCGGCCACTATTTATGAAGTATGTACAGTACTTTCCTGATCAGTCACCACAATCTAACATTAGAGCTGTTAGAGCTCTCCTCATCATTAGACCCAACATGGTCTCTCTGTTCAGTCTTCTCAGGGGTAGGAGGTAACTGAACAACATCATTTTTCTTTTCTTTTTCATCTGGTTGTAACACAATAGGAGAAGATGTTATCTCTCTAAAAATAACATTTCTGCTATACAACACCTTACTAGTCACTAGATCCCAAAGCTTGTATCCTTTCACACCAGCACTGTACTCAATGAAAATACATTTACCAACTTTGTTTTCCAACTTAGATCTTTTCTCCATTGGAATATGTGCATAAGCTTCACAACCAAAAAGATGAAGATGTCTAATTGAAGGCTTCTTACCAAACCACACCTCCATGGGTGTCTTACCAACAAGGGCTGATGTAGGAGATCTATTAACCAGATAGCAAGCAGTGGCCACAGCTTTGGCCCAAAACCTTTGTTTTAAACCAACTCCACTAAGCATACTCCTAGCCTTCTCCATCAGTGTCCTGTTCATTCTCTCTGCAACTCCATTTTGCTTCAGGGTATAAGGAGTTGTCTTATGCCTCTCGATACCTTGTTCTTTATAGAACTGTTCAAACTCTGCTGAGAAAAACTCACCACCATTGTTAGTTCTCACACACTTAATCTTCTTACTAGTCTGATTCTCTACAAGGGCTTTAAATTCCTTGAATCGACTAAAGACTTGTGTCTTACTTAAGGAAATAAATCCATGTCCTTCTACTATAATCATCTATGAAAGATACAAAAAATACAGACTTGGAGATTGAAGGAACCTTTACAGGACCAAATACATCAGAATGAATAAGATCCAAAACATCAGAAGATTTGTGAGAACTAGAGTAAAACTTAACACAATTTTGTTTATCATATACACAGTGTTCATAGAATTTGAACTTGAGATTGCAATCATTTAACCCCCCAATGAGATTTTTACTTTTTAGGGTTCTGAGACCCTTCTCACCAATGTGGCCAAATCTCATATGCCACAACATTGTCTTTTTTGTAGGAAGCTTTCATTCCAAAGTTTTTGCACCCTTAGGTACACTTGTTACACTACCATCAAAACCACTAACCACAGTCTTCTTTACTGCTCATTCAGATGGTGGGGATGAAGTGATAGCTACTCTCTTCTTTGAAATAGAAGAACTATTACACTGAGAAATGTATGCATCAAGCTGAAACAAAGTACCTCTCCTAGTACCCTTAGCAAGCACCATAGCTCCTCTTAGCATCTTACATCCATCTTTAGAAAAAATAACTTGCACACCTACATCATTCAACATACTTATAGATAATAGGTTTCATACCAAACTTGGAATGTGCATAACTCCATTGATTCCCTTTACTCATCCATCAAGAAATTTAATAGTGACCCTTCCATGTCCAACTATCTTTAGGTGAGAATCATCACCCAAGTACACCTTTCCACCATCGAACTCTTCATATCTTGAGAACTAGTTTTGATGAGAGGTCATGTGAAAAGATGCACCTGAGTCAACCAACCACACATCATCAGATGCATGTGCTGCCAAAGCTATGATGAATGCATCGCCATCTTCTTGAGATTTATTAGAACTAGAATTTGAGGCTTTCTTCTTCTTCTTAGGCTCTTTACAGCCTTTACAAAAGTTCCCAGTCTTATCACAGTTCCAACATTTTGTCTTGGACTTATTGGAAGTCTTTGACTTCCCATGGGATTTGGATCTACCCTTATTGTTAGACTTATTGTCATTTTTCTTTCCTCTTTCTGTGGATCTCCCACGAACAGCAAGGGCTTCTTTTTCCAAAACAAAAGCCTTTCTCTGGATCTACTCTGATAGATATGAAGACACCACATCATCCATTTTGAAGGTGACTAATGTTCTTCTAAGAGCCATCACAAGATGGTCCCATGAATCTGGTAAAGAACACAAAAGTGTGTAGCAACGATCCTCCTCCTCTAACTTGAAACCAGCTGATTTCAACTGTGTAGCTAGTAGATTAAATGCATTTAAATGATCCATTAAGGATCCACCTTCCTCCATTCATAGATAATACAACTTCTTCCTTAGGAACAACTTATTCACCAAAGATTTGGCTTGATACATAGCCCCAAGTCTCTCCCACAAACTATATGCGGTTTTCTCATCTAGAACATTCAGAAGGACTGCATCAGCTAAATAGAGTCTTATGAGACCCTTAGCTTTATGATCTTTGATATCCCAATCTACTTGAGCTATATTTTTTGGTCTTGTGGCACTTTTAGTCACTTCCCATAGGTCACGATCTTCCAACATGTCTTCCATCTTGATTTTCCACAGCTTGAAATTAGTGCCATTAAATTTCTCCACCTTCATTCTTCCATATGATAAACTTGCCATCTCAATCTGCAAATAAGATTTAAGATGCTCTGCACAAGACTCCCACTCAACTTGAGATTAGCTCAAAAAACCCTACCCAACAACTAGGATCAAAAGTTGATCAAGCTATGATACAACTTGTAAGGAAACTCAGGTGCGAAAACAACTTCCTACACTAATCTCATAAGGAAATTATGATGCAAATCTTATTAAAATCTTCTTTACTTACAGATTCAATATAATGTAAACAACAATATTGCAGCCAACCATGCATACAAAAAATAGATAGAGAAAAGGAACACATAAAACAAGAATTTTCTAGTGGGGAAAAACCTTTCGGTAAAAAAACCCCACCCCTTTAGAACCTGCACAATGTATTATCTTCTAAAAAAGATTACAATACACTTGTAGTGCAAGCTCAACATCGACAACAGAAGACTCTAGTAGCTACATGTAGTACCAACAATACACCTTTTTTGCATCGCATCCTTCGTAACCCTAAAAATGCTTATAACATGAGCTTTACTTTAGGGCTACTCCCAAAGGTAAACCGTATTAGGGTTTTACCATTCTTCGAGAAAATAGGAACCCCACTATTGGGGTAAAGTGTACAGTACTCAAATATCTTAGTTGCCACATGTCTTCACCTATCATTTAATCTTCCTAACATAGCTCTTACATGTCATAGGAATCTGTCATAGCCATTTTAGCCATGATCTCCTTACACACAATTCAAGATGTCGACTCATCAACATTATTTGCAAGAAATACATTTTACAAAAAAAATAATAAGAATAGGAATTATACAAGGTTGAGACACCTTATTCCTAACAGTTTGCAGGTGTCTTTCTCAGGTTTGTGTTATGAGGAGGGAAAGAATTTTGATACATCATTAATTCTGCATTAGGTGAGAGTTGTGCCCCCACTATGATCTATTTCTAGTCAATGAGGTCCTATACATAATCCTTAAGTTGCATGCATTTAAGGGTAGTGTGCCCTTTGACACGATGGAATTTGCAATATTCATTATCTTTGTACCAGGATGCTCTAGACTGATTGGGTTCCAAGGGTTACATTTTTGGATACCAAAAAAGGTTATCTTTGGCCAATTTTTTGAAGATTATATCAAGAGGTTCCCCCAATGGGGAGTATGTTTGTGGTTGCCTCTCAACACAGGATTTACCACCTGTCGATAGTGTGATAGCATTAGTTTGATTATAAGGAATAGGTATTTGTTGATGAGTTTACACAGGTGGGTGGTGATATGTAGGAGGTTGTTGTTGATAAGTTTGTTGTTGGAAAAATATGGTGGGAACATTGGTAGGTACCCCAACAATATGGACCTGTCGAGTGTCAGTGGCACCATCTGTCACTGTATTCTTGTTTTTGTTCCAATATCGAGTTTTGTCATTGCCTGAACCACGATCCTGGGTGTTTTCTTTGTACAATCTGATGACACCATCCTTAATGAGGCATTTCTTGAGGCCCATTCCTTTCTCTTTGATGTCTTTTTATGTTTGCAAATAGTTCATAACCATATGATGACTGAGGCTAGGGTGTGTGTTGTTTATGAACATCTTGACAAGATGGCGCTTAGGGATGGTACAAGAGATCCTTGTTGTGAGGATCTGCCAGCATTGTAAGTACTCAGTAAGGCTTTCCCCTCCCTTTTTTTAGTGTGGATGAGGTCCACTATAGATAATTCAGTTTCAATGAGATGGGTATACTAAGAAACAAAGGCCTTAGAAAGTTTTGCAAAAGTTTTAATAGTACCTTGAGGGATACGACAGAACCATTCCAAGGCTAGTCCTACTAAGCTCTTGGGAAAGACTTGCATGAGGAACACATCATTATAAGCTACATCCTAAAAATGCATATAGAATTCCTTAACATGTGTGACTGGATCACTCTTCCCCCTAAATTTGTCAAACTTGGGGATCTCGAAATGTTTAGGAAATGGAGTCAAAGTGATAGTCCTATCAAAAGGGTATGGGAAATCATTTTCAAATTTGAAAGTTTTGGTGTCTATCCCATCCTTGAGGTCTTTGATAAAAATTTTCATCTCTTTCCATTTAGACTTTATAGGTGGAGGATCAGGTGCCCCCGATCCAGGTGCCCCCGGTGTAGGATACATGCCAAAATTTGAAGTGTGATATGGAGAACTCTGATGACCAAATGGCGTTTGTGGAAAAATAGTTTAAATAACTGGTGGAGTGGATGCTATGGTTTTCTGGAGTGTGGTTTGTACATACTGTTGCATCTGTTGAGGTTGGTGTGGTAGATAACTATGAGGTTGTTGCCCTATTAGATAGTTCCCTGTGGGTGCTTAAGCATACTGTTGATGTGAAGACTGCAACAGAAATGGTGCTAATGCGGATAATGCTTGTGCTATGCTCTAGGAATACATACCATGCCCAATATATGTGGGTTGTGTGCCTGCTTGAGAGTAGGGCTGATTTGGATTAGGTACAAAGTAGTTAATTTGTGACAAAGTGTTTACTTTAGGGAACTGTAGTGGCGATGGATTTGGCCTATTGCCTAGAGGTGGGATGGAAAAATAGTTGGTGAGGGGTGGGAGTGAATAGCTATGTGAAGTAGTGGATGATAGTGTTGGAGGTGTGGACGTGACTGCAATGCTAGGGGGAAGATTAGTGATAGGTGCCTGTATCGTAGTAATATTCCAAGGTCCCAAAGGAAATGCAACTGAAGAGCTTTGGCTAGTTACAAAGGGGTTGATAGTGATGTTTGGTGGGATAGAAGATGAGATATTGGACCCTAATGGTGGTATTTGAGTAGCAAATGTACTAGATGTGATATGGGGCGGAAGCGAAAAGGTAGTATTGCTAGATGCAAATGGAGGATTTGGTGGAGGAAAAAAATGAGTGGTGGAAGCAGATGCAAATGGTATACTTGAGGTTAGTTGAGATGTAGTATGCACTAATGGTTGAGTGAGAATGGGATGGGTGTTTTATGGAATGGGAACCGACACCTAGGTCGAGGGGATATTTGGGTTTGCTAGTTCTACCTGAGGTGGTTTCCATTCAAACAATGGGTTAGTAGGATCTGTTATGTTGATAGGTGGTGGACGTCCAAACTCAAAGACACCAACATTGTCTCATAAGAAATTTTCCATGATGGTTTCCTTGTTGCAATCTATGATGGCATTTACGATGGTAGAATGACCAGGTTGGTTCATAAAAGCCACAATATCTATGGATGATCCTAGTTCCTCTAGGATTTATGATGGTGGGTCTAATGGTGTCGTGGATACTACAGAGTATGGCTGAGCTCGAGATGTGTTACCACTATGAATAGGATCCATTTCTTTTTTCTGTGTGTGCCTACCAAAATGTGTGGTGGGTGGCATGAAAGGATGCTTTTCCTAAGCATGAAAATGCAACGAGGGATGATACTAAGGGTGTCTAAATGATATGGTGCTAAGTGCAAGGAACTTGTGCTTTCCTAAAATATTAATGTGGGAAATGTGATGGTGATGCAAAAAAAAGTGTGACCCTAACCTATTAGATTGTGGTGACTAATCAGGAAAGTATTGTACATACTTCATAAATAGTGGGGTAGCCAACATGGTAGCCGATATATTATGGCCGACATATGGCCGACATGTTATAACCCTAAAGCAGTTTAATACTTGTATAAAAGGGCTTAGGGTTGGGTATTTTTCATAATGTTGTGATACAAAATTGGTTCTTGCGGCGGTATTGAGCTGTAAGGGATTACAGATTGTAATTAGGTTGTAATCATTAGATTGTAATAATATCAGACTTGCTGTTTGGTGGACATAGCCCAGGGATTGGGTGAACCATGTTAAATCTTGGTGCCTTGTGTTCATTTTTGTGTGTTCTATTATTTTTCTATTATTGGTTATATTTGCATGTAGTTTTTATTTCTGTCTGTGGTTTATCCTAACAAGTGGTATCAGAGCAAGGTTGTCTTTCAGTTATCCTCTGCAGGAAAGTCTCACGGTTAAGTGGGAGTCTCACAGTTGAGTGGGAGTGATGGCAGATGAGGGTAAGTTGAGGGTTGACAGGTTTAATGGGTAGAACTTCTAGTTATGGAAGATGCAAATGGAATACTATTTATATCAGAAGGATTTATGGAAGCCATTGGAAGGAAAAGCCAAGAATCAGGGAACTATGTCAGAGGCTGAATGGGATCTTTTGGACAGAAAGGCACTCGGAAGCATTCGGTTATGCTTGGCACCATCAGTGGCATTTAATATTACAAAATCAAAGACGATAGAAGATTTGATGAAAACCCTAGCGACACTGTACGAAAAGCCCTCCGCTTCAAATAAGGTATTTCTCATGAAGCATTTATTTAATATGAAAATGGCAGAAGGTGGATCTGTTGCAGATCATTTAAATGAGTTTAATACTATTACTAGTCAATTATCTTCTGTGGATATCAATTTTGATGAAGAAATTAGGGCTCTCTTGATTTTGTGTTCTTTGCCTGAAAGCTGGAGTGGCTTGGTAATGGCGGTGAGTAATTCTATTCCTAGATCTAGTACCCTAAAATATGATGATGTGATCGGTGTTATTTTAAGTGAGGAAACTCGTAGAAAATCCTCAGGTGGATCTACATTAGGAAGTGCTTTAAATGCACAAAGCAGGGGCAGAACGACTGAAAGAGGAAGTAACTCAAAATCGTGAGAAATCAAGAGGAAAGTCAAAGGGGAGGAGGTCTCAATCGAGAGGACCAAATGATTGCTGGTACTATGGGAAACTAGGGCACAAAAAGAAAGATTGCTGGAATTAAAAGAAAAATGAAGGAGATAAATCAGATGGAGACAAGGAGGCAAATGTGGTAAGTAACAAATCCAAAGAGGATGCTTTGCTTCTATCTTTAGAGAGTGTTGATGATTCATGGGTTTTAGATTTCGGTGCTTCATTTCATGCTACATCTCATAGAGGTTATTTCATTGATTATGTCCAAGGGGATTTTGGGCTTGTTTATTTGGGGGCAACTTGGTGATTATGTCCAAGGGGATTTTGGGCTTGTTTGTTTATTATGTCCAAAACTAAGTAGAAATTTAATTTCAGCAGGGCAACTCGGTGATGAGGGTTGTGTAGTTACTTTTAATGATAAAAATTGGAAGGTTTCAAAAGGTTCCCTTGTAGTAGAAAAAGGTGTGAAAGTAGGCACCTTATATCTTTGTACAGGTCATATTGTTCCTTCTACTTTGATTGTTTAAGAGAAAAATGAATATTCAGGAACAATTACTGCAGTTGAGCAGGGAGAACAAATAGCTGTTGTAGATTCTGATATAGCGCTGTGGCACAATAGACTTGGGCACATGAGTGAGAAAGGTATGAAAGTAATTCATTCAAGGAAAGTTTTACCAGGTCTAAAATGTGTGAATATGGATTTCTATGAAAGTTGTGTGTATGGAAAACAAAAGAGAGTGAGTTTTGTAAAGACAGGGAAGGGAAAAAAAAAGGAGAAATTAGAGCCTGTGCATACAGATGTATGGGGACCAGCCCAGGTATCTTCCCTTGGTGGCTCTCATTATTATGTTACATTTATTGATGATGCAACTAGAAAAGTATGGGTTTATTTCCTTAGACAAAAATCTGATATATTTCAAACTTTTAAGAAATGGAAATGCTTGGTTGAAAATGAGACTGGTAAGAAATTAAAATGTCTCAGATCTGATAATGGTGGTGAGTATTGAAGTCATGAATTTGAAGATTATTGCTCCACTAATGGTATTCATAGACAAAAAACTGTTCCAAGGACTCCACAAGAAAATGGAGTGGCTGAACGCATGAACAAGACTATAATGGAGTGCGCAAGGAGCATGAGGTTGCATGCTGGGTTGCCCTTACATATGTGGGTGGAGGCTGTCAATACTACAGTATATTTGATTAATAGAGGTCCCTCTACTCCTTTGGGTTGTGGTATTCCAGAGGAAGTGTGGACTGGTAAGAAGGTGAGTTATTCTTTTCTCAAGACCTTCGGTTGTGAAGCTTTTGCTCATATAGACTCTAAAAATAGAACCAAGCTAGAAGCTAAATCAAAGAAATGTGTCTTTGTTGGATATGGCATTAATGAATTTGGTTATAGGCTTTGGGATTTTGAAAATCTTAAAATTATTAGAAGTCGGGATGTCATATTCAATAAGAAAGTGTTGTACAAATATCTGTTGTAGCAACATGAGAAGAAAGAAGATGATTATGTAGTGCTAGATGATACTCCAAAAGCTGATGTTCCAGCCATTCCTCATGATGTGCAATAACTACAACAACAAATACCACACACACCAATGAATGTTAGATGGTCAACAAGGCAAATTAGACCTCCACAAAGGTTTTCTCCCTCTTTGTATTCTATTTTACTTACTAATGCTGGTGAACCTAAAAGTTATGATGAAGCTATGCAGGTGGATACTAAGATTCAGTGGGATTCTGCAATGAAAGATGAAATGGACTCTTTGCTGAAAAATAAGACATGGGATTTGTGCAAGTTGCCTGCAGGTAAAAAGGCTTTACAAAATAAATGGGTTTACAGGTTGAAAGAAGAGGAAGGAGGTAAGAAAATATTTAAGAATAGGTTAGTTGTAAAAGGATTTGCACAGAAAAAGGGAATTGATTTTGATGAGATATTTTCTCCTGTTGTTAAAATGACTTCTATTCGTACTATTTTAAGTCTTGTGGCTACTGAAGATTTGCATTTAGAGCAGATGGATGTTAAAATAGCCTTTCTTCATGGTGATTTGGATGAAGAAATATATAAGGCTCAGCCACAGGGTTTTGAGGTCAAAGGTAAGGAGAACTTAGTGTGCAAATTGAAGAAAAGTTTATATGGCTTGAAGCAAGCACCTCGGTAATGGTATCTAAAATTTGACAGTTTTATGCATGAGCATGGATATAATAGGTGTCATTCAGATTACTGTGTTTATTTTAAGAGGTTGGATGATGATAGCTACATTATTTTATGTTTATATGTTGATGATATCCTTGTAGCTGGGTCTAACATGGATCATATTAAGGGGCTAAAATCCCAATTAGCACATGCATTTGCTATGAAGGATTTGGGGGCAGCAAAACAAATCCTTGGTATGAAGATTTACAGAGATAGGAAGAATAGAACATTGACAGTATCTCAAGTTGATTATGTTGAGAAGGTGTTGCAACATTTCTCTATGGAGAATGCTAAAGCTGTCAGCACAACTTTACCTGGTCATTTGAAATTGACTAAGGAGATGTGTCCCAAGACATAGGAAGAGGAGGATAAGATGTCCAAGGTACCCTATGCTTCAGCTATAGGAAGTTTGATGTATGCTATGGTATGCACTAGGCCAGATATTGCACATGCAGTGGGAGTCATTAGCAGGTATATGAGTCATCCAGGATTTGAGCATTGGAATGTTGTCAAGTGGATTCTCAAATATTTGAGAGGAACATCCAATAAGTGTTTACACTTTGTGGGCTCTACTACTGATTTATATGGCTATGTTGACTCAGATTTGGCTGGGGATATTGATACCAGGCAGAGTACTATAGGTTATGTCTTTACTGTTGGTGGGGTAGCCGTGAGCTGGGTTTCTAGGTTACAGAAGATTAATGCTCTCTCCACTACAGAGGCAGAGTATGTTGCTGCTATAGAGGCAACCAAAGTGATGATATGGCTTCAGTTCTTCTTGGAAGAATTGGATAATCCTCAGAAAGATAATTATTTGTTCACAGATAGTCAGAGTGTCATTCATCTTGCTAAGAATTCAGCTCTACATTCTAAGACCAAACACATATAGTTGTGGTACCATTTCATTCGGTCAGTTTTGGAGGATGAATAGTTAAAGCTAGAGAAGATACATACCAATGAAAATCTAGCAAATATGCTGACAAAGGTTGTAACAGGGGAGAAGCTGAACTCCTCTTTAGCTTCGGTTGGTCTTTTAGACTGAACATGAATAAAAGAACAGTAGAGTCCAGGATGGTCTGATCTAGTGGGAGCCCCATGTGGTAGTGGTATTGCTACAGGATCAGTCTCCAAGTGGGAGATTGTTGTTTAGTGTGGAACTTGATCAGTCCCCAAGTGGGAGATTGTTAGATTGTGGTGACTGATTAGGAAAGTGATATTATGGCCAACATATGGCCGACATGTTATAACCCTAAAGTGGTTTAATACTTGTATAAAAGGGCTTAGGGTTGGGTATTTTTCATAATTTTTTGATACAAAATTGGTTCTTGCGGCGGTATTGAGCTGTAAGGGATTACGGATTGTAATTAGGTTGTAATCACTGGATTGTAATAAGATCGAACTTGCTGTTTGGTGGATGTAGCCCAAGGATTGGGTGAACCATGTTAAATCTTGGTGCCTTGTGTTCATTTCTGTGTGTTCTATTATTTTTTTGTTATAGGTTATATTTGCATCTAGTTTTTATTTCTGTCTGTGGTTTATCCTAACATAACCTTTGGCTCAAGGTGATGTGGGACACCAAAAACAACCTATTCCTAGCAAAGTGCTATGTTTCAAGGATACTCAAGATGATGAGAGATGTGATGCAAAAATGTTTCTAAGTGAGTGAGGAAATAACACTAAGATTTTAACAATGCAGGTGGAGGATTCTTCTTCAACAACCTAAGATGAGAGGAGATGGTCTAACTTCAAATGCTTGAATGGGATAGTGCAATTCCTAGAGGAGAGACTAATCCTATAAGTGTGTAAGTGTGTGCAAAAAAAGGAAGGACCTAATCAGAATGAGTAATAGTAGAGTTGTCGATAAGGCTCATATTAACACCATGTCAAAGGGTTAGGTTTTGGATTTTTTAGTCCCATTCAATTTGCAATGCTACCTCAGCTCCATTTTTCTCAGTTTGATCCAATTTGGAAATCCTAGGGTTAGGGGTGTGTTTCTTATGCTCTGCTTTGATTTCCTTATAGGCTAGTATTTGAGGAAGCTTAGCCTTCTTAAACTTAGTCTTGGGATGGCTTGACATGAGTTATTTCCAAGGATTAAAATCACAACCGCAGGGTTTTTGAAGGTAGTGACTACGCTAAGTTCCCTAAGCTAGGATTGACCAAGTTTGACAAACATTCATTCAACAAGTAAAAGATCAAGCAATAGATAGGAACAACCAAATAGAAGTTTTGATTTCTAGAATGTGATACTTGTGCCAAGGAGTGTGTATGTTTTAACAAATGTTTCGAGCAATCACTTCAAGCACATGAACATCCTAGATGGTTGGCCACAAAGCTGATAGTTGGTTTACCTGGGGATTTTTCAATATATGCAAGGTACGTGAGGCCCAAATCCATAGATGAAACCAAAAAGATGTCATACAGTCGAGAGGAGTGGTAACCCACTTCTCCTCTTTCACTTCTCAAGGGTATAAAGTTCCTCAAGGCTTAGCCTGAGTGACAAAATCTTGATCCCAAGAGAGGTGTCTTTGGATTCACCTCCCGATATTTATACTCCACCAAAATGCTGGAGTTGAGGTCATCCCAAGGGGTGATGAAATTCCCAAGCAAGCATCCTAAAACTAAAAATAAGGTTTTGGATCCTAGTCTTATGCACCCAAGATGGCCCACAAAGGCGACAAGGGGAGAGAAGATTCAGAAGACCTTGGGCTACAAAGTAGAGTTCTTTCACTAACTAATTCTTAGATTGTCTGATCCATTGAAAACACAATTGATTAAGATATAGATGTTCAATTCCAACTTTGAGATGCATCAACAAAAGTAACATCAATTGAAGAATGCAAGCAAGAAGAAGAGTTAGGGTCTGCAAATTAAATCTCGCACGCCCGGAAGCCCTCCATGTCAATTGATTTTTGTTCAATTTTAAAACCCAAGCTTGAAGTGTGATCAATTTAATCTAGATGTTTGGACATTCAAGAAATATTATAAGTTAAGACAAACCCTCAAAAGTGATGCAGAGCCACACCTTGGAAAACTCAGGAGGAATACTCACTCAACTAAGTTACTTCAAGGGGCATGACATCAATCAGTCGGGATCAAACTCGAACCAAACTCAACATTGGATTAATCAGAATATATAAATATCCATAGTTTATCTTCAACCCCACACCAAGATCTTTAACCTGGAATGTCCTCAAAGAAAATATTTTTGCACTTTTACAAGAGAGACCAAGATCGAATTGCTACCAAACTCCATAGTCGATTATCTATATCCTTTCTAAGGAAAAAAATGAAACTTTCTCCATTACCCAAATTCGAATGCCTCTCTTACATAGCCAACCGGCTTATTTAAAACTAACTCTCCTTTTCTAATAAAAGGATGAGAAACATTTTTTTCATCTTCTATCCAAGAAAAGGATAAGAATCCGAAACTGCCTACTACCTATTATTGGAATCTGACAATCATGCAGTAGGCCACATTTTAAATATCCACGTTTTTTTTTGTCTTCTATCCAAGAAAAGGATAAGAATCTGAAACGTTCTTTTCCTACCAATATTAGACAGTCTAAATCAGGAATATTCCAAAAGCCTGCCTACTACCTATTATTGGATTCTGAAAATCATTAAACACTCCACCTACGAATTAAAAACTATTCTAATTTAAGCTCCACACACCTAGTTCTAGGTGGCTATATCTGGAGAGCTTATCGAACTGCTACTCTAGGTATGCCACCACATGTAGGACGTTATTAAAAACTTCAAAAACTAAAAGTATTTAAAACATAACATTAGATTTCCTATTACATTTTCAACAATGTTTCCTCCTATAGCATTTCTCTTCTCTGCCACTGCAACATACTCCCCTATAGAATGAATCTCAAGTCCTCTTGAGATGATGTGTTGTAGAAATGAATCTCATTCTTCTTTCAAACTTTCCAATTTCTTTGAATTAGGATGAGCATATCTACAAGAAAAACAAAAATAATATCCAACTTCTCCAACTTGTAGCTTTGATTCTTTAATGCTGTAAATGTCACAAAAAATTCTCTAGCATGATTCACTATACATGAAATCTGCATCCCTGCATAAACATTATTAGAAGAAAACATATCATCGGCATTAAGATTATTTGAGTTCTCTTTTTGAATATGAGCTTCCTCATACACCATGTAATGTGCATCATATCTATCTTCATCAATAGTAACCATAAACTTATCTACTTCTTGACTATCAACCAGTTTCACATCTTGAATCTTAAGAATCATATTTATCTCTTCTTCCTTTATTAAACATTTATCATCATCTTGATCTTCTTTAGTAATCTCACTTTCAAATATCTCTTTCTTATTACAACTTTTCTCAAGAACAATAACAGTATTGCACTCTTTCCTTTCTTCTTGAAGCTGAGTTTTCGTACTACCGCCATGCCTTTTCCATTCTCCCACAATGGCTGCAAATTTTTCCCATAAATCAGATTCTTCTTTAGAACTTGCTGTTACACATTCCTTAGCTTCATCTTCATGCCATTCCTCTTGACATTTTTCTTCATTATGCATATTTAAGGCTTCATCAGTTGCCTCCAAAATGTTTTCCGTAGCAGTACCTTTCAACATTGTACTCTTCTCTATTTTCAAAGGACACATTATTGTTCCAACCATAACTTTATCACACTCAAATCCCATAGGGCTTTCCTCTTTATTCTTTTCATCAACATTTACTTCATGCACTCCTTCTTTCTGCATTTTATTTTCTCTCAACTTAGCTTTATTCTCTTTCAACTTAGCGTCATTCCCCTCAAGTCTCCTTCTCAAATTGTTTATCTCCTCTTCTATCTTGCTTAGCTCTTCTCTTTGTTTTCTTCTTTCTTCTTTCTCTCTTTTCTTCTTTTCCTCTATCTCCTTCTGTTTAGAATCCTTTCTCTGCTGATACCTTCTAAAAAGATACAATAAAGCTACTTCTTCTTGTCCCATCATTCCTTAGCTAGGTTATTTTCTTCTTATCTAGTCTCTTGGATTTCTTCTCAGACTATTTCTCTCAATCTTTCACAATCACACAAACATATACACAACTACTTTTTCCCAAACCTTTTGCCGAGCTCTGATACCAAAAATGTTGTAGAGCCACACCTTGGAAAACTCAAGAGGAATACCCACTCAACTGAGTTACTTCAAGGGGTACGACATCAATCAGCCAGGATTGAACTCGAACCAAACTCCAGATTGGATTAATCAGAATATATAAATCTCCATAGTTTATCTTCACCCACACACCAAGACCTTTAACCTGGAATGTCCTCAAAGAAAATATATTTCGAATTGCTGCCAAACTCCATAGTCGATTATCTATATCCTTTCTAAGGCAAAAACTAAAACTTTCTCCATTAACCAAATTTCAATGCCTCTCTTACATAGCCAACTGGCTTATTTAAAACTAACTCTCCTTTTCTAATAAAAGGATGAGAAACATTTTTTTCGTCTTCTATCCAAGAAAAGGATAAGAATCTGAAACTGCCTACTACCTATTATTGGAATCTAAAATTCATGCAGTAGGCCACATTTTAAATATCCACATTTTTTTTCGTCTTCTATCCAAGAAAAGGATAAGAATCTGAAACATTCTTTTCCTACCAATATTAGACAGTCTAAATCAGGAATATTCCAAAAGCCTACCTACTACCTATTATTCGATTCTGAAAATCATTAAACACTCCACCTACGAATTAAAAACTATTCTAATTTAAGCTCCACACACCTGGTCCTAGGTGGCTATATCTGGAGAGCTTATCGAACTGCTACTCTAGGTATGCCACCACATGTAGGACATTATTACAAACTTCAAAAACTAAAAGTATTTAAAACATAACATTAGATTTCCTATTACATTTTCAACAATGTTGCCTCCTATAGCATTTCTCTTCTCTGCCACTGCAGCAAAAAGCTAATTAATTAGAATTTTATTGTGGAACACTTAACACCTTTTTCAAGTGGACCCATCACCCCAAGTATGGTTCTAAGATTGCAAACAAAGGGTTTGAATTGAAGGGTGGTTAGAAAAATGGTGAGTCTAATGAAAACTACTCAATTTGATTTTTGTTGATTTGTTTTTAACTTAACAAACTTTGTAAGTGTTCAAAAATCAAATTTTCCTAAGTTGCATGCAAAAGAGATATTTGTTTCTTCTTTTTAAAGAACCAAAATGAAGTGTTTGATTTGTGGGGTTTGTTAGACATACAAGTTCATTTTTTCAATTTTCAAAGACAAGTGACAATGACTTTAACCAAACCAACAAAATAGATAGCATTCCTGTAGAGAAAATATGAGAACTAGCGTTCCTATGAGGGTACATGCATTCTTGCAATCAGGTTCACGATCCCGCTGGAGTTCTTGTTCATAGGAATGAAAATCCCGCCATGATTCTGGATCGCAGAAATGACAAGAAAGACTATCAAAAAAAGAATTTAAAAACATGAGCCAAAAACTCAAAAGCTCTTTTTGATAGAGTGATCCCATGGATTTATGGCCTTACAACATTCCCACAAGTGGGAATGATGATCCCGCAAACAAAAGTTTCATTACAATTTTGAGAAGTTTAAGATAGGAAAAAGTTAGTGTTCCCGCAAGTGGGAATGATGATCTTGTTGTTCTGAGGCACGATCCAACTAAAAGATTGGCTAATGAGTTCATTGGTTGGGACTAGTTTTTTGGCATTCCCACTAGTCTCTCTACATTCTCAGGGCTGTAGGTTCGTGATCTCGCCAGAGTATGGTGTGTTCCCAAGACTATAGGATCGCATTCCTGAGGTCATAGGGATGTAGAAAGGTTTTGTATTCTGACCGTTCGCTGGGTGAAAATCAAGAACGAGGTTAGGAGCACATTCCTAAGGCATTTAATGTAGCCCTACAAACTAAATAAAAAAGCAACACAAACAAAATATATTGCCATTAATGTTAGTTTTGCATGGTTTTCCAAAATATGAAAAAAAGCATGTAAGACTAGCATTAATGAAGATTAAAATGACCCTTGCGGGGTCCCACCGAGCGTGTCAAAATGTAGAACAAGATTTAGTGTGCAAAGAACATTAACAATAAGGGAAACATTCACAAACTAAAACTACATTCCCATATAAGTTTAGATAAAAGAAGGTGTAAGAGAGTGCAAACTAAGAGCAAGATCACTCCAAAAGCCTCCTTGATTTTTTAGATGCGTCATTTGATGTAGATGTATGCTCAATAATATTGCTCAAGCTTCAATGAAAAATATGGATCAAAGTGAATTTGTGGATGGATTTTTCCATTATGATGGTATGTTGATAGTCCTTAAGCTCTCAAAATAGCATCATAACATTAGCATGGAAGTGGATGATTGAAATGGGTATGAGTTTGGCTTCTCAAAATGGCTTGGGAGGGGTTCCTTAAATAGGCAAAGGGCTTGAGGGATTGATGGCTAGGATGGAAGGAAAGGAGAAAGCTTATGGAGGGCTCAGATTGAATGAGAGGAGAGCACATGGATTGTGCTTCGTTATAGCCAATTAGGGAGTGACACATGTCAAAAGGTCATTAGTTAAAGAAATAGGGGTTGAGGGGTCAAAAAAGGAGGCTAAAATCTCATAAAGACCCTCATAATGGCTTGTAAGAGCACTAGGTGGACTTGTAAGAGCATTTATGACTTGGTGGTTGGGATATTTTGAGGGGAGAGTTTGGCTTGGTTTAGGAAAGTCTTAAGCTTGCATAGGGATGTGCAAATGATTAGGGGATGGATTAGGCTTGGGTTAGGATTAGATTAGGGATGTTAGAGATGTAAAAGTGGATGGTATTGATGAGGGTGGGTGAGTTAGTGGCTAAGCTTAGTTAGTATGGGTGCATGGGGTGGATTAGGCTAAATGGAGGATTAAATATAGGTTAGGGGCTATTAGATTTTGAGGGCTTTATTTATTAAAGTGATTTTAATAAATTTGGGATTTTTGGAATTTAGATAGGAGAATAGGATTTAATTGATAAATAATATGTTATTTGATTTATCAATTAGGACTATAGATGATTAATTAAATTAATCAGCTAGGGGATGGGAAAGGTTAATTTAAATAGGAATTTAATTAATGATGCCTTTAGAGATAGCTAAATAGGATTACCAAAGTGGTGTAATCAAATTTAGGTGTCTACAAGTAGAAGGTCTTAAAATAGACCTAGAGAAAGTGAAGGCTATCCTTGAATGGCCTACTCCAAGGTGTGCTACAAAGGTAAGATTTTTTCATGGACTGGGTAGTTTTTACAGAAAGTTCATAAGAGGTTTTAGTAGTATTTGTGGACCCTTGACTTAAACAATGAGAAGGGATAGGAAATAATTTAAGCAGACTATATGAGTAGAGAATAGTTTTAATTTATTGAAACATAAAGTTATAGAGTAGCCTACTTTAGTATTTCTAGATTTTTAACAAGGTGTTTCAAATAGACTATAATGCTAGTGGTACTACAATATGAGCTATTTTGAGCCAAGAAGGTAGACATGTTGCTTGCTTTAGTGAGAAATTGAGTGATGCCAAAAGAAAATATTATGTTTATGATCATGAATTTTATGTTATAGTTCAAGCATTGAAGAAGTGGAGACACTATCTTCTTCCTAAGAATTTTTTTTTGTATACTAATCATCAAGCTTTGTAATATTGTAATAGTCAAGGAAAATTAAGCTAAAGGCATTTGAAGTGGGTTGATTTTTTGTAGAGTTATACATTTTTTTTGAAACATACGAGTGGGAAATCTAACAAAGTTGTAGATGCTCTTAGTAGAAGACTAATTTTTCTGACGAAAATGCAAATTGAGGTGGTTGGATTCAAGTAACTCAATAATTTGTATCTAGAGGATCCTAATTTTGGTGAACCTTGGAAGGCTTGTACCAAGCCTATTACACTTGATAAGATGAAGTAGTTGGATTTCATATTCCAAGATGGTATGTTGTTCAAAGGAATCTATTTGTGCATTCCCTAGAGTTCAATGAGAGAGAATCTAATCAAGGAGAAGCATAGTGGAGGATTGGATTGACACTTTGGTAGAGATAAAACCATAGTTTTCGTTGCTAAAAATTATTACTAGTCACCATTGCAGCACGATGTGAAGAAGTTTTTATAGAGTTGTAGATTATGTCAGATGGTGAAAGGAGTGAAGTGAAATATAGGGTTATATTATCCATTACCTATACCAAAGAAGCCATGGGAGGATTTTGGCATGTATTTTGTTCAAGGATAACTAAAGACAAAACACAGGCATGATTCTATTTTTGTGGTGGTCGATAGGTTTTCAAAGATGACATATTTTATTCCTTGCAAGAAGACTAGTGATGTTGTTAATGTGGAAAAGTTGTTTTCCAGAGAAGTGGTGAGACTACACTATCTACCAAAGTGTATAATTTCATATTGAGATACCAATTTTTTTATGTATTTATGACATACAATGTGGAAAAAATGGGAAATGGAGTTGAATTTTAGTTGATCGCAGCATCCGCAGACTGATGGGTAGACAAAAGATATGATTCATAGTTTGGGAAATTTGTTTGAGGTGTTTGGTTGGAGACAAAACAAAAGAATGGGATCTAATTTTATTTTTACCTATTTTTCCTGCCACCAAAGTTTGAATTCAAACACTTGAGCCCTCCCAACGGTCATCTTCCATATTTAAGTATTATTTAAATGGCATGAAAATATCAAAAAATAGAACAATTAAAACCTTATGGTATTTCTTTATTTCCTATTTTGTTTTCATTGGCCAATTACTTTTTGTGTTGTTAGATCTTTGGCGATCCACGGTGGGTGCTTTCCCACATTCTCAAGATGAACAACCTTTACATAATGCGAGGAAGCCCCTTTGTGATGCATGGAAGGTCAAAAAAACATTCTATGTAGGCCACAAAGGGGAAGAAAGGTTAGTCTAGCTAGCAATTTGATTGGCGCTTGCTTTCATACATTTTGTGTTTTGCCAGAGTTCTTGACAATATGGGCAACTGCTAAATCAACATGTGCCCTCGTGAGCCCAAAGGTAAAAGCTAAAGTTGTAGTGACATCACATCTTCTCAGTTGTACCTTCCACTATTAGATTCAAATAGATCAAGGGCTAGCACTTGCCCGCAATATGAAAGGGCATGAGTTTTAAGAAATGTGGGCAAGCCCCTTTGTGACGCATGGCACAGTGTGACATCATGGGCCTACCTTTCTTAGAAGGTAATAACAGCTCATCTTCTATGGTAGTTTGTTGGTATTTTAAATGGTACTAAAACTACTAAGCGACAAAAAGCTTAATACCAGAATGACAGTACATACACAATCTAAAGACTACCCTATTCTTATCAACAATTACATATGTAAGGTATTTGGACCCAACTTCAACAAAACCGCAAAGTGTTTTCTACTCTTTTGGCTCTGCACAACTAGGGTGGGTATACCCAAGGATGGTTCAACTATGAAATGACTGTATGAGGATTATTCTTAGTTTCATTCTGATTCTCATTTCATAATCCTCAAATATATACATAATTCTTACTAACTTGCCAAACACATCCCATAAACAGATATGGCCAAGAAGTCTTCTATAGATCTACAGATGTTTTCAACAACAATGGCTAACTGAAGCTAAAAAGATTTCATGCAGACAAGTGTTGGTCAACTTTGAAGATCTATAGGAAATAAAAGTTAAATTTGATTTGATGATGCATTTGAACAACCATTTGTAAGATACTTCTCTTTCAGCTGAAATAACTTGATCAGTGCCTAATCCATTGGGGTTTCAAAGTCTATAGCAAAATCTAAGATCTAATTTTTTGCCTTACATAAAATTGTATCAGCAATTCTTATCAGAACTTATCATTCAAAATCCTTATCAATACTTAAAGAATCTTATCACATTCATCAAAGCTTTTACTTAATCCATTGAATTAACAGCAATGATAGATGGATATGCAACCTAACTAGATTGCATTCAATTGTACAGGCTTTTACTCATACAACATCAAGATAGCTAAGTATTGAGCAGGAGACAAAATTCAGAAAGAACTGATATGGGGATAGTTCATAGTTTGTATTCATTTCCTTTGAAAATGGTACATCTTTTACAATAAACTCATAATAGCCTTCAGAAATAAACATAGTTCATTCTATCTTCATGTATTTTTAGAAATTTTGATAGAGAAACACATTACAAACTTGCCTTCAAAATTTTGACCAAAAACTAGACTAAGCACAATACTTAGAAGAAAAAGAATTCGGACCCTTCTTTAGCCTTGGGATCTCACTTAAATAGTGTGAGATGCAATAAGCTTAGGGCTAAAGAGAGTGACACATTTCCTTTAAAAGATACTGACGAATGTCTGTAGTAAAAGAAAAAAACAAATAACGGAGAAGCTAACACATCAAAACATCCTGGGTGGGTCCCTTTCTGTTATACTTCTCATTTGTTTTAACAAGAAGATAGGATCTGATTCTCCAATTATTCTTCATCCTCAGAGTAAGTAGCCATGAGGTTTGAAAGTGATGTATTGTCTTCAGTTACCTGTAAATTTACTTCAACCTGGGGAGTTTCTATGTCCTCAGTATTAACTTCGGGGGTGATTGTTACTTTTTCACTTTCTTCCTCATCATCTTCTGATATTTGTTCTAGAAACTAATTTTTCCATTTATTAAAAGCATCATCATCTGGGAAATCAAAGCTCAAAACTTCTCTTTGTATCATTATTAAGGAATTTGCATTTTCTTCTAAAACATCAAATTCTTTCTCCATATCAGTATAAAATAATTGTACTTTTACTAGTTCCTCATTAGTCTTAGCCCAGAACCAGTGGCTAGTCTCACTCATGATGTTTATCATTCTTTCATTTAATAATTCATCCATCTCCCTTTTCCACTTTTCTTTTTCTTTTAGCATATCCACAGATTCTAAAGCACAAGGAAAAAGTGTGAAATTTTCAGCGATGTATCGGGAAAAGCAGAGTGTTAATCTTCTCTGTAAAGAATCCCTTTTATCATCAAAATTCTCTAGCTTATTTAATAAATCAAAAATCTTCTCAACTTGATGATAGGGCATTTGAACTTCAGATATAAATATGATTGTAATATCATTATTTCTCTCCCTCCATTTCTGTGCAAGAAGAGTCAGCTTATCATTATCCCTGTTCAACTCATCCATGAGGGCTGCAATTCTGACCAACTAATCAAAGAATTTTGACCATTTTATTTTATCCCTCAAATATATTATACCCTGTTTCAACTTTTCTTCATATTGATTTCTCAATTCTATCTGCAACTCATGCAATTTTGTTTTTTCAACTTCAAAGCCCTCTGCAGTATAGAATTGGGGCCTTTCAGGGGTGTCAGGTATTTCAATGATAGGGGTTGATCAAAAAAATTATTGTGAAGGGTATGCAATTCTAAGTGTACTGGATTCTCCCACCTTTCTTTTCCCAAGTATCTTCTCCAATTGAGATACCCTGTTTTCTAGCTCAATTCTCTTTTTTACTTCTTGATTGTAGGCATCCACCACTATTTCATACTTATTCTACAAATCAGTCATTTCCTTCTCTTTCTGCAGTGGCCAAGGCAAATTTAGAATAGTCCACATTCATGTAGGCTACCTGTACATTTGAAGTATCAGCGACCCTCCTCACAATGATATTCCCTATTAGTCCTGAATCATCAGGCTGTAATGGAGTAGTCCTGGATCCTCTTCTCAGTGACCACAAAACAAGGGAAGTTTGATCATTACTGAATGTTGTTCCTAAGAATTCCTTTTTATTTGGATCCTGATATCCTAAATTATTTGACACTGAGTTAAAAATTAAGGCATCAGCAATATCCCAATTAGGCAATAATAAAATATTTGCATTTTTCACCATCTGTCTACCCTCTTCAGGGGTTATATTTTGGAATTCTTGTATCATTTGTTCTTTTATTTGATTCTGAATTGAGGCTTCATCCATTTTTGGATGCTCTGCTTTCATATTCCTACACCTTTGTTCAAAAATGTGCATGTTTGCCCTCCATTCAAACTGATGGAAAGCCCTAGATTTTACAAAACTGTTATCAGACAAAAATTGCTGACTGGCCTACTCCAAAATAGGGTCTAATTCCCTTCCTCTGAAATCTGCTATAGTCAATTCAAAACTTGGCACAAGAGGCTCTTGGGGGTTCCCTTCATCAATTTATGCTTGAGTAACAAAAACTCCTCCTTGCGACCCCATTTGTTCAATTTGCTCATTGGTGAGCTGCTCTTCCTCAATTCTCATTAGAGTTTGGGAAGGTGAGTAACCTTCATCATGGGATTCCTCTTCCCTTATTATTTTTCTTCTTTTGGGAGAAGGTTCGGGGGGTCTTTCTTCAAGGATAGTACTAGTATATTCAATTACCTATTTTTCTTTGTTTACAATGGGCATCTGCTCCCAAATAACAGTATATCCTGTCCTCTTTCAGACAACCAGTGGACCTACTCCTGTGTTAGGGGTGAAACCCAATTTCCTCATAACTTCTCTAGCTTTATCTGGAAAAGAATCAATAAAATGTTGTTTCTTTTCATTCATTACCTCCATTATTTTTGAAAATGTACTCATGAGCTTATTTATCCTATCTGCATTAGTTACAGCATTACTAAGAGGACTATAATCTTTGTCAAAACAATTAATGAATTCCAAAACTTTTGAATAGACTCTCCATTTTTCTTTCTTTGTTTCTTGCTCTTGAAGAGAGTATTCATTCCTTATTATATCTTCAGGGAAGTAGAATTCATGCTGACTTGGATGAAGCTTGATCCTATATCTAAGAGCAGAATTAAAGAAGTCTTCTGTGTCACAAAATTGAGCATGAGATACTGCCATCTTATATCGATCCAAAAATTTGTAGAGGAAGATCCACCCTTTTTTAGTGATTACAAACTGGTGAGCTATAGTGCAAGTAGGAAAAATTGATCCTGTTCCCCTTTTGTGTAAAAAGGTTTCCTCCACTCCTCCCAACTGCCATAAAAATTCAGCTACCCCTACCTTTAAATGTACCTGATAGGGTAGTACATGGGGTGTCCCTTTGAAACCATAGACCCTAATGACAGTTGAGACTAGATATGGGATGATATCTCCCCAATTATGTGAAACTTTTAAACTATGGGGTCTGTCCATAGGCCTAACAAGATGCATTAGTGCCTTAGGAATTCTAGGATTGTCACTTAATATGAGGCATCTTAGTTTAGAAGCAAAGTGCCTATCAAATCTAACAAAACTAGCATTTTCTGCTTCCCAAGTCATGTCTGCACTCCATAATTGAACTGGTAGTGCCTCCTCTTCTTGTTCCCTATTTAAAACCATTTCTTTACCGAAATATGTAACCCCTTTAAAAAGAAACATATGCATCAATAGGGAGTACTGACCCCAAACCTTTTCCACCTTGCCCTTTGCAATCCCCACCAATCCATTGTGAATCTCATTAGCCAGGTAAGATGCAAAATCAAAAAATATCTCTACACCGAAAGAAGAGATTTGGGTGATCATATACATGAAGCTCACTGGAATAAAGTCTTCTTCACCCTCTCCGAAGACTCTGCATAGGGTCCTATATATTTCTACTGCCCTGGCATTAAAGCATGATTTCTTGAAAGGTTCTTTAGAAGATGATGTTATTGTTGGTAGGTTTCCAATTCTGCCTATGTGGGCTTTCAATGCACCTTGTCTAACTATATCCCTTTTTGACATATATTCTTTTTCTAACTCTATCAAATTAATGGGCACATAATACATGGTGAGAGGTCCCAAACTGAAAACCTTCCTAATTTCTTCTGGACTGATGGTAATTAAAACCTCACCATCCATTCTTCTCACTACCTTAGTGGCTAGATCATAGCTTTTTGCTATAGTTTCAAGCAGGTCATAATCCATAAACACACTAGGAACAACAAGCTTCCCAAGATCAAAATTCCATATATTGGCATGAGGAGCATATAATTTCCTTTCTGAGAACCATTTTTTGAACAAACTCAAACCAGTTTGAGAAGTCTAAGCATCCTGAACCCAATTACCCTTATCATACAGTCCATCAGCTATCTTTAGCCTAGGGTTCAATGAGCTTAACCTCTTAACTTTTGTTGTCTCTACAGTAGACTCATGAAGCAACTCAAGCAAATCATCATGCACATTCCTATCCAAATAATTTACTACACCTAAAAATCCCTTCTTCGGAGGCATCTTGGAATTATTTTTCACAGAACTGAAAAGCCTACGAGGATTATGGTAGTATTACTTACTTGAATTTTGTCTTTGTTTTCCTCTATATTTTCTGCAAACTTTCACGAACAGACAACTTCACAATTTCTACTAGGCTTTGGCACACTTTCCTTCAGTAATTGCTTCTGCACAAGAATGGCTTCAAATCTTTGCTCGCGTAAAATGAAACTAATGAAATCTCTTTGTATTATAATCTATTTTTTCTCATGGATGATGCTTTCATGTCTAATTAATACAAGGAGTGGCACTACATTCTGTGTTTAAAACTGCACCGTTGATCTTCAAAGATCCTACGATCATGTGATACGGAGAGAACAACTAGGAGTTGCATTTGACATGTCAGTCAATTTACCCAATGAGAACTTACCACGTATATCATTCTTTCCTTGATGGTTCTTGTATCTAGACACATTTACATCTTAGGACACATGTCAGCATGTCACTGCTTTTTTATGCATAAAAAATGAGAATCTTGCCATAGCGAAGCAATGACAATCGTCAATTTGATTCGGAATCAATCAAATGATATGCTACTGGGTTTGCTCAGAAAGAAGGCAGTGGGCCCTATTCGCTATGTTGCTATAATTACCTCCCTCATAACTCTTCATAGCAAGAAGATGACAGCCATTGATCACATACTCAATCAAGGGTGAGGAAACTACACGGGGTCTTCTGATTCATATTCGCTATGTCACATGGCTTAAAAAGAATGCAATTTTGCATAATGAGGTAGCAAGCTCTGTTGATTCCATTCCAAGCTGATGTTCAGGATCTCTTTGTACATTTGGTCAGAAAGGCATTAATGAAAAATGGATCTATGCATAGTTGGTGCCTATCAAAAATTTACTGTAGTCCTAGTTATCTTTCCACGTCACCAAAGGTCCTGCCGATCTTCAAATTTCACGAGGCCTCGCTACTTCGCTAACGGTGAAGTATCTAATTTTTTCGATAGCAAGATAGCAAGCTCCGACATTTTTAATGAATTCTATACCAAAAAATGCAAGGGGCAGAAGATAATTATTACTATTATTTAAAACTGCTTATGACAACAACATTTATGACTTGTCACGCCACCTAGTGTAGTCACGGTATCGACAAAATGCAACGTCACCGCCCCTTCAGATTTCATGGGCCTCGCTACTTTGCTAATGGTGAAGTTTCTAATTTTTCTGATAGTGAAGTGGCAAAGTGTCAGAAAAATCATCATTCCGGCTCTATTTTTAGATATTCTACTAGGTCCCTTTCCCTGTTTGGACGATAGTTGCAACGTGTACTTGCACAATAAATCATTCAAAAAACAAAGCTCTGACCACCATATCTTCACTTTGCGGTCCCGTCTCATAAAATACTTAGAATTTTCTACCTTGCATGGCTTAAAAAGCATGTAATTCTTCATAGCGAGGTAATGATAGTGGTAGATCTACTTGGATCTGACAGCTGGAAAGATTGAGAAAAAAGGGGATCTCAGGGGAACAGAAAATAAAAGGGATAGAATATTCGTCTCACTTGAAAATTCAAAAGTTTCATGCCCGATAGTTTATGAATAGAGAGAACATAGGGTTTTCATGAGTTTTTTCTTTATGGATGGATTATCCAGAAACCCTATGTTTCACTTAGAAATAAAAATTCTGACTTTTCTACAATTTAACAAAAACTTCTGTTGCACAAAAAGTTAGACCAACAGTGGCTCTACCTGGGGATGATAGACTACTTGAGTCTATGCAAGAATTCAGAATCTATGGGAGAGTAGACCACACATTTGGCAAGATGACAACTTCTTCAGAGAGCACAAAGAAACACACAAAAACTAAGGAACCAAACTGCACAAGGATACCTAGAAGGATTTACAGAAAACAAAATGATAGGAAACCCTAAAACTACTGTTCATGAAAGAAAATAAGTATTTTTCAAGAAAAATACCTCTTCAAGAACTGTCCATGAACTGGCAATTCCATAATATTGTCAGATGTATCTTTGATTATATAAGAATCTTCACCCCAAGTATTCTCAATGAGATATGGGCCTAACCAAATAGGATCAAATTTGCCATGTTTTCCTTTATCTTCAATTCTGGCATTCCACATCAAGACTAGATCTCCATTTTCAAATTTTTTGCTTACAGTCCTTTTATCATAGAGTGTCTTGACTTGAAATTGCAACTTTTGGTTCCTCAAAGATGCTTCTCTTCTAGTTTCGGTCAATCCTACCAATTCATCCATTTTTTCGTGCATTTCATCTGTATTATCTTCATCATATAACTAGATGTAATTGTATAGTCCCATCAAGTTGTTCTGAGGCATTCTGGCTTGAATTTCTTACACTAAATCAAATGGAGCTACACCAATTGCTTTCTTTACAGTTACTCTGTCAGCCCATATTGCCAACTGTAACTTGGAATCCCATGCCTTTTTATTATCATCCAAGGTTCTCTTAATGACCTTCAACAGGCTCTTATTTGTGGACTCAACTTGTCCATTCCCTTGTGGATGATATGGAGTAGATGATGATCTTGTCATTCCATATTTATCACAAAATTTAATGAACTCCTCAGATTTGAAACACATAGCATTATATGTGACAATTCTCTGTGGACATCCAAATCTAGAAATAATATTATTCAAAAAGAAATTATTTACCACCTTACTCGTCACATTTCTTGTGGGGACAGCCTTTACCCACTTTGTAAAGTAGTCAGTAGCGACCAGAATCCAAGAATAGCCAGTGCTAGACTTGGGGAAAATCTCTCCTATGAAGTCCAGACCCCATTGTTGAAAAGGTGCTTGAGTCTCAACTGGTTTCAATGGATTATTTCCTGAAAATTTCAACTTTCCAACAAACCTCTAACAAGGATCACATTTTCTAACCATAACTTGAGCATCCTTGAACAAAGAAGGCCACCAGAATCTAGCCCTCATTATCTTATGTGTAGTAATTTTGGGCATGTAGTGTCCTCCACATACTCCAGCATGCATTTCTTTCAATATCTCTTTTTCCTTTTCTTTATCCACACACTTCAATAGAATTTCATCAAAATTTCTCCACCATAAGTTATTTTGGACAATTATGTACCTGATGGCTTGCAATTTAGTATTCCTTTTTTCATTGCCAGGCAGATGGGGAGGAGCTTTCATATCTTGCAAATAATATATGACATTGGTGTACCAATCACATTGGTCCATGTCACATAAGTCAGTTCTAAGATCATCATTTACCGGATTTATCTTATTTGCCTCTAGATTAGTTTCAGCCATGAGTTTGGCCAAACCTTGACCTCTTACTAATTTTTTTATTTGTATATCAATGTTAAATTCCTTGATTCTATTGATCCACCTACACCTCCTGCCTGAAACTTCTTGTTGAGAGAATATATCCTTGATCGCAGCACTAGGTACAAAAGTGATAACAGTAGCACCTACCAAGTAACTTCTGAAAGCTTTTATAGCTTTTACCAAAGCATATGCTTGCTTTTCATTTATCTCATACTCCAATTCAGCAGGCTGTAGTGACTTGCTGAAAAATGCAATAGGCTTCTCATATCCTTCTTGATTTTTCTGTAATAAGACTGTAGCTACAGTATGGAATGATGCAAAAGAGAAAATATGCATGGGCTTTGCATAATCTAAGGTCTTCAATACTGAAGCATTCTTTATTGCAGTTTTTATATCTTGGAATGCTTCTGAGGGTTCAACATTCCAATCTATAACGGCTCCTTTCTTGAGCATCTTTGAGATGGGTCTACTGATTTCAGCAAAATTGGTAACAAATCTCCTCAGAAAATTGACCTGGCCAAAAAAGGACTGAATTCCTTTCACATTTTTTGGTTTGGGGACTTTGTCAATAGCTACTACCTTCTCAGGATCTATTTTTACCCCATCCTTAGACACTATGTGTCCTAATAACTTTCCTTCTGTGACCCTGAATGTGCATTTCTTTGGGTTTAAAGATACCCCATATTCCATGGCTTTTATAAAAAAAAATTCCAAGTGTTTATAGTGATCTTCAGCCTTGTTAGAATACATTGTAAGATCATCCTGGTACACAAAAAATAAATCTATCAATATACTCATGAAATGCTACATCCATGGCTCTTTGGAAGGTAGCTCCTGCATTAATCAAACCAAAAGGAATCCTCACATACGCATATGTTCCCCAAGGGGTTTTGAAGGTTGTCTTGAACTGTTCACTTTCTTTTACTAGAACTTGATTATATCCAGAAAAGTCATCCATCATTGACATCAATTCAGAGCCAGTCACTTGTTGTAACATGGCTTCCATATTAGGTAAGCCATAATTGTCTTTCAAAGATGAAATGTTTAAATTTCTAAAATCAACACAAAGCCTAATATCTCCATTCTTCTTCCTAACAGGAACCAGGTTTGAAACCCAGGTGGAATGCCTGATTGGTTTGATTATTCCACCATCTCTTAGTTTTGTCAGTTCTTCTTGCATTTTTGGGGCAAGGGTAGGATTAATCAGTCTTTGTTTTTGACTAAAAGGTCTTACATTTTCCTTCAATGGTATGACATGCTGGAAAAGATCCTCCCTGTAAGCCTTAAGGTCATCATATGACCAAGCAAAAACATGTCAGCATTTTCTAAGTAGGTCAATCAATGTTTTCTTGATTTCAACAGGCAAATGTTGGCCAATATAAACCCTTTTAGGAACTTCATCAGTACCCAAGTTTATTTCTTCTAACTCCTGGGGTTTGGGGTCAGTTACTCTGGATTTTACTCTGTCTTGATTATAAAAAATATTTTCCAAGACTACTAACCCCTTTGGCATCTTATTTGTTTTCAATTGCATTATTTCTTGACCAAAAATGGTTTCCTTCCCATTTATAGTTTCAATCAGTCCACTACAATCCATCTCCTGACCGTGATACTTGTCTTCATTTCACAAAAAAATTGTAATATCTTTGTCATCTTCAAAAACCCACCAATTTTCAATGTTGTCAGGTATGGAAGGCCTGTTTTGCACCTCAATCTAGGAGATTCCTGCAAATGATATTTCTTTTGTCTTGATGGCTACATTTTCCAACAGATCAGCCATCTTATTTTGTGTTCTATCTCTCCATGTGATCCGAAATGCATCAAAGAATTCTATTTGATCCCAGACTGCATTTCTATATTGTTTCAATCTCCTATTTTTTGATGAATAGGTTCCTTTGATCTGAGAGATAATTAGTTCAGAATCCCCTATGACATATAATTTCTTAATTCTATGATGTATGGCAACTTTGAGCCCTAGCAGCAATTCTTCATATTGTACAATATTATTAGTGTAGGCAAACTTCAAGGTGAATGAATACCTAAAAGTGTTATTCTCAGGGGACACAAAGACTACACCTACCCCTGCACCCTCTTTAGAACTAGCCCCATCAAAGAACATTGTCCATAATTTTGGTGAATTCATGCAACATTCAACCTCATTCTCAATGATAGCAGGTAAATTTTTAACTTCCTGAATAATTAATTCAGCCCTAAAAGCATTAATCCCAGTATCTAGGAAACAAGTGCTATCTTTGTCAATTTCTTCACCTAAGATGTGGTTAACCCTTGGGTCCCTATTTATCTTGATAGCTTTGTCCCCTATATGAAAAGTGGCATAAGTTAGATCACATTGTAGGCTTTCCCCCATGGCAGCACTCCATTTTTTGGAAAGTAACATTCCATAATGTGGAGGTATATCTACCACAAGGACAGACATGGTTAATTCAACTTCAGGATATGCAGCCAATTTGAATGGTAGGGCATTTATAGTACCTATGACTGGGACTTCTCTAGCATCCATCCCTCTGCATCTACCTTGCTTGGTATCTACCTTCAATCCTAAGGCTTCCATTACCTTGAAAGGCATTATAGTGTTGGAAGCTCCTGAGTCTATCATGCAATTTTTTAGGGTCTTCCCTTTTATGATTAGACTGAGGAAAAAAGGATCAATATCTTCTATGAATGCCACTGAGGAATCATCTAGAAACATTTGAGGAATCTGGGATATGATACCACTGTCCTCTATTAAAATGGGGTCTGTTGGGGCATAGTTTGGTCAACAATAATATTATTGTTTGCTATTCCACCCAACCATGACAAAGCCTTATTCTTATGTTCTTCAATTCTAAAAAGTTTAGACAGGGGCACTTTTACAGTAATTTGAGATAACATGGCTATCATATCAACAGGTTCAACCATAGTAGGTTTTACAATAGTACCTGGAGTCGGAGTCTTTTGAGCAGTAGGCACCACATTTTGCTTTACAACATCCAATTCTGATTTCTTTGGTTGCACAACTGATTTTGTTGCTTCACTTATCTGAAATTGTACCTTCTTCTTTGGTTCCCATTTCTTACCCTTGTTCTCCTTGATTTTAGGCACATCTACATGGACTTTCTTGTCTTGATCATTTATCTTATGAGTGATGTCCTTGATGAAGACACTAGATGTCTTTCCTGCATCATTTTTTATTGCTCTATTTCTCAAATTATAATTGCTATGAACTTGTGAAATCATTTCGGCTATAATTTTGACAATTTCCTCCTTGGAGGGCATTCTTAGACTTGTGAGACCCACATCAGAAAATGTACTGCATACCTTATCTACATCATACCCTTCATCATCTGAGAGTACTTGCTGATGATGTAGTTGGTAAGCAATTATTTGGCTAGTAACATCATTTTTAGGCTCTTCTGAGTCAGAATCTATCAAATTGTCATACATGCTCACCATATTTCAGCTTATATCATCATGGCTTTTATCTTCAGTTTCTTCTTCAACTTGCACTCCTTGGGCTTGGGCAAATGACTGAGCAACAACACAATAATTAGCAGAATGAGGTGATTGGCATATAATGCACCATGGTATATCATCATTCATATTTACAATGTTCCTTTGCAGGGGGTCTGGAGTACCCTTGTCCTTCACATTTTGGGTCTGGTTAGGAACTAGTTTACCATCTTTCCACTGAGTGGTATAAGGGTAATTCTGCATCCTAGGCTGTCTATTGAAGTTGTTGTTATTCATAGGGGGTCTTTCAGCAACATTTGGCTTATTGAAACTAGTGGGATTCATCTTCTTGAGCATTTCTAAAACTTGGCCTATAGTAGGTTCTTCGGGCTTTTTTCCTATAGGGGTTCTGTCACCCTCCCTTTTATTATTGTTCTTAGAAATAAAAAATTTTAGGATATCCCTCCTACCTAGTTTGCCAGATGCCTTTCTATTATTCTCTATATTTACTGTAACTCTATAGGCATCTCTCAAAGTTTTAGGATCTTTATCCCTCAATTGATAAGCCATTTTTCTATCAAAAGCATTGAAATAGGTTGTGAGATAGACATCTTCATTTAACCTTGTGAATTGAAAAAGTTTGTACATACCCTTTTGGAATCTCACATTGAAATCAAATGTGGACTCATTTGGATTCTTCTTGATATTGTTGAACTCGTTTAACATGAATCTCGCATTGGTATTGTCCCCATACTGCTCTTTAAACAACTTTTCCATATCACTCCATGAGGTAATACTGTCATGAGGCAACCTCCTAAACCAATCCCTTGCATCCTCTATTAATGAATGCACAAACAATTTCATTACCATGTCTTCGTGTTCAACTTCATAATCATTCAACATGTCAATGAAAGTCCTCAAATGTTCTTCACCAGTAACAACATTATTTCCAGAAAACTTAACCACTTTATCCCTTAAATCAAATGATATGGGATGGGGGGCACCAGGAATACCAACAAATGATATTTGTCTATACTTTTCCAGGTATATAGGTTTCTTCTAGAAACCAGGAACATTTGAGGTGCTAGCTATATTAGCTTGACTCAGGGGAGCAGCTTTGGACTGTGGTGGTGGGACAAATGGGACTTGGGTGCCAATATTTGGGGATAAGGTAGGGGCAGATTGGGGTATTCCTTGGGTTGAAATTGTGGGAGCACTAATTGGTGCAGGATTTGCAGGTGGGATAGTCAAATTGGGCCATGAAGCCAATGCAGAATTAGACTTTATGAATTAGATTTTCCTTCTAGTTTCTGCAGCTTGAGCTTCATTTTCAACCTTCTCAAGTTCTTTTTCAAGATCTTCCCTCTCTTTTCAAACCTTCTCAAGATCTAGATCTAACTTCGACATGGAGGGTTGTATAGGTTTGCTTGGTATAGCTTCAGGCTCATTTATTTGGATTCCTATAGCCTTGTCTTTCCCTTTATCTAGAGGTTTTGCAGTGGGCTCTACAGGATCAATTTGAATAGGTTTATAGGCTTGAACTTGAGCAATAATTGGTTCTTACCTTTGATTTAGGTGTTTCTCCTATTCTTGCACTTTATCTCTCAGATTATCAACATCTCCAAAAATATCCTTATGGAGAGTTGTGATATTCTCTTCTAATTTTTTATTTTTCTCTTTCAAAGAAGCCATCCTTCTTAACAGAGAATCTCTTTCTATTATGGCATCTAAGGTGGCTTTCTCCTTCTCTTTTTCAAGATGAATGCATTTAGCTTCTTCCTTAGCAATCCATTTCTTCAAAAATTCTATCTCAGAATGCACTTTAGGATCTGCAGAAGTTGCCTCTGAATCAGCAGGGTCATCCAGATCTATAAGGTTTGGTTCTATGTATGGGGCTACTCTGTGATTAAAAAGATTGCCAAATGAACTCCTAAATCCTAGCCTATAATTTATATCAGCTATAGGATCTGGTCTTAATGAAGCAACTCCCATAGTAGACACGTCCTTATCTTGAAAAACTCTCTCATCTGGTAAAGGGGTACTGAAAATGCCTCCTAAGAGTCTTGTAGTTTCGGATTCTAAGCTAAGAAAAGAAGACTCTCTTCCTATTACTGGTTGATAATGGGAATTGATGGATGCATTACCTCTGGGTTTCCAAGTAGGATTTGGATCTGTCTTTTTCTTATTTTGGTTCTTCCTACCACCTTGGGGTAAATCAGTATACATTGATACATCGGGATTGGCTCTCATGTAAGCTCTTGTATTTTTCCTCTTGTCAGCCATATTTACCTTTTTATTTCAATAAGCACTAGCTTCAAAACTTTGATTGAGTCGCCACCCTATTTTGAGATAATATATAATGAAACTTTTAGCTGATCAAAAGAAACTGACACACAAGTAGGAACAAAAATACATGGCATAGATAGACCAATCACTGATGTCGTAAGACCACAACTCTTGCTTATTTAGATAAGACACTTGGATATGCTAGATATGTCAGTGTGTAGCAATGGTACTTGGGCTCTATCTTTTTTAAATTCTCAAGGTTTGACAATAAAAGATTCCCTTGTTAGAATCTGAAAAGATTAATAACCCAAAAAACTAGTGCAAAGAGTAAATATCTAAACTATGAATGCAAATGATACAAAATCAAAATAGCATCATAGAGTTAGTCTCCAAGAGAGTAATGCAAATGCTGGAAGCATAATAGCATTAAGAGGATGCAAAAACAAGAGATACATATACAAGCCAGGTAGCATGCTTATATAGGCTAGGAAGAGAGAGGAGGTGGCAACACCAACCAATGAGGAGCAACCATCTATCGGACTAAAGATAGCAAAGTATCTTCCCAAGATAGCTAATGGATGCTCACATGTAGGAAGATGACACCTCACAACCATTCACCTAATAAGACATGCTTTATTAACCTAAGTGAGATTATTAAAAGTGTAGGAAAAACCTAGCAAAATAGGAAAAAATAAAAAACTACACTAACACCCCCCCATAAGCGAAGCTTAGGTGGATATAGAAATGGGTCCCCGCAATGAGGCCATGTTAGGTACCCAAGTACAATGCAAGAAGATGCAACCTCTGAAAGTGGGGAAAGAGAGAAAACCACAAGGGAAAAACCCTCCCCCAAAAAGAGGTAAGAACCTAGTGAAGAACTGAAGAAGTCTCCCGCTAGGGAAATTGTCCCCTAAAAGAGGAACAAGGAGCGATCATGAAGAAGCAGCATCACTGAAGCATGAAGAACCACAAAACTCTGTCAAAATGCTGATCTGTAGAAGCCCCATGGAAATAGAAGGCATGAACCATCAACCAAAGGAACCTCCATGGAAATAGAAGGCACGAACCATCAGCCAAAGGAACCTCGATGGAAATAGAAGGCACGAACCATCAACCAAAGGAACCTCCATGGAAATAGAAGGCACGAACCATCAACCAAAGAAGCATAGAACAACAATATAACCTCCCCTTAAGGTAGGTGAGGTGACAGGTAGCTGAAAAGATGGGCCAAAAAATCTCCTACAACACAGGAGCCAAACTCATCGAGAGTGAGGTACAAACACAAATAAAGGCATGTGTCATCGACACTGCATGAGGAATTAGAGAAAGAGAGCCTATAAGCGGCAAACAACTATCCCCCCCATGGCACTTTATATAATAGTGCGAGTACAATGAATCACAATGATGAAAAGGATCCTGAATCGCAAGAGTGGCACTTTATCTCAGTGCATTGCATAAAGATGCTTACAGTGAATATCAACAATGATCAGAAAAAACATAAGGCTAAAACAATAGAAGGTAAAGCCCAAAACGAAGCAACTGAAGCAACAAAATCGATCTCCGGACCTGAAACAAATAGAATATCCACCAGAATGCTAAAATGCAAAAGACTGAATAGGATGTGTCTAGAATAGAATCTAGAATAACAACCAGCATCAATGGAAAGAGCACAAAAAGAGCTTTCCAACGATATAAAGAAGTCCAAAATTGGAGATCGGAAGCTCAAGATATGCCTCCCGGAGTGCAAAATAGAACATCCAGCTTTGACTGCCATAACAGGCAACCAACCTGAATCAAAACTCAAAAACACTTATACCAGCATCTTTGTCTTGGAACCAGCTTTCCGGCACTTCTTTTGGATCAGAAAAACACCTCCGTATGCAAAAGTTATGGCCAAAAAACCACAAGTAGGTCCAAAAGAGAACTTGAAGGAGAGGGCAAGCAAGGATGGTGATGCAAGGATGATGTCATGCTGATGTCAGCAAAACCAAAGTTTAAATTTGACGGCCACTGGCCCGTATTAGCATAAAAGGATGCCACGTGGCACGCCACGTGATAGGTCCACGTGGCAGCCACGTGGTAGAGGATGATGTGGCGGGTGATGTGGTAGGGTCCATGTGGCAAAGTGCCACATGGCACCCAGGCCACGTGTCACCCCCACAGCTGCTAACGTGGCCTGTGATGTTGTCCTAACAAGCTGACACAGCGCTGACGCGGGCTGCTAACGGGGACACGAGTGGAGGACGGGCTTAGCGGTCAGAATCGGAGGTGACAGACGAAAAAACCATCGGTGGAGGTGGCCGCAGTGGTGGCGCAGGAGTGGCCCTCGGGCGGCGCCAAGCCGTAGTGGCTCGGCAGCGGCGCTGTCGGTGGCAGCGGCCGACGAGCTGCGTGGCGGCGACCGCTGGGTTGTGCGGCGATGGCCGCTGGGTGGCCGTCCGACTGAGCGCGCCGAAAACCTTTTTAAAAAATTTTCCCGCTCAGAAATCCATACGATCCGTACGGAAATGTCCTGCAAAAAATTTTGCCTCTCGGAGCTCTGTCTCCAAAATCAAAAAGTTTTATATGAATCCTGACTGCAAACGGCCTTTCGGATCCAATGGTGATGTCTGTTTGGGCCCAAAGTGCTTCGAAAATTTGCTGATCCCCTGATTTGAAGAAAAATTGCATTCAAATCTGTGACTGCCAATGGAGAGGGGTATGGCTGTAGCTTTGCATGCTTGATTCTGAAAAATATACAGCTTGCATGCAAAATCTAAAAGATACCCAGATGGTTTTTCAGGGCTGTGAACAAAACCCAAAAAGTGTTTTTTTGTCAAAACTTTTCTAATTCTCAGGATCATCCAAAGATGCAAGAGAAGAGCATGCTTCGTTTTTCAAAAAACTACAATAAAGGTTATTTGCCCCCCCCGAATCTCTCAAATAAAGAAACTAAAATCTACTCTTGCACATAGAAAAGCTCTGATACCATGTTAGAATCTGAAAAGATTAATAACCCAGAAAACTAGTGCAAAGAGTAAATATCTAAACTATGAATGCAAATGATACAAAATCAAAATAGCATCATAGAGTTAGTCTCCAAGAGAGTAATGTAAATGCTGGAAGCAGAATAGCATTAAGAGGATGCAAAAACAAGAGATACATATACAAGCCAGGTAGCATGCTTATATAGGCTAGGAAGAGAGAGGAGGTGGCAACACCAACCAATGAGGAGCAACCATCTATCGGACTAAAGATAGCAAAGTATCTTCCCAAGATAGCTAATGGATGCTCACATGTAGGAAGGTGACACCTCACAACCATTCACCTAATAAGACATGCTTTATTAACCTAAGCGAGATTATTAAAAGTGTAGGAAAAACCTAGCAAAATAGGAAAAAATAAAAAACTACACTAACATCCCTTATAACCATGGGCAAGACATAGATCACATGACACACATGTACACAACAGGACCAAAGAAACTGTAGTACTTTTCACAACGGTGTTGGACAAGTCCCCAACAGAGTCACCATTTTGTTGGTGTTTTAAATGGTACTAAAACTACTAAGTGACAAAAAGCTTAATACCAGAATGACAGTACATATACAATCTAAAGACTACCCTATTCTTATCAACAATTGCATATGTAAAGTATTTGGACCCAACTTCAACAAAACCACAAATGGTTTTCTACTCTTTTGACTCTGCACAACCAGGGTGGGTATACCCAGGGATGGTTCAACTATGAAACGATTGTATGAGGATTATTCTTAGTTTCTTTCTGATTCTCATTTCATAATCCTCAAATATATACATAATTCTTACTAACTTGCCAAACACATCCCATACACAGATATGGCCAAGAAGTCTTCTATAGATCTACAGACGTTTTCAACAACAATGGCTAACTGAAGCTAAAAAGATTTCATGCAGACAAGTGCTGGCCAACTTTGAAGATCTACAGGAAATAAAAGTTAAATTTGATTTGATGATGCATTTGAACAACCATTTGTAAGATACTTCTCTTTCAGCTGAAATAACTTGATCAGTGCCTAATCCATTGGGGTTTCAAAGTCTATAGCAAAATTTAAGATCTAATTTGTTGCCTTACAACAAATTGTATCAGGAATTCTTATCAGAACTTATCATTCAAAATCCTTCTCAATACTTAAAGAATCTTATCACATTCATCAAACCTTTTACTTAATCCATTGAATTAACAGCAATGATAGATGGATATACAACCTAATTAGATTGCATTCAATTGTACAGGCTTTTACTCATACAACATCAAGATAGCTAAGTATTGAGCAAGAGACAAAATTCAGAAAGAACTGATATGGGGATAGTTCATAGTTTTTATTCATTTCCTTTGAAAATGGTACATCTTTTACAATAAACTCAGAATAGCCTTTAGAAATAAACACAGTTCATTCTATCTTCATATATTTTCAGAAATTTTGACAGAGAAACACATTACAAACTTGCCTTCAAAATTTGGACCAAAAACTAGACTAAGCACAATACTTAGAAGAAAAAGAATTTGGACCCTTCTTTAGCCTTGGGATCTCACTTAAATAGTGTAAGATGCAACAAGCTTAGGGCTAAAGAGAGTGACATGTGTCCTTTAAAAGATACTGACGAATGTCTGTAGTAAAAGACAAAAACAAATAACAAAGAATCTAACACATCAAAACATCCTGGGTGGGTCCCTTTCTTTTATACTTCTCATTTGTTTTAACAAGAAGATAGGATCTGATTCTCCAATTACTCTTCATCCTCAGAGTAAGTAGCCATGAGGTTTGAAAGTAATGTATTGTCTTCAGTTACTTGTAAATTTACTTCAACCTGGGGAGTTTCTATGTCCTCAGTATTAACTTCGGGGGTGATTGTTACTTTTTCACTTTCTTCCTCATCATCTTCTGATATTTGTTCTAGAAACTAATTTTTCCATTTATTAAAAGCATTATCATCTGGGAAATCAAAGCTCAGAACTTCTCTTTGTATCATTATTAAGGAATTTGCATTTTCTTCTAAAACATCAAATTCTTTCCCCATATCAGTATAAAATAACTGTACTTTTACTAGTTCCTCATTAGTCTTAGCCCAGAACTAGTGGCCAGTCTCACTCATGATGTTTATCATTCTTTCATTTAATAATTCATCCATCTCCCTTTTCCACTTTTCTTTTTCTTTTAGCATATCCACAGATTCTAAAGCACAAGGAAAAAGTGTGAAATTTTCAGCGATGTATTGGGAAAAGCAGAGTGTTAATCTTCTCTGTAAAGAATCCCTTTTATCATCAAAATTCTCTAGCTTATTTAATAAATCAAAAATCTTCTCAACTTGATGATAGGGCATTTGAAATGTAGATATAAATATGATTGTAATATCATAATTTCTCTCCCTCCATTTCTGTGCAAGAAGAGTCAGCTTATCCTTATCCCTATTCAACTCATCCATGAGGGCTACAATTCTGACCAACTGATCAAAGAATTTTGACCATTGTATTTTATCCCTCAATATATTATACCCTGTTTCAACTTTTCTTCATATTGATTTCTCAATTCTATATGAACCTCATGCAATTTTGTTTTTTCAACTTCAAAGTCCTCTGCAGTATAGAATTGGGTCCTTTTAGGGGTGTCAGGTATTTCAATGATAGGGGTTGATCCAACAAATGACTGTGAAGGGTATGCAATTCTAAGTGTACTGGATTCTCCCACCTTTCTTTTCCCAAGTATCTTCTCCAATTGAGATACCCTGTTTTCCAGCTCAATTCTCATTTTTACTTCTTGATTGTAGGCATCCACCACTATTTCATACTTATTCTGCAAATCAATCATTTCCTTTTCTTCTCTTTCTGTAGTGGCCAAGGAAAATTTAGAATAGTCCACATTCATGTAGGCTGCTTGTACATTTGAAGTATCAACGACCCTCCTCACAATGATATTCAATGTTACTCTTGAATCATCAGGTTGTAATGGAGTAGTCCTAGATCCTCTTCTTAGTGACCACATAACAAGGGTAGATTGATCATTACTGAATGTTGTTCCTAAGAATTCCTTTTTATCTGGATCCTATAATCCTAAATTATTTGACACTGAGTTAAAAATTAAGGCATCAGCAATATCCCAATTGGGCAATAATAAAATATTTTCATTTTTCACCATCTGTCTACCCTCTTCAGGGGTTATATTTTGGAATTCTTGTATCATTTATTCTTTTATTTGATTCTGAATTGAGGCTTCATCCATTTCTGGATGCTCTGCTTTCATATTCCTACACCTTTGTTCAAAAATGTGCATGTTTGCCCTCCATTCAAACTGATGGAAAGCCCTAGATTTTACAAAACTATTATTAGACAAAAATTGTTAACTGGCCTACTCCAAAATAGGGTCTAATTCCCTTCCTCTGAAATCTGCTACAGTCAATTCAAAACTTGGCACAGGAGGCTCCTGGGGGTTCCCTTCATTAATTTCTGCTTGAGTAACAAAAACTCCTCCTTGCGACCCCATTTGTTCAATTTTCTCATTGGTGAGCTGCTCTTCCTCAATTATCATTGGAGTTTGGGAAGGTGAGTAACCTTCATCATGGGATTCCTCTTCCCTTATTATTTTTCTTCTTTTGGGAGAAGCTTCAGGGGGTCTTTCTTCAAGGACAGTACTAGTAGATTCAATTACCTATTTTTCTTTGTTTACAATGGGCATCTTCTCCCGAATAATAGTATATCCTATCCTCTTTCGGATAACCAGTGGACCTACTCCTGTGTGAGGGGTGAAACCCAATTTCCTCATAACTTCTCTGGATTTACCTATAAAAGAATCAATAAAATGTTGTTTCTTTTCATTCATTACCTCCATTATTTCTAAAAATGTACTCATGAGCTTATTTATCCTATCTGCATTAGTTGCAGCATTACTAAGAGGATGGTAATCTTTGTCAAAACAATTAATGAATTCCAAAACTTTTGACTAGACTCTCCATTTTTCTTTCTTTGTTTCTTCCTCCTAACGAGAGTATTCATTCTTTATTATATCTTTAGGGAAGTAGAATTCATGCTGACTTGGACGAAGCTTGATCCTATATCTAAGAGAAAAATTAAAGAAGTCTTCTGTGTCACAAAAATGAGCATGAGATACTGCCATCTTATTCCGATCCAAAAATTTGTAGAGGAAGATCCACCCTTCTTTAGTGATTACAAACTGGTGAGCTATAGTGCAAGTAGGAAAAATTGATCCTGTTCCCCTTTTGTGCAAAAAGGTTTCCTCTACTCCTCCCAACTGCCATAAAAATTCAGCTACCCCTACCTTTAAAGGTACCTGATAGGGTAGTACATGGGGTGTCCCTTTGAAACCATAGACCCTAATGATAGTTGAGACTCGATATGGGATGATATCTCCCCAATTATGTTAAATTTTTTAACTATGGGGTCTGTCCATAGGCCTAACAAGATGCATTAGTGCCTAAGGAATTCTAGGATTGTCACTTAATATGAGGCATCTTAGTTTAGAAGCAAAGTGCCTATCAAATCTAACAAAACTAGCATTTTCTGCTTCCCAAGTCATGTCTGCACTCCATAATTGAACTGTTAGGGCCTCCCCTTCTTGTTCCCTATTTAAAACCATTTCTTTACCGAAATATTTAACCCCTTTAAAAAGAAACATATGCATCAATAGGGAGTATTGACCCGAAACCTTTTCTACCTTTCCCTTTGCAATCCCCACCAATCCATTATGAATATCATTAGCCAGGTAAGATGCAAAATCAAAAAATATCTCTACACCAAAAGAAGAGATTTGGGTGATCATATACATGAAGCTCACTAGAATAAAGTCTTCTTCACCCTCTCCGAAGACTCTACACAGGGTCCTGTATATTTCTACTACCCTGGCATTAAAGCATGATTTCTTGAAAGGTTCTTTAGAAGATGATGTTATTGTTGGTAGGTTTCCGATTCTGCCTATGTGGGCTTTCAATGCACCTTGTCTAACTATATCCCTTTTGGACATATATTCTTTTTCTAACTCTATCAAATTAATGGGCACATGATACATGGTGAGAGGTCCCAGACTGAAAACCTTCCTAATTTCTTCTAGACTGGTGGTAATTAAAACCTCACCATTCATTCTTCTCACTACCTTAGTGGCTGGATCATAGCTTTTCGCTATAGTTTCAGGCAGGTCATAACCCATAAACACACTGGGACAACAAGCTTCCCAAGATCAAAATTCCATATATTGGCATGAGGGGCATATAATTTCCTTTCTGCGAACCATTTTTTGAACAGACTCAAACTAGTTTGAGAAGTCTGAGCATCCTAAACCCAATTACCCTTATCATATAGTCCATCAACTATCTTTAGCCTAGGGTTCAATGAGGTTAACCTCTTAACTTGTGTTGTCTCCACAGTAGACTCAGAAAGCAACTCAAGAAAATCATCATGCACATTCCTATCCAAATAATTTACTACACCTGAAAATCCCTTCTTCGGAGGCATCTTGGACTTATTTTTCACAAAATTGAAAAGCCTACGAGGATTATGGTAGTATTACTTACTTGAATTTTTTCTTTGTTTTCCTCTATATTTTTTGCAAACTTTCTGCGAACAGACAACTTCACAATTTCTACTAGGCTTTGGCACACTTTCCTTCAGTAATTGCTTCTGCACAAGAATGGCTTCAAATCTTTGCTCGCATAAGATGAAACTAATGAAATCTCTCTGTATTATACTCTATTTTTTCTCACAAACAATGCTTTCATGTCTAATTAATACAAGGAGTGGCACTACATTCTGTGTTTAAAACTGCGTCGTCGATCTTCAAAGATCCTACGATCATGTGATACAGAGAGAACAACTAGGAGTTGCATTTGACATGTCAGTCAATTTACCCAATGAGAACTTACCATGTATATCATTCTTTCCTTGATGGCGCTTGTATCTGGACCCATTGACATCTGAGGACACATGTCAGCATGTCGCTACTTCGTTATGCATAAAAAATGAGCATCTTGCCATAGCGAAGCAGCGACAATCGTCGATCTGATTCAGAATCAATCAAATGATATGCTTCTGGGTTTGCTTAGAAAGAAGGTGGTGGGCCCTATTTACTATATCACTATAATTACCTCCCTCACAACTCTTCATAGTGAGAAGACGATAGCCATTGATCACATACTCAATCAAGGGTGAGGAAACTACATGGGGTCTTCTGATTCATATTTGTTATGTCACATGGCTTAAAAAGCATGCAATTTTGCATAGCAAGGTAGCGAGCTTCGTTGATTCCATTCCAAGTTGATGTTTAGGATCTCTTTGTACATTTGGTCAGAAAGGCATTAATGAAAAATGGATCTATGCATAGTTAGCGCCTATCAAAAATTTACTGTGGTCTTAATTATCTTTCCACGTCACCAAAGGTCCTGCCGATCTTCAAATTTCACGAGGCCTCGCTACTTTACTAACGGTGAAGCATCTAATTTTTTTGATAGTGAGGTAGCAAGCTCTGACATTTTTAATTAATTTTGTACTGAAAAATGCAAGGGGCAGAAGATAAATATTACTATTATTTAAAACTACTTCTGACAACGGCATTTATGACTTGTCACGCCACCTGGTGTAGTCACGATACCAGCAAAATGCAATGTCACCACCCCTTCAGATTTCATGGGCCTTGCTACTTCGCTAATGGCGAAGTGTCTAATTTTTCCAATAGCAAAGTGGTAAAGCATCGAAAAAATCATCATTCCGGCTCTATTTTCAGATATTCTACTGGGTCCCCTTCCTTATTTGGATGGTAGTTGCAACGTGTACCTACACAATAAATCATTCAGAAAACAAAGCTCCGACCACAGTATCTTCACTTTGCGATCTTGCCTCATAAAATACTCAGCATTCGCTACCTTGCATGGCTTAAAAAGCATGCAATTCTTCGTAGCAAGGTAACGACAGTGGTAGATCTACTTAGATCTGACGGCTGGAAAGATTAAGAAAAAAAGGGATCTTGGGGGAACAGAAAATAAAAGGGACAAAATATTCGTCTCACTTGAAAATTCAAAAGTTTCGCGCCCGATAGTTTATGAACAAAGAGAACATAGGGTTTTCATGATTTTTTTCTTTATGGATGGATTATCTAGAAACCCTATGTTTCACTTAGAAATAAAAATTTTGACTTTTCTACAATTTAACAAAAATTTCTATTGCACAAAAAGTCAGACCAACAGTCAGGTGAGTCAAAGTATGAAGAAGGAATCTCATTGGTCTGTCCAGCTGACTTGGCATGTAGTCATATAAGATTTTGATCACTGTAGATTCGAATGAAATCAAGGCTTGGTGCTTCCCCACATTATGAAGATGCAAGGATAGTAAGGAATTCAGGAAAGCACCTCATTTCCATGTGTCTCTATGGGTCCTATTTCTTTTATGGGTCACCAAGGTGGTGCCAGGTTGTTGAGCTAGATGATAGGTTGTGCTAAGTGGTTCGTGGACCTAAAAAATTTAATGGGAAAAAATAGTATAAAGGAGGATCTTTCACATTCATTGATCTTATAGAGATCAATGATCGATTCTTTCTTGCAATATAAAGATGTGAGGAAACTAAAAATTTTTGGGAAGTGCCTGAAGGACATGTATCCTTGCAGGCCTAGGGAGATAATGCTACAATTAGCATTGGTAGTAAAGGCTGGAAGTTATGAGACCATCATGGTCAAGGTTTTGAGGAGGTGGCATAGTTATTTATGAAGATGTGGTCAAACTCGAGAATACATTGTGAGGTGGAAAAATGAAGCGAAACTATTGGCCCATGTGGCTCATCCTAGTGGCAGAGTTTGGTTGACTTGCTAACTTTGCTGATTCACGAGCTAGAAATAGAGGGAATCAAGTTTTGTTGCATGATTTGATCCTCGTGATCAATTCTAACCACTCTCGAATGAATTTTGAATCCAATAAATAGTAGGAAAATACTCCACCACCCCAATTTATCCATCTACTTGGTTAGAATGGTTAATGGCATCGTTTCTGTCAGGGCCCTATTTCAACAAAATATCAGGTTTCATTGTATCTGAATCTATACCTAGATCCAATTGTTTCTAGATCTTTATCAAGACTTAATGGTAGTGGTTATGGAGTAACTTTAGTTAGAGAATATCTTAGTTATGCCTGAGCTATAAAGGTAATTTTTTTAGATTTTGTGATGGTCAACTCTTCTCTGACTTCTCTAATATTGCTCTACAATTTAACTATAAATTCTTTTTGCCTCTGAACTATATGGCATTCTACCTTATCTCCTTCAGCCATTGATTTAATGTACAAGAACTATTTTCCTCTCATTGGTGTATTGTAGAGATTTGCAATCTTGCATGACTGTATCTCTTTTGGCCTATGAATGGTATATAAGTGAATCCTCTCTTTCCTTGTGTCATTCATTTGAGTTTTCTGATTTGCATGTGATTGTTAGATTAAAGCAAGTCTAGATGTGTATATCTTTGATGTCATGATGGTTCAATAGTGCATGTATGGGTAGAGATTGGTTTGAACACTCTATTTTGGTGATTCAACCCCTTAGGTTAGAGTAGGTAGATTTGCTTCTATGCATTCCTTCTCCCTTTTCCTCTCTAGGAGTAGTTAGGTGCACTCTGATAGTAAAGGAAGCTAGCCTTCTCTAGAGATTCAACCTCATAGTTCAAGTCCCACAGCTTGGAGGTTGTTTCCATGTTTCACAAGGATTTCCTTAGGTAAAAACTTTGGACAAGGGTGCTTACTTTTGTGACAACAATTTTTGGAATGCCTAGTGGGAAAAAAAATTCAAAAAATTTCAAGTCTACTAGTGTTAAAAGGAAGATTTCAAGATTAATACTGATGAGATAGTATTGGCTTCAGTGTTCAAGCCTTTAAGGGATTCATTCTTCAAGTACTTGGTGACTCAGCTTTAAATACATCTAGTTCTAGACCAAAGTTGCAGTAATTCATGCCCAAAGCTGAAACAAGTGCATCTTCTAGAGGTAAATTTCATTACCAAGATCTTTCATTTTCAAATCCTAGAAGAAGGAAGGCTAGAGTATCTTTATCACTAGTAGGGAGTGCAATAGTAACAAATACACCTACAAGATCCATCTCTACTCCTCTTGCTATCAGATCTCAGCCTAGATTGCCATCAACACATATCAATAGATCACTTGTCTATATGGTACAGCCTAGGGCTCATGCTTTTGCCACCTTTAATGATGGAAGTCCTCTTTTATTGGCCCAAAGACATGACATACCAATAGCTATAGTCAAAAGTATACTAGAGTTTAGTAGTGAAACTTCTATCTCTCCCTCAGAACACATTCAAGAAGTTGCAAATGTTTGCAATATCCATGGTATTATAGAGGATGATGTTGCAGTTAGACTTCTAGCCTCATCCTTGAAAGGAAAAGCACTACAATGGTATAGAGGTTTGGCTCATGGTTCTATATCAGATTGGGATTGATTAGGAGTAGGACTGTGCAAACACTTTGAGGACAAAAGTGACCATTTTTCACTTTTAGAATGGTTGACTACTATAAAAAGAGCCCCCCATGAATGTATGACTAATTTCAACTATAGATTTCAAAAGACATGGGATAGAATACCTACTTCAATAAAACCTTCCCCTGGTAATGCCTTCTTGCATTACCTCAAAGCTTTTAATAGTGGCATTGCTACTACAATCCAAACTATGGTAGGAGATACCTTGCCTAATGCTTATGACATAGCAATAAAGTCAAAAAACATCCTAATACAAGGAGGTAAGCTAGCTCCAACGCCTCCTATGCCTTTCTTCCCTAATGTTCCAAATCACCAACTAGCAATGGCTCCTCTTCCCATAACTTCCACATCACAATCCCTTTCTCTAGTCCCTCAAGCTTCCACATCTTCAAATGGAATGGATGAAATCAAGGAAATGATGCAATCTATGATGCTGAACATAGATAAAAGATTGTAGGGCCAAGAAAAGAAGCTAGAGGATAACTTCTCTATGATGTAGAAAGTGAGCAATAAAGTGGTGACTTTACAGAGATAGCAAGCTCAAGGTAGTAAGGCTCATCAATTGCAACATCAAACTTTTAACAATGGTAGGCCTCCAAATCACAACTATGGGAACAATTCTTTTGATCAGAATAGGAAAAATGGCCATGCTTCAACCTCAAATATAAACCAAAACAAGGTCATAGTCCCTCAAAACAATATGGCCCAATATCAGGATTTTTGTCCCTCTTGTAACTACTCCTATGCTCATTGCATGTGTTAGAAGGTTGAATCTTATTTGGCTTTGACCATCCAAGAGCCTACAGTAGGACAATCATACAAGGAGGACCTATTTAAAGATGCCATGTATATGCAAGGCCAAGGTGATTGCTCCTTTATGAATCATCAGGTGGAGGAGCATTGTAATGTAAACCAAGATTCTATTGCTCACAACATTAAGAGAAAAATAGGAGCTATGGAAGATGCCACCCCTCCTCCCAATCATGCCTCAACTTCAAATGCAATAACTCATAAGCAAGCAATAAATGATAAATCAAATACCTTTCAGTAGTAAATGCAAAATAATGGTAGAAAGGATGTAAGTGATCCTTAGGTTGTTCCATCTCAACCTCTTACAAATAAAGCTCCCAAGGCTTCTACCAAGGTACCTACTATGCCATTAAGTGTGCTAGAACAAATGAAGAAGACAAATGTGAATATTTCCATGCGGGATGCTATTGCTACTATACATATGCAAAAGAGGTTGCTACAACAAGAATTGGAAAGTATTGAACCAAAGGATCAGCCACCTAGCATGGAAAGTGCCACAAGCCTAGTAAAACCATCAAGAGAGGAAGAAATAAGTAAAAAGGTTAGACCCCCTCCATTTTATGTTTCTCTAATTATAGGGGGTAAACTAGTCCACAATTGCATTAGTGATTCAGGGGCTAGTAGTTCAATGTTGCTTAGGTGTGTTGCTAATGCTTTGGAAATGAAATATGAGCCCATTATTAGAGATTTATTACAGTTGGATGGTACTACTATAGCGACTATAGGGATCCTTAGGAATGTGGAGATGGCCCTACATGCATGCCTTGGTTGTACTGTAACTCAAGATATATTTGTTGCTAAAGTCAAGCCACATGTTGCCATCTATCTATCAAGAGACTTCACTACCCAAATAGGTAGTTACATATCTTCTAATTGGTCATATATGTCTTTTAGAACAAGTTATGGAACCAAATCTTCAATTAGAGAAGAGCCTCTAGCCCTCCATCATACTGAACCCTACACCCCTAATCTCATCAACATGAATTGCACTATCCTAGAAATGGATGAGAATGACATAATGAATGAGCCTACTACTTCCCTAGTAGAGATACCTAATTTTCTCTTAGATGAATAGGCTAATGCATATCAATTTGATCCTATGTTAGAAACCCTTGAGATAGGCCTCAGTACATATTGTATATTAGAGAAAGATGCTCTAGTTCCCAATCTTGTGGAGACTAAAGAAGATGTGAGTAGGATATGGAGTATGTACTTTGATGGATCAAGGAATAAGAATGGATCAGGGGCTAGTGTGATGTTGATTTCTCCTACACAAGTAAGGTATTGCTTCTCCTTTAGGCTCTAGTTTAGTTTCACTAATAATGTGGCCGAGTATGAATCATTGATTTAGGGTCTCCTACTTGCTCAAAAAAGAGGAATTCAAGCCTTAAGTGTATATGGAGATAGTGAGTTGGTGGTTAATCAAGTGAGAAATCAGAATATTACCAAGAAAGGTTTGCTAAAGTCTTATAAACATAAGGTATGGGATTTGCTTGAGGGTTTCAATACATTTAATATTCAAAGCATCCCTAGAAAAGAAAATAGATATGCTAATAGACTTGCAGAAATAGGTGCATCTCATGATGTGCTACAGGATCTTGTGGAGAAGAAGAAGCAACAAATCAAAATGGTAGTAAGGCCTACCATTCTTGACAACAACATCCATTGGCAAGTGTTTGAATCTGATGAACAAATTGTAAGCTTCTTGCAGAATGAAGTAGAATTTTTTGATAGAAACTAGTCAAGACTACAGGATCAATATGGTGATCAAATCATTAATCTTAGTTTCAACAAATTTCCTAAGGGTCTCATTACCTTAGAGAGTGTTTTCAATCCTGATGACCAAGTGAGAGGAAAATTCATGAACCTAGCTATTGACGAAGACGATCACATCCTAGTCACGGTTGCTAATGGAAAATCCTTAAACGTGGGGAAGGTATGTTCTAAGATTGAGCAAGAAATTTTTATTCATCTATGTCAAGAATTTAATGATGTATTTTCCTAGACGTATGATGACTTAAAGAGTTTTGACCCAAGATTTTTTTGGCATACCATAGATTTAATTGATAATGTCAAACCAGTAAGACAAAAATAGAGGTTAGTGAATCCCAAAATTGAACCCTTAATGAGAAAGGAGCTATCCAAATTGATTGAGGCCAATATAATTTTCCCCATCAAGCACTCGTCATGCGTAGCAAACCTTGTCCCTGTTAGGAAGAAGAATGGGGAAATTAGATTGTGTGTGGACTTTAGGGACCTTAACCAAGTTTCCCTTAAAGATCACCATCCTCTCCCTTCCATGGAGAAAATTTTGTCCAAGGTCCATGGTTCAAAGAGGTTTTCATTTCTTGATGGATTTTCTGGCTACAATCAAGTGCTGGTCAAAGAGTCTAATAGATACAAGATTGCATTTACCACCAAATGGGGTACCTATGCTTATTGTAAGATGCCATTTGGGCTAACCAGTGTAGGTGCTACATTTTAGAAGGAAATGGAGATCGCCTTCAAAAATGTGATTGGAAATTTTGTATTAGTTTACCTGGATGATATCACAGTACATTCAAAGAATGTAGAAGACCATTTTGATCATTTAAGACATGTGTTCTTAAGGTGTAAAGAGTTTGGTGTATTCCTTAACCCAAGAAAGTGTGTCTTTGCTACCAATCAAGGAAAATTATTAGGACACATTGTATCTAAGGATGGTTTAACCATTGATCTAGAAAGAACAAAAGGAATACTTGCTCTTCCTCTTCCTAAACTTAAGAAAGGATTGAAAAGTTTCCTTGGTAGGATAAATTTTGTGAGGAGATTTATCCCTAATCTTGCTACCATGGTAAAACCCCTTACAACTATGCTCAAGAAAAGTACGGTCTTTGCATGGACCAAGGAAGGGAAGGAAAGTTTTGAAGAGATTAAGGTAGCCATAGCCTTAGCCCCTACTCTCATTAATCCAAGTTTTCAAAAGGATTTCATCCTTTATACCCTAGGTATTGAGTCAAGTATTTCTACTGTCTTGACTCAAGAAAATGATAAAGACAAAGAGTAGCCCATAACCTTCTTTAATGAAGGGCTTAAAGAGTATGAAGAAAAATATAGCTATGTAGAAAAGCAAGCCCTTGGAGTCATCAGAGCTTTAAAGATATTTAGAATCCTCCTGTCTCATAATAAAATTCATCTATTAGTACCCCATGCTAGTGTGAAGGATTTCCTTTAGAGCAAAGATATTAGTGAAAAGAGAGCTAGTTGGATTACTAATGTAATAGAATATAATGTTGACATCCAGATCACCAAGCTGGTAAGAGGGAAAGGGTTGTGTAAATAGATGATATCATATCAAGAACTATATGAGGAAGTTGCTATGATACTAACAAAACAACAAGAGACAAGAAATGATGACCCAAGGAATTATGAGGAATTTCTTATTAGGCAGTGGATATCCTCAAGGATTAGATATAACTAAAAGGAGACAATATAGATTATAGTTAATTCTTGATGTCATAATTGATGGTATCCTTTTTAGGAAAGATCTTAATGGAACCCTATTAAGATGCATTGGCATAGACCAAGCTAAAAGAATGATCAAAGAGCTTCATGATGGTCCTGATGGTGGTTACTTCTTAGCAAGGACAACTACAATGAAGATTATGAGGGCTAGTTACTACTGTCCATCCCTATTTATGATTATCATAGGTATGTGAGGAGTGTGAAAAATGTGCCTTCTTTTCTAGTAAGCAAAAGCTTTTAGCTCTTCCTCTTCATCCCATTCAGGTGGACTAGACTTTTGCTCAATGGGGATTAGATTTCATCGGGCCTATCAATCCTTCTTCTAGTTCTAGTCACAAATGAATTTTAGCTATTATAGATCACTTCACCAGATGGACAGAGGTAGTTGCATTGAAGGATGCCATAGAATCTTCAGTTGTTGAGTTCCTCAATGGAATTGTGACTAGGTTTGGTGCCCCTTCAACCATTATTTTAGATAATGCAAAATCTTTTGTAGGAGCTCAAATTTTTGCATGGGCAGTTGACCATAATATCTACTTGAGCACATCCTCAAACTACTATCCTCAAGGCAATGGTTTGGTTGAGTCATCCAACAAAAACCTGATTAGGATTATGAAAAGAACTATAGAGGATAACCAAAGATGTTAGCATCAAAAGTTGAGGACTGCACTATGGGCTAACAAAATAACACCTAAGAGGTTAATAGGAAATTCACCATTTATGTTAGTATATGGTAGAGAAGCAAGGCTTTCAATTTTATTAGAATTCCCATCCTTAGAACTATCTCATTAGCTAGAGCTAATTGAAGATGATGCCATGACAGTGAGAATGGCAGAGTTGATGGAGCTAGAAGAGAAAAGAGGTCAAGCCATGTAGACCCTAGAAACACATCAATAGTAGGTGAAAGGGAGCTTTGACAAGAAGGCTAGGGTCAGAATCTATAGAGAGGGTGATTTGGTTTTGAAATGGGATGTAGATAGGGCAAAACCAGGAAGACACTCAAAATTTGATGCACTATGGAGTGGCCCCTATGTTATTGTCAATAGCAAGCAGGCTAATGCTTTTTAATTAAGCAGGTCTGGTGGTGAAATTTTGCCTATCCTAATCAATGGGATCCATCTCAAACCATGCTTTTGATAGGGGTTGAGGTTTCATGTACATAGGTAGTTTAGTTTTCTTCCTGTTGTTTTCTGAGCTTTCCAAGAAGTGCACGACCATATGTGTTTTATTGAGGTTACAGAGTTGTAGAGACAGAGTTTTCAATTTTTTTCTCTCGCAAAGGCAGGGTTAGGTTTTTGTAGTGGACCAATCCAAATTTTTTATGACTCTATGGCCCAATGGATGCATAAGGCCACTGGTCATATGCATAGCTGGCTTGTGCCCCCTCTGAGTCACCAAAAATGTTACCTATTTTGCCTCTTGCCAAAATTTGAATTCAAACACTGGAGCCCTCCAAATGTTCATCTTCCATATTTAAGTATTATTTAAATGGCATGGAAATATCAAAAAATAGAACAATTAAAACCTTATGGTATTTCTTTATTTCCTATTTTGTTTACACTGGCACGCAATTGTCTGTGTCATTAGATCTTTGGCAATCCATGGGGGTGTTGTCCTGCATTCTCAAGATGAATGACCTTTACATAATGCAGGCAAGCCCCTTTGCAATGCATGGAAGGATAGATAAATGTTCTATGTGGGCCATAGAGGGGAAGCAAGGTCAGTCTAGCTGGCAATTTGATTGATGCCCGCTATCTCGCATTCTATGTTTTTTTAGACTTCTTGACAATGCGAGCAAGAGCTAGATCGCCACATGCCCTTGCGGGCCTAAAGTTAAAAGACAAAGTTGTAGTGACATCACATCTTCTTAGTTTTACCTTCCACCATTAGATTCAAATAGATCAAGATTTGGTGCTTGCCTGCAATATGAAAATGCATGAGTTTTAAGGAATGTGGGCAAGCCCCTTTGTGACACATGGCATAGTGTGATATCATGGGCCCACCTTGCTCAGAAGGTAATAATAGATCATCTTCTATGGTATTTTTTAGGTGAGTCAGATTATGGAAAAGGAATCTCATTGGTTCATCCAATTGACTAGGCATGCAGTCATATAAGATTTTGATTGCCATAGATTCAAATGAAATCAAGGGCTAGCATTTCCCCACATTATGAAGATGCAAGGATATTAAGGAATGCAGGCAAGCACCTTACTACCTCATGTCTTTGTGGGACCTATTTCTTGTATGGGTCACCAAGGTGGTGCTAGGTTACTGAGTTGGATGCCAGGTTGTGCTAAGTGGTTTGTGGGCCCAAAAATTTTAGTGGGTAGGCATAGTATAATGGAGGATCTTTCATGTTTGTTGATCTTATGGAGATCAACAATCGGCAATTTCCCACAATATAAAGATGCAAGGAAGTTAAATATTGTGGCGAAGCACCTAAAGGAAATGTTTCCTTGTAGGCCTGGGGAGATAACACTCCAGTTAGTGTTGGTAGTGAAGGCTAGTAGTTATGAGACCATCACGGTCAGGGTTTTGAGGAGGTGGCACAGTTAGTTGTGAAGATTTGGTCAAACTCAGGAAGACCTTGCGAGGTGACAAAATGAAGTGAAACTATTGGCCCACGTAGCTCATTCTAGTGGCAATGTTTGGTTGACTTGCTAACTTCGCTAATTCATGAGCTAGAAATGGAGGGAATCAAGTTTTTTTGTGTGATTTCATCCTCATGATCAATTCCAACCACCCTAGTTTATTCATCTACTTGGTCAAAATGATTAATGGCACCATTTCTGTCAGGGCATTGTTTCAATGAAATATTAGGTTTCATTGTATCTGAATCTATACCTAGATCCAATTTTCTCCAAATATTTATCAAGACTTAATGGTAGTGGTTGTGGAGTAACTTTAGTTAGAAAATATCTCAGTTATGCTTGAGCTATAAAGGCATTTTTTTTAGATTTTGTTCTGGTTGACTCTTCTCTCACTTCTCTGATATTGCTCTATAATTTCACTGTATATTCTTTTTACCTTTTAACTGTATGACATTCTACCTTATCTCCTTTAGCCATTGATGTAAATTGCAAGAAATATTTTCCTCTCATTGGTGTATTGTAGAGATTTGCAATCTTGCATGACTATATCTCTTTTGGTCTATAAGTGGTATATAAGTGAATCCTCTCTTTCCTTGTGTCATTCATTTGGGTTTTCTAATTTACATGTGATTGTTAGAATAAAGCAAGTCTTGATGTGTATATCTTTGATGTCATGATGGTTCAATAGTGCATGTATGGGCAGAGATTGGTTTGGACACTCTATTTTGGTGCATCACCCCCTTAGGTTAGAGTAGGTAGATTTGCTTCTATGCATTCCTTCTCCCTTTTCCTCTCTAGGAGTAGTTAGGTGCACCCTGATAGTAAAGGAAGTCAACCTTCTCCAAAGATTCGACCTCACAGTTCAAGTCCCACAACTTGGAGGTTGTTTTCATGTTTCATAAGGTTGTCCTTAGGTAAAAAATTTTGACAAGGGTGCAAACCTTTATGACAACATTTACCAAAGACAAAATTTTCATAAAATAATTCTATTAGTAAGAGTACTAGTTGTAGACACCTAAATCTGATTACACCACTTTGGTAATCATATTTAGTTATCTCTAAAGGCATTAATTAATTAAATTCTTATTTAATTAATCATCTATAGTCCTAATTGATAAATCAAATAACCCATTATTTATCAATTAATCCTATTCTCCTATCTAAAAATCCCATTTATTAAATAAATATGTTTAATAAATCTATCCCTCAAACCTAATAACCCCTAAGCCTATCCCTAAACCCTCCATTAGCCTAACACCCCATCCACCCATACTAACCTAGCTTAGTCACTAACTCACCCACCCTCATAAATGCCATCCACTTGCCCATCTCTAATCTAATCTGAACCCAAGCTTAATCCATCCCCTAATCATTTGCACATTCTTAAGAAAGCTTAAGACTTTCCTAAACCAAAGCAAAGTCTCCTCTCAAAATATCCCACCCACCTAGTCATAAAGGAAGCCCACTATCCCTTAAATGCCTTTAAATTCTCTTATAAGCACTTATGAGGGCCATTTAAAGCCTTGGGCCTCCTTTTTTGACTCATCCATGCCCTTTCCTCCACCCACTCTCTTTGTGACATGTGTCACTCTTTGATTGGTTGTAAGGAAGCACAATCCATGTGCTCTCCTCTCTTTCAATCTGAGCCTTCCCTAACCATTTCCCCATCCTTTCATCTTAGCCCTCCATCCCTCAAGCCTCTTTCCTATAATTTGGATCCTCTCCCAAGACAAAACAACACAATCCATAACCTTAAAGTTACCATGCCATTTTGAGAAGCCAAATTTATACCAGTTTCAAATATCCACACCAAAATCCACCTAAATTCCACCATTGAAGCAATTTGAAGCTTGAGCATACATCCCAAATCCACAAATAGACACATCCCTACATCAAGTGATCATCCTCATTGAGAGAGCCTATCCATGGCTCATATTCTCATTTGAGGACCTTACTTTTTCTCTCTTGAAGTTTATATTGATTTTATTAGTTAATGCTTTGGTTTTTAAATAGATTATTATTTCTTGCTAACATATTAGTGTATACACTATTAAATCACCATTCTAGATTTTATATGAGAGTTGTCCTAGAAATGTTTCTAAACAGTGGCAGTTGGATAAAGGAGAGATAAGTAGTTTTAAACATTTGAAGAATAGCCATGAGGAGGTGAGGAAGAATATTATCAAGATGAATAAATAGTACAAGGATGAGGTGGACATGAATAAGAGGTACAAGGAATTTAAAATTGGAAATTAAGTCATGGTTCATTTGCAAAAAGAGGAATTTTTAGTGGTTACATATAATAAGCTAAAGATGAAAAAGTTTGGACCATGCAAGATAGTGAAAAGGCATGATTTTGGGAATGCATATGAAGTGGAGTTTCCTATTGAATTGAATATTTCACCAATATTTAACATTTCAAAATTGAAAGCATATTGTGAAGGAGGTGATAAAGATGAAGTTATAGAAGTGAAGTGGAGTATTCCAGCAACTAGTTTGACTACAAAAGAGATTGAGGAGATACTAGGCAGTCATGTTGGAAATAGTACAAAGAATAAAAATTATGAAGAAGACCTAGTCAAATAGAAAGGGAGGCTAATAGAGGATTCATCATAGCTAGCAAAGGAGGAGGTTAACCATCTTGGTTTCCTTCTTAACACCTAAGACATGATGGGGTCACTTCTCAAATTACCCCAGGTGTTTGATGCAAGAGCATCCTAGGTGTAAGAGCAATCTTTCATCACCTAAAAATATTTTTATTTTTGATCTTTTCTATTTTAATAAGGACTAGTAGATAATGGGGTTACTATTTCTAGAAACTTATTATCTTTAGTAAGTTCGTCATGCAATCTCAAAATATCCTAATTTTAGAGGTGGATATTCATCTTGGATATATTAGCTTGCCAGTTGAGGCTCAATGTAATGTCCCATTTTTTAATGTACTTCAAATCACTCCTACTTTCCAATTTAGGGTCTTATGAATAGCTTCAAGTATTCATTCTATACTTAGAAATGTATAGAATTTGTATTTATTTTCAATCAATTCCATTTTCTTGACCTATATACATATATATATATATATATATATATATCTATATATATATATATATATATATATATATATATATATATGTATATGTATACATATATATGTATATGTATATGTATATATATACATATATATGTATACATATACATACATATATATATGTATATATATACATATATATATATATATGTATATGTATACATATACATATATATATTATGTATATATATACATATATATATAAAAAATAATGATTTTGTATATAAGATAAAATATATTTTAAATTAGGAATCTATCCTAATAACATATCAACTTGTACTCCTCTCTTACTTATAGCTTTATGCCCCTTTATATATTGGCAATTCAACTTACAAATTAATTATCGATTCCCTTTTACCCATGGTCCTCCTTATTACATTGACCATTTTATCATTAATTTTGAGTCAATACTCCATTTGCTTGTTCCTCCAAAAGGTGATGCTATGTACGATGTTCTATGGTTTTTCTTTAAGGGTTGATGGGTTTCAATGTAACTGAATATTCCAAGCTTCACTATGTCCTATTAATATCGATGTGAAATCTGAGTTGGATGCTTGTACCTTATTTGTATATGCTTTGATTCTTCCTTAATGCCAATGAGATGATGTGTCTATTGTACATAAGTTTTGCACTTTTTTAATTGTTTGTAGTCTTTGATATACTCCATGGCTTTCTCCATGTCTTTGATATGCTCCTCAGCTTCCTCCATGTATGTCCCCATGTGAAAACCCAATAACGACCTCCTTTCTATTGATGTTGATGTGAAATTGATCTGAATGTTCATAACTCCTTATCTAAGTGTGCTTCAGTCAATGTGATTCGATGATGATCCCCTATACCATCTTTTAACTCCACATAAATACTTTCATATTTGTCTTGAATAGATGTACCCTTCAATTATGCTCCATCGGTAGGTAGATTTATGTATTATCAATTATAATTTTTAATGTATAGATTTATGTAATGATTTAGGTTAGTATGTATTTTTTTTAGTGGATTTATGTTTAAATGTCTATAATATATATAGACATTAATGTATATTATTATTATTATGAATAATATAAATTTATATTATTATTAAGTAATTAAGTAGAATAAATAGACTATAAATAGTTATCTTTGGTGAATAATTGATAATAGTATATATTTTAATCATATAATGAACTATTATTATATAATTTTATTTAGTTATAATTGTAGGATTCCCTTTTAGGAGGGGTCATGACACTCAATGCCATATCATGCATATTCATGGATTTATTATGGAAATTTATTTTGAAATTTTGATAAATAAACTTTAGTCTCACTATTGGAGGCCTTAGAGTGCCTGTATGAGGTCTACAAACTCAATAGATGGGCACTTGCATAGATTTGAGCCTACAACTAAAGAGTTGGGGTTTCTGAAAAGTAGCTCTATAGCTAATTGGAGCAATGGTTCAAGAGTTATAGTCTTCCAAAGTTGGACATACCAAAATATCTAAAATAAATGTCAAAATTTGTGTATTTAAGAAATGCTCGAACATTGTCTAGGACAACTCTAGGTGATAGTTTGTAGCTTAGTCTTGCAAATTACTACAATGAAGGTGCCCATGTGGGTTGGCATATTGTAACTCTAAACTCTATAATTTTAAATTTGTAGCTATAATAAGAAGTCCATTTTTTTTCTCGCATTTTCTATTATTTATTTGTTTATGTTATGTTTTTATGGTAATAAGGGGAGCACCCTTCATCAAAGAGGCTCTAGAGGTGGTCCACCTTTAGGATCTTCTTGAGCATTGCTGAAATGCCCTATGTATGATGGAATAGGTGTCACCATCTTCTTATTATACTAACTACAATCCACCTCCATGCGGATGCCACTATGAACACAAATCCTTTGCCCAATTCTCTCAGACCTTGTGGTTTTAGGCCCCTCACTACTCTAGTGAAGGTGGGGATAGGTGGTATCACCAATCCACTTTTTTTTCTTTATATATATCTATTTGGTCCATTATTTTCTTCCCCACTATTCTTCTACCTCTTATACTAGGTGGGCCACCAACACTAATGAAAAATGGTTTCTTTGGTGGGAACTTGCATTTTTTCCCTCTAGGAAGGAGGAAGAGAAAAATTAAAAAATAAAAATGATAGGTCTATTAGCATGAATGTATATCATATTACTATGGAGGAGTATCCTAACATTACTAGAGACATGATTTAGAGGTTGTGTGTTGCATTCATGACATATTTTATCATCGATGTAAGCATACTTGTTATTTTGTGAAGAGTCACAAAGAAGAAGACATAGTTTGGCTTTGTGAGGTTTGAGGAATATAGATGAGATTATGCAAAATTGTGATAATTCTCTACAAAGTGTATAAATTATACAACTAAGAGCCCATATAAAAATATGAAGTTAGCCAAAGTTATGATGATTTTAGTAAAGATAATGTTTAGACAGAGTTACTAGGAAGAAGTTACCTTGTTTTTATTATATATCCTAATAGAGATAGAATCTAGTTACGTAGACTCAGCTAGAGGTAGGAGACATGATAAAGATGTTTTGGTCAAATGCACACATTGTGATAAGAATTGAGTGAACATTTATGAAGATTATGAGCTAACAATTTTAGTATAATTGGGAGATTATGTAATATTGTGTAACAAGTAAACATAATATCTTATGGCAGTCCTATATTATTATTGTAAATTGAAACAGCTCAAGGATGACTCAATAATTTATTTGAAGATAGGAAGGATGATTTCCTTGGTTGTAATCATCCAGTGTGGATATTGTATAATCAAAGTATGCAAACTTGTATGTGAGATCTTGATGTAGTTCAAGGTAGGAGAATCCCCAAAATAGATTTACTAGCCCCCAACAAATAACCACATAGAGGAAACACAACAACAATGCAAGATTTGACACCAAATCACAAATCTTTTATTCATAAAATAACTGATTACACACAATGGGTTGGGTTGCAAGGTCTTTCTAATTATGGCCAATTACAAAGAAAATAATAGTTCTACAAGATCCCTCAAGATATAATCTAAACCCTAGCTAGTCCTATTGGAATTCTTTAGAATAACTAAGAGGGGGAGTGAATCAGTTATCCAAGGTCTAGATGTACAATTAAAACTTTTCACAGCTTAGTGAATCCATATCCATAAAACATTTTTATTATGCATGCATCCATTGGATCATACAATCACTTAAACTTGTAGGTTACTATCAACTCAACTTTGTAAAAATGTAAACATGAAAAATAAAAAATTCAATAACATATTTGACACAATGATTTAACATGGAAACCCAATTTGGGAAAAACCACTAGCAATATGCTACTCATTCTCACTCTTCTAAAGTGATGCCTTGTGAAAGGCCAACCCTATTAAAGGTTACAATGCACACTGTTAAATGTGACCTAGTGAAATAGTTTCAATCACCTTGTTAGGAGTGAACCTTGTTAGAGGACCTTAGATCATTCACTTGGAATGTCACCTAGTTAAAAGGATTTACAATGGCTATTAGGTTAACCTTAATCCAAATAATTTATGCTAGATTGGTACAATGATTAGAAAGTAATAGTAAGGCTTGATATAATAATAACTTAAAACTCCATTTATAGAATATATATCTCTATTTTAGTCCTCCATTCTACTTGGCTTTCACACACTTTAGCTCTGATAGCGTGTTCACCCTTGATGTAGGAGCATCCAATGGTGTAAGGGAAATCCTGTATCACCCAAAATTATGGTTGATATTATTTTATATTTAAAGTATTTTCATTTCTAGATACCCATTTGGGTCAAATAAAGATTCCAATTTTCATAGCCCCACTAATGATTTTCAAGGTTAGACTTTTTGAGCACCTTCAGATACACACCAATATAGAGAATAGGTTATTTTGTTATTGAGCCATAATTATAATGAGTTAGAGGGTGTAAGTTGAAGGGATTATTATACTTGTAATTTAAAGAACTCTAGAAGAAGAATCAAGTGAAAAGGATTTATAGTTTGAAATTTATTATAATTTTAAGTTGACTAGAGACCTCCCAAGAGCACTTCAAAGTCAGATTTGAGGCACTAAATGGTCTCGTACGAGCTTGAAAAATGGGGGACAATAAAAGATGGTCCATATAGTTATAGAGCACTTAGATATCTTTTTGTAAATGTAAATGGTTCATCAATCGAAGTCCTAGATCAAAAGTTATGCCTCCCAGAAGTTGGACTACCATTTCTAGATTCTTCTAATCTTACATCAAAATCTAATGTGTTTTCTAGAATCTTATGATTTGGTAGTGGATACCAAATGTCATATTCTAAAATTTATTCCTAACCATAAACCTAATTTGGGTTACTTAAGGACGTTTCTGGCATTGTAAAGGTAGTTTTCTAGTGGAGTTGGGAAAAGGTACTATGAGAAGGGTTTTCTCTAGAATATGATAACATTGCAAGCCCATAGGGCATGTCATGAAGTCTATTTTCATTGTACTAAATGTAGTAGTAGATTAATTTTGATAATAATATTTTCCTTTTCTTATTGCATTCATTTTTGTCTTGGGTTGTGTCCCCATCAAGTGGTATCAAAACCATTTTTTTTGAGTAGATAGAGCACCGACTATGAGGCAGTTTGCACCAAGACTGTGTGGTTGTGGGTTTTGATACAAGAAGAGGCAGTTTGCACCAAGACTGTGTGGTTGTAGTTTTTGATAAAAGGAGCATGGTGGAAGGGCCAGAGTTGTTACTCCTAAGGTTAGAGACCTCCCGAGACAAGTCTAGGCATTATAGGAGGAGATACATAGAGGGATGAATGTTGTCATAGGTGACGAAAGTGAGGAAGAAAATGAAGAAGAAGGAAATATTGGGGAAGAAGATGGAGAAGTCTTAAACCAAGTGGAGGAGAGGCTTTTTAGGGTCATTTCCATGGAAAAAGACATAGAATTTATGTTGGCATATTTTTGGTAAATCTAAACCTGGATGAGTTGATTGACTAGATCAATGAGTTGGAGGAATATTTTGAGCATGAGGATATCAAGGACCCTAATAGGGTTAATTTTATGAAGGCTGAAATGAAAGGCCATGCCAAAATTTTGTGGAAACAGATTTAGTTGGAAATAAATAGAAAAGGAAAAGAGAAAATCATAAGATGGGATCAAATGGTGGACAAAATAAAGAAGCAGTTCATTCATGTTGATTACGAGCTTGATTTGTTCAAGAAGATGCAAGGGTTAAAGCAAGTGAAAAAATATGTCTAGGAATATATATATGAATTTTACCAAGTCCTTATTAGGGTAGGACATGTAGAAAAAAATAAAGAGAAGGTTTGCTAATACCTTAGTTGGTTAAGACTTAGCATTCAAGAGGAGTTAAGTCTAGTTAGAATGACTAGCATTGAAGAGGCATACCAATTTTCCTTGCAAGTTGAGGAGAAAATTAAAAAAAAGATTGATGGAAGGTAAAGAGGGTGCATTCAAGGAGGAATGGGTAGTGTCAAGTCATTTGGAAGCCAAAATGAAAATTGAAAGAAAAATGAAGATGTGGGTACTAGTCAAAATTAGAGGAATAAGGGTTTCAACCACTCTACTGATCAAAACTTTGGAGATTAGCAAAGAAGAGGTAGAGGACATGAACAAGGTTTGTGATGTGATTGTTGATGGTGGAAGCACTGACAACTTGGTGTCAAAGGAGATGGTCTCAAAGATAAAGCTCAAGAGGGAGAAACACCCCCAAGCCTATCAGATTGCTTGGGTGCAAGATGATCATAAGGTCCTGGTTAGTTAGAAATGTTTGGTAAAGTTCAAGATTAGGAGTTACCATGATGAGGCTCTTTGTGACATCATTCCTATGAATGTCTGCCACTTATTGTTGGGAAGGCCATGGTAGTTTGATAGCCATGTTATACATGATGGTCATGCAAATACATACTCTCTGAAAAAGGATGGAGTTTTTCACAAATTGAAGCCCTTGATAAAGGAGGGTGAAAAGGAATGTAGTAATTCTAGAGTATATCTTTTTGATGGAAGAAAATTTGGATAGCATGAAATATTAGGATATGTGTTACACTTTAATTCCTAGAAAAGATAAGGAAGGTAGTAATAAAATTCCACTTGAAGTTTTACGTATATTAAGTGAGTATGGAGATGTCATCTTTGATAGTATTCCAAAAGGGTTTCTACCAATAAGGCAAATTATTCATCAAATAGATTTAGTCCCTAGATCTAGTTTACCTAAAAAAGCTGCTCATAAGATGACTCCTAATGAGACTGGGAGCTTAATAGACAAGTTCAAGAGCTTTTGAGGAAAGGTTTGATTTGAGAGAGCCCAAGTCCATGTGTAGTACCTATAGTGCTAGCACCAAAGAAGGATGGAAAGTGGAGAATGTGTACAGACTCTTGAGCCATAAATAGAATAACCATTAAGAATCAGTTTCCTTTACCAAGAATGGATGATCTTATGGATTGTTTGAGTGGAGCTTAGTACTTCACAAAGATAGATCTCAAGAGTGGTTATCACTAGTTATGGATATGAGAGGAAGATGAGTGGAAGACTACATTCAAGACCAAGAAGGGTCTATATGACTAGATAGTCATGCCCTTTGGACTGACCAATGTGCCAATCACCTTTATGTGGCTTATGAATGAGGTACTAAAGGAATTTTTTGAAAAAAAAATTATTTTCTATCTAGATAATATTTTGATTTTTAGTAAGTCTTTGGATGAACATATATTGTACATTCATAGTGTCCTTGAAAGGTTGAGGGAAGTGAAATTGTTGATTAATTTGAAAAAGTGTAGCTTCATCAAAAAGGACTTAGTCTATTTTGGGTTTTTTGTATTAGTTGAGGGTCTCAAAATGGACCCAAAGAAGATGAAGGTCATCTTGGAATGGCCTACTCCAAGGTCTACCACTAAGGTGAGGTCATTCCATGGTCTGGCTAGTTTTTACAAGAAGTTCATTAGGAATTTTAGTAGTATATGTGCACCCCTAAGTGAAACAATAAGGGGGGATGTAAAAGAGTCCATCTGGACTACAAGAGCTACAAGGAATTTTGAATTGCTAAAGATGAAGGTGATAGAGCAACATGTATTGGCAATTCCTAATTTTAACGAAGTTTTCTAGGTGGATTGCAATGTTAGTGGTAGTGTTATTGGGTTTGTGTTGAGACAAAAAGGTAAACCTATTGCCTATTTTAGTGAAAAATTGAATGATACAAAGAAGAAGTACTATGTTTATGATCAAGAGTTTTATGCAATAGTTTAGGCCTTAAAAAAATGAAGGCATTATTTGTTGCTAAAATAATTTTTTTTGTATACTAATCACTAAGCACTGTACTACCTAAATAGCCAAGCTAAATTGACTCAGAGACATTTAAAATGGGTAGAGTTCATGCAAAGCTGAATATTTGTATTAAAACATAGAAGTGGGAGGTATAATAGGGTTGTAGATATATTAAGTAGGAGGTAGTTGTTGCTGATAGTAATGTTGGTTGAAGTGGTTGGGTTTGATGAACTCAATATTTTGTACCCTAAGGATCCTAACTTTGCAAAGACTTGGAAGGCTTATAAAGAACTTATTACTCTAGATAGAACTAGGTGGATAGATTACATGATTTAGGATGGTATGTTGTTCAAGGGAAGTCAATTATGTATTCTAAGAAGTTCCATGAGGGAAGACTTGACCAAGGAGAAGAATAGTGGAGGGATGGTAGGATACTTTGGTTGAGATAATACCATTGCCATTATTAGAGAATATTAATTTTGGCCTTAATTATCACAAGATGTGAAGAAGTTTGTGTAGAGTTGTCAAGTATGTCTAACAACCAAAGGATTTAATCAAAATACTGGACTCTATCATCCATTTCATGTTCCATCGAACCCTTGGGATGACATAAGTATGGATTTTATTCTTGGATTGTCACTGACACAAAGGGGTAATAACTTAGTATTTGTGGTGGTTGATAGGTTCTCCAAGATGTCACATTTCATTCTATGCCACAAGAATCATGATGTAGTACATATTGTAGATTTGTTTTTCAGAGAGGTGGTGAGGCTACATAGTCTCCAAAAAGTATTATTTTTGACACAAATACTAAATTTATTGGGTATTTGTGGAGGACTTTATGGAACAAGTTAAAGATATAATTGAAGCTCAGTTCTACACATCATCTATAGACCGATGGACAAAAAAAAGTAGTGAATAGAAGTATAGTCAATTTGTTGAGGTGTTTAGTAAGAGATAGACCCAAGGAATGGGATTTGATTCTACACCAAGAAAAATTTCCTTGCAATAATTTTGCAAATAGGAGTATTGATAGATCACCGTTTAAAATTGTGTATAGGAGTAGTCCAAGGGCTACACCAGAGCTGAGGAAGATGGAGCAAGGGGAGAGGACAAGTGCTAACATAGAAGACTTTGTTGAACATGTCAAGAACCTACATGAGGAGGTGAGAGCACATATTACCAAGATGAACCTATAGTATAAGGCTAGGGAAAATCAAAAGAGGAGACATAAGGAGTTCCAAGTTGGAGATTAGGTTATGGTATATTTGAGAAAAGAACAATTTCTAGTGGGTACCTACAACAAGCAAAAGATGAAGAAATTTGGCCCCTAAATTTTTTTGAAGAAACATGATTTAGGGAATGCATATGAGGTGGAGATTCCAGATTGGATTTAGATTTCTCCTATTTTCAATATTGCACACTTAAAAAAATATCATGATGATGGTGCGGAAGAGGAGTTGATGTTGGAGCCATGTCCAATTCCTACTTTTGTGAAGGAAGAGATTGAAGAAATTCTGGATAGTCATGTAGGCTGAAGTACCAAAAATAGGTAGTATAAAGAATACCTAGTGAAGTTGAAAGGGTGACCAATACAAGACTCAACTTGGATATTTGCAATGGAGGTTTCCCACTTGGGTTTTCTTCTACCAACTATAAAGTGACAAGGTCACTTTTCAATCTACCCTGGGTGTCTAACGCAAGAGCATCCAGTGGTGTAAGGGTAATCCTATATCACCCAAAAATATGCCTAGTGTTAGTTTCTATTTAAAGTGTTTTCATTTTTGGATACCCATTTGGTTCAAATAAAGATTCCAACTCTCATAGCCCCACTATTGGTTTTCTAGGTTAGAGATTTTGAGCACCTTAGAATATGTGCCAATATAAAAAATAGGTTATTTTGTAATTGAGACATAATTATAATGGGCTTGAGGGTGTAAGTTGGAAGGATGATTATACTTGTAATTTAAAGCACTCTAGAAAAAGAATGAGGTCAAAAGGCTTTATAGTTTGAAAGTTATTACAGTTTTAAGTTGTCTGGAGACCTCTTAAGAGCACTTCAAAGTTAGATTTGAAGCACTAAATGGGCTTGTACGAGCCCAAAAAATTGGAGACAAGAGAAGCTTGTATATAGGGCTATAGAGCACTTATAACCTTTCCAAAAATGTAAATGGCTTGTCAGTCAGAGTCCCAGATCAAAAGTTATGCCCATCAAAAATTGGACTACCATTTTTGGATTCTTCGAATATAACACTGACATCTAATGTGTTTTCTAGAACCTTCTATTATGGCATATTCTAAAATGTATTCTTAACCCTAACCTAATTTGGGTTACTTAATGACATTTCTGGCATTGTAAAAGTAGTTTTTTGGTGGAGTTTGGGAGAAGGTATTGTGAGAAGGTTTTTCTCTAGAATCTGATAACATTGTAAGCCCATAGGGCATGTCATGTAGTCTATTTTCTTTGAACTGAATGTAGTAGTAGATCACTTCTAACAATAATGTTTCCCTTTTCTTGTTGCATTTATTTTTTTCTTGGGTTGAGTCCCCACCAACCCTTCAAGAATCCATACCCTTAAACCTTCTTTCTTTGCTTGCCAATGCACTCTCTTCTATTAGGTCATTGAATAAAACAATACCCTATAATTATTTTCTTCCTTATATTGTCACACATGACAGTATTTTCTTATGACCATCCATCTCTATAAATATAGAATTAAGATCTTTTTCCATTCATCATCCATCATACATTTTAAGGTCAGGTTGGCTTATGTAGGATTCAATGAATCTACCCCTCATTTCATTTCATTCCCTTCTAGAAACCTTTTCCTTCCATTCTCTTTGAATTCACCTCAAAATGGTTCATCTTGAATTCTATGCCACCAACTCATCAAGCTTATCCTCCACATGGTTCACACAATCCAAGAAATCAAACTTGTCAACTTAGATTGATCAAATTCATGATCTTACTTATAATGTTGATAATCAAAATTAACTAGTTTTAAATGCTTGGCATATATTGCATTGCTTGACATCCTCTATCAAAACACTCAGCATGGACTAAAGTTTACTAGTTCTCAATATCAACTCAAATTTACTCGGTTTACATTGTCTCGCTTGACTTGTGCTACAATTGATTTTTCTCAACTTCAACTAGTCTTCTTCTTGGCTTACACTAATTTTTCTTGGCACATACTATGCAAAATTTTGTGTTTGTCAAACATATTTTGTTTCACTTGTTCTTCAAAACTTAATCAGTGTAACCATCTTTGCAACCTTAAGTAGATCAGCAATACACTATAATATCACTATCTTAACTAATCATTTTACTCCTTTTCCATATCATAACTCAACCTTTCCTCTAGGTTCTATTGTTACCTCATTTGATCAAATCCTCTTTATCAATCAAACAAATTATAGTACTTAAATTATATAAGCAATTGTCTTACCAGCAAGTAACATGTTTGATATCAGTGACCAAAAATTAATTAAAACAAATTATCATACTTGTATTAATATATTTTCAACAATCTCCCTCTTTGGAATTGATGATAAACCAAACTAACCAAACTTAATCAATACAACCAACAAAATACCAAAAACAAAATAATTCTTTGTATTGAAATATTTCCCTCTATCAACAACTTTCATCTTCTAAATAGGTTACAAAAATTCTGTTATGATCAATAGACAATCAATCAACTCATCCTTATGACTCTCTCTAGATCACTTCTTATATCTCCTTTGTCATTAACTTACTCTTACTAGGTATTCCATGTTTCTTCTATGTTTTCTTTCATATCCCTCTATAGTTAGAATTTCACCTCAGCAGGAGTAGGATTTCTTTTTCTTTTCCTTTTTAATTTCTTGCTTAGTGATTTTCTCCCTTTTTGAAAACAATGCCAAAGACTTCTCATATTTATATATAGACATGAACATTTTTATTTTCTCCTTCTATCACCTAGCTTGTGACTTATTTATATTTTTAACTCTTTGATTACTTTAGGTAGCTCCTAAAGTAAGATCCATTGCATCAATGTGTAACATATGATATTAAATTTATTTGATACAAGACACTTCTCATACTTCATAGATAGCCTTTGATAGGGGTATTACCCCAAGTTAACCTTTTATGTACTCATGAGCATCCTTAGGTAATTCTTTTGTGAAGATACCACTTATTTACTCTTTTTTGTTAACATATTCCATCTTCATCTCTTTATCTTTAACTAACTCTCTCGAGTAATGATACTTGATTGCAATGTGTGTAGTCATTGTGTGCACCAAAATATTCTTTGATATATTTATAGCACTTATATTATCACAATAAATTTGTTAGAATTTCTTTAGAATAACTGGGGGGGTGAATTAGTTATTCAAGGTCCAAAATGTCCCATTCAAACTTTTCACTAACTGTAGTGAACCCATTCAACCATTCATTCGTACAAGCTTTAACTTATCTAATAAGAAAGTTACTATAAATCAACATGCAATTACAACACATAATAAATCAACACATGACACAATAATTTACATGGAAACCCAATTTGGGAAGAACCACCAGTAACATGCTACTCAATTCTCACTCTTCTAAAGTGATGCCATATGAAAGGCCTGCCCTATTAAAGGCTTACAACACACAATTAAATGTGACCTTGTTAGAGGATTTAACCACCCTATTAGAAGTGGGCTTGGTTAGAGGACTTTAGAACATTCATTTGGAATGCCACCCTATTAAAGGATTTACAAATGGTTGTTAGAAAATACAATTGCTAGAAAGTATTAAAAAATCTTGACCTAACTACAACATACAACTTATCTTGCAGATCTTAGATCACTTCTTAGCTCATACCCTTGCCTGGCCTTCAATCTTTGTAACTCTTAACAGCTTGCCCTCCTTTCAAGCTTTGTCTCCTTGAGTCTCCATACTCAATGTACTAGTGCAATCATCTCTTCATGACCACTCATAGAAGTAGAGCCTTTGTGCTCTTCCTTCTCCTAGATGTCTCCTCCTTGACACCCTTCTAACTACTTCGCAGATTTGGCTCTTTAGTAGCAACATTATTAGTAGCTCTTTGCTTCATGGTCTATGACTTCTTAAATAGAAGTCTTGGAGTACCTTTTCCCACTTGATTCTTCCATTTTTCAATTTCAATTCACATGGATTAGGTAGGATTCATTACATCTAACCCATACTTTGTTTCCTCTAGAAACTTCTTGAATAATCCTTTAGAATTCACCCAAAAATGGTTTACATAGGATTTTTTGCCACCAACTTGGATTCCTTATCTTCTAACTCATTTAAAAAATTCAATGTAACCACTACGCCAGCTTATATTTGGTGAATCTTCATCTTTTGAAATGATACAGTAGCTTGACACTATTGAAATACGGGTGCTTAGCACATACTATGTTACTTAGCATCAATTGTGTTTTTCTTGATGCTTAGCATCTGATCTTCAATCGGCACATGAAGATCACTCGACACACACTAGAAATTTCTATTATTGGGCTTCTACTGAGAATTTTCTTAACTTCAACTAACTTGCTTGGCACCCACTAATGATCTTAGTTTAAGCTTTGCAGTCAACCTTGTTACAACTTCTTCCTCCAATATTTCTAAGTGTGACCAACCTCTGTATCCTTGAGTATGTCATCAATACATTACTTAACCATTGTCTTAACTAATCCTTGCACTTCATTACAGCATAATAACTCAACCTCTCCCTTAGGTGCTTTTGTTACATCTCGTTGATCAAATCCTCTTCATCAATCAAATAAGTGATAGTACTTGGATCTTATAAGAAAATATCATCACTAGAAATAGTAGGTTTGACATCAATGAAAAAATAATGATTGAAAACATTCTTTTACAACAATCTCCCTCTCTAATCTTCAACAACAATGAGCTTTTCAATCAGATTTCCAACAATCTCCATCTTTGGCATTGTTGGCAAACCAAACTGATCAACCATTAGAATAAACTATTCAAGAGAATGCTAGCTAGGTTAGAATAGTGATTCAAATTCCAAAAAGTAAATTGTAACATCACATTTCCTTCTACCATTCATATTGCTTCATTCCAGCTTCTCCCTCTTTGTTGTTGTATCCTTGTTCTTTGTCTTTCTCCCTCAATAATTCTCAATTTTTTCTATTCTGATCAACATCTTACAACTTCTCCTTGTATCTTCTTTGATTAGTTTTAAATATCTTCTCCCTCTTTTCTAATTCTTTATATTCAATAGTTGTTGATCAGTTATCTACTTCTCCCTCTTTGACAACAATTCCAAAGATATATTAGCATCTTTAATATGCAAGTATACTTTTTACAAGTTTATTCAATGTCTCCCTCTGTCACCTTGCTTGTGATTTATTTGAAATTTTAGTAGTTCTACTACTTTAGGCATTGATGCCAAAGTAAAAATCATCTACATCAATGTATAAAATCTTCAACATTCAGCTTATTTGATGTAGGGCATACTTGTTTTGATTCAAGTAGCCTTAGCTAGGGATATCACCCCTAACTTACCTCTAAGATACTCAAAAGCATCTTTTGGTAGTGCTTTTGTGAAGATATTAGCAATCTATTATTTTGAGCTAACGTATTCCATATTCACTTGTTTGTCTTCCAATAGCTCTCTTACATAGTGATACTTGATTGCAATATGCTTAATTTTAGCATGCATTATTGGATTCTTTGATATATTGATAGCACTTGTATTATCACAATAAAGTATCACATGCTCCATTACCTCTTCCTTCATACCTTGTACAAATGTTTGATCCATACAATATCGGTGTAGTTTATAGCAGCTACCACATATTTAGCTTCAACTATGGACTGTGAGGTGCAACTTTTCTTTTTGTTGGTCCATGTAATCAACTTCTTTCCTAAGAAAATTACTCCTCCACTGGTGCTTTTTCTATCATCAATATTACCTCCCCAATTTGCATCAGTGTAGGCTTTCAATTCAAACTTCTCATTTCTCTTATAGTATAAACCAAAGTCATCAATTCATTTTAGGTATCTTAATATTCTCTTTACTGCCATTAAATGATTTTCTCTAGGATTGGCAGAAAATCTTACTACTATTCCAACAACTAATGCAATGTTTGGTCTACTATGTACAACATATTGTAGCTTTCCAATCATTGACCTATACAATGTCTAATTTACTTCAGTAGATTCATCATTCTTCGATAGTTTATGGTCTATTGCCATTGGTATGCTGATTGGTTTTGAGTCTTCTAGCCCAAATGTTTTGAGTACTTCCTTGATGTATTTGGATTGGGTCACAAATATGCCATGCTTCAACTGATGTACTTGTAATCCAACAAAGAATTTAATTTCTCCAAACATTGACATCTCAAATTCATGCTTCATTTGATCAACAAAATCTTTGCAAAGAACATATTTCCCTCCAAATATTATATCATCAAAAAATATTTTTGATATCAAAATATCTTTAGCTTCGTTAGCTTTGATGTAAAAGTTGTTGTTGTCATCTATTCTTCCAAATCCTATCTTCACAAGATATTTGTGTAACGTCTCATACCATGCTCTAGGTGCTTGCTTCAATCCATAAAGTGTTTTGTGTAGCTTGCTAACCATGTCCTTGTTCTTCTCATGAACATATCCCTCTAGTTGTTCTATGTAAACTTCCTCTTCCAGTATACTATTTAGAAAAGCAGACTACACATTCATCTAGTAGACTTTGAAACCTTTATATGCAGCATATGAAAGTAAAGTTCTTACTCCTACTATTCTTACAATAGGGGCAAATGTCTCTCCATAATCTAGTCCTTCTACTTGTGCATAGCCTTTACAAACTAGTCTAGCTTTTTTCCTTGTTATCTCACCATTCTCATCAAGTTTGTTTCTAAACACCCATTTTGTACCAATCACATTCTTATCAGTTGGTCTAGGAACTAGAGACCATGGTTTTTTTTTCTCAATCTGATCTATCTCTTCTTCCATGGCTTTATACTAGTCATCATCTTATAGTGCATCTTTCACTATTTTGGGTTCAACCTTGCTCAACAGACATGATTCACTTTTGAGCCTATTCCTTATCATTGGTATGACATCCTTGTCACCAATGATTTGATTTGCAGGGTGATTTTTTTTCACATACTTGGCTAATCTGGGTTCAATCCTTCTTTCCATGTTTGATCCTTTAGGTTCAGAGTCATTTTTTTCTTCTTCATCTGGTATTTCATCATTCCTTTCTCGCATACTATTTTTATAGTTAGAATGAGCATTTTCTACATTCTGTAACTTGGCTTCTAAATGCAACTCGGCATTCACTAGTTCCAGCTTGGCATTCACTGGTTGTGACTTAGCAGAAACTAAAGTTTATTGCCAATTCTTAACTTGATTCTTAGAATTGTCTTCAACTGTCATTCCTTCATAGAAGTATACAAAGGATCTATAATCCTTTGTTTTCTTTGACTTATCAAACTAAATTGTTGTATGCTCATCAAAATTTACATTTTCACTCTCTACAACTTTGTTAGTGTTAACATTCAAACACTTATATGCCTTACTTCTAGTGGAGTATCCAATAAATATGCCTTCATCACTCTTTGCATCAAAATTTCCATTTTTTGTATCTTTTAGAATATAGCATTTACAACCAAAGACTGAAATGTTTAACACTAGGTGAATGACCATACCATAATTCAAAAGGTGTTGCATTTGTACCTTTCTTGACTTGAACTCTATTTAATGTGTAGACTGCAGTACTTACAACTTCTCTCAAGTACTTTAGTGCAACATTTTTCTCCATCATCAAGGTTTTAGCATAGTCAATCACTAACCTATTCCTCCTTTCAGAAAAACCATTCTATGGTGGAGTTCTTGGTGCTAATATTTTCCTTTTAATATCTTTGTCATTGCAAAATATTTTGAACTCTCTTGATGTGAACTCACCTCCTCTATCTGACCTTAGGAATTTTAGGTTCTTTCTTTTTTCCTTCTCAACTCTAGCCAAATACCACTTGAACATTTGGAATGCATGAATTTTTTCTTTAAGAACATAGTAGTCATTATCATGGAATAATCATCTACAAATAGCATTATGTATCTATCTCCTAGGTAGCTTTGCACTTCTATTGGGCCACATAAGTCTATATGGACTAACTGTAGTACTTCTTTGGAAGTGTATGTTTTTCTTTTGAAACTAGACTTAGTCATATTTCCTAGTTGACATTGTTTGTACATTGTGTTTCCAGGTTTCTTCAACTTGGGCAACCCTTAGACTTTCTTTTTCTTGCTAATGCTAATTAGATTATCAAAGTTAACATGACACAACCTTTTGTGCCACAACCACACATCATCAAGTCTAACAACAAGACATGTTGCATCTTCCATATCTAGATGAAATAGATTACTCCTAGTTTGTTCACCTTTATCCTATCAAATTTCCATTAGTGTCATAGATCTTGGCAGTTTTGTTACCAAATTCAACTTTGCAACCTACATTGCCTAACTATGATACACTCAACAAGTTGTAGTTTAATCCTCCAACATAGTGTGCATTCTCACATCAAAAAAATTTTGTAAGTTTTATAGAGCCTTTTCTTTTGATTTGACATGGGGCATCATTACCAAATCTAACACTATTTCCATCATATTGAATAAAGGTAATGAACTTACTTTTATCTCCTATCATGTGATGTGAGCATCTACTATCTATGATCCACTTGTCATTCTTGTTCACACAGGTAACCAATGTTGTTGCTTCATCTTCATCTTTGTCTTATTCATCCTTCATGGCTACATAGACTACTTCATCATCATTCTCATCATAATCTTCTTTAACAATGTAGCATCTCTTACCTTTCTCCTTGTAATCTTTGATGTCATCTTCTCTTTTGTTCATGTACTTGTTTCCTTATTTATAGTTCTTCTTCCATGGACATCTTTTAGATATATGACCTACTTCATTGCAATTGAAACATATGATAGGGAGCTTACCTTTCAATTTTTCTTTACCTCTATGGAATCTTCTAGCCAGTAGTGCTTCTAACTGTTCCACATCTTCCTCATCTATGCTACTATCACTAGATGCATGTTTTCCTTTTCTTTCTTTCTTTCTTGATGTGTCATCCTCACTATCTTTTATTTTCATCTTGGCCTTGAAAGTAGATTCAAGATTCTCAAGTCTATACTTGTCAAATTTGGATAGCTCAAATACAGTAAGTATTCCCACTATTCCTTCAAAGGTTAGTGTGTTCCCTTGTACACACCTCAGCTCTTGGATGGCTGAAACTCTTATAGCATAGATAGGGAGTAGAGTTCTTAAGTAATTTCTGATAGTTATTTCTTCTTCCAATTGTCTACCTAGAATTCTTATTGCAATCACCACTTCTTTCATTTTTGCAACCTATTGAGTAGCATTTTCACCTTCTTCCATCTTCATGTCATCAAACTTTCCTCTTAGGCTTTCTCTCTTTTCTCTCTAGATATTTTGATGTCCTCCATAGATTTTTGACAAGGTTTTCCACATTTTGAATGTAGTGGCATAGTCTTTGATGTCATCATATTTTGCATAGCTGAGTGCAGAGGCAATCTCCAACATTTCTTGGTTATGCTCCTTTTTATTCAAATCATCTACAATAAGAGGTCCTACCAAAGTTACATGTTCTATTTCAATTGATCTTTGTGCATATTCACCTATTGATCCAAGGTACAATTTCATTAGACTCTACCATGCAACAAATTTGTCTTTGTTGAGCTTGAGAACTTCTCTTTTGGACATCTTGATCTTTGTACTCTTAGTTCCTTGAAACTAAATCAGCAGATGGCTCTGATACCAATTGTTAGAATTGTTTTAGAATAATTGAGAGGGGGGGGGGGGGGGGGGGGGGGGGGGGTGAATTAGTTATTCAAAATCCAAATGTCCTATTCAAACTTTTCACTAATTGGAGTGAACCCATTCAACCATTCATTCATACAAGCTTTAACTTATCTAATCAACAAGTTACTGTAAATCAAAATGCAAGTATAACACATAAGAAATCAACACATGACATAGTGATTTATGTGGAAACCTAATTTGGAAAAAACTACAAATAACATGCTACTCAATTCTCACTCTTCTAAAGTGATACCCATTGAAAGACTTGCCCTGTTAAAGGCTTACAACACACTATTAAATGTGACCTTGTTAGAGGATTTAACCACCCTATTAGAAGTGGGCCTAGTTAGAGGACTTTAGAACATTCACTTGGAATGTCACCCTATTAAAGGATTTACAAATGGCTATTAGGCCAACCTAAGTCCATAGGATTTTTAGATCTAATACAATTGCTAGAGAGTATTATAAAATCTTGACCTAACTACAACATATAACTTATCTTGCAGATCTCAAATCACTTCTCAGCTCATACTCTTGCTTGGCCTTTAATCTCTACAACTCTTAATAGCTTGCCCTCCTTTCAAGCTTTGTCTCCTTGAGTCTCCATACTCAATGTACTAGTGCAATCATTTCTTCATGACCACTCATAGAAGTAGAGCCTATGCACTCTTCCTTCTCCTAGATGTCTCCTCCTTGACACCCTTCTAACCACTTTTTAGATTTGGCTCTTTAGCAACAACAATATCAGCAGCTCTTTGCTTCTTGGTCTATGACTAAAATAGAAGTCTTAGAGTATCTTTTCCCAGTTGATTTTTCAATTTTTAAATTTCAATTTTCATGGATTAGTTAATATTCATTGCATCTAACCCATATCATGTTTCCTCTAGAAACTTCTTGAATAATCCTTTAGAATTCACCCAAAAATGATTTAAATAAGATTCTGTGCCACCAACTCATCATCCTTATCTTTCATCTCATTCACAAAATTCAATGTAACCATATGTCAACTTAGATTTGGTGAATATTCATCTTTTGAAATAATGCAGTAGCTCAACACTATTGAAATACTAGTGCTTGGCACATACTATGTTACTCGACATCAATTATGTTTTTCTTGATGCTCGGCACCTGAAGATCACTAGGCACCTACTAAATTTTTTTTGATGCTCAGCACTTGATCTTCACTTGGTTCATGAAGTTCACTTGGCACACACTAGAATTTTTTGTTACTTGGCTTCTACTAAGAATTTTCTCAACTTCAACAAACTTGGTTGGCACCCACTAATGATCTTAGTTTAAGCTTTACAGTCAACCTTGTTACAACTTCTTCCTTCAATGTTTCTAAGTGTGATCAACCTCTGTATCCTTGAGTATTTCATGAATACATTACTTGACCATTGTCTTAACTGATCCTTGCACTTCATTAAAATATCATAACTCAACCTTTCACTTAGGTGCTCTTGTTACATCTTGTTGATCAAATCCTCTTCATCAATCAACTAAGTGATAGTATTTGGTTATTATAAGAAAATATCATCCCTAAAAATAGTAGGTTTCACATCAATGACAAAAAAATGATTGAAAAAATTCTTTTACAACAATCTCCCTCTCTGATCTTTAGCAACAATGAGCTTTTCAATCAAATTTCCAACAAATGTATCATAGGTTTAGTAATTTCTTCTTTCATATCTTTGAGTAGTTTTTTGATCCATACAATATTTGTACAATTTACTCCAACAACATATTCAGCTTCAATAGTAAATTGAAATATGCAGTTTTGCTTCTTTCTAGTCCATCTAACCAACCCTTTTCCTAAGAAAAATGCTCCTCCAATTGTGCTCTTTCTATCATCAATATTTCTAGCCCAATCAACATCAATCTATGCTCTCAATTTGAATTTTTTATTTTAGTTATAGTATAGACCATAGCCCATTGTTCCTTTTAGATATCTAATTATTCTCTTAACTATCATCAAATGATTCTCCCTAGGATTAGTAGAGAATCTTGCAACTATCCCAACAGATAATGCAATATCAGGTCTATTATGTACTACATAATATAATTTTCTAATCATATACCTATATAATGTTTGATTCACCTTAGTTGAATCATCATTCTTTGACAATATATGTCCTATTACCATAGGAGTGATTATTGGCTTTAAATCTTCCAATTCAAAAAATTTTAGTATCTCCTTAACATACTTTGACTAAGTGATGTATATACTATATTTCATCTGATGCAATTGTAAGCCTACAAAGAACTCGATCTCTCCAAACATAAACATCTCAAATTAATTCTTCATTTCATTTGCAAAATCCTTACATAAAGTGACCTCCAAATATGATATTATCAACAAAAAATTCAAAATGTAAAAAACCTTTTCCTTTCTATCTTTAAGTACATATTGCTATTATCATTAGTCCTCTCAAATCCAGTCTTCACAAGATAATTATGATGTCTTTCATACCATCTTGTTAGTACTTGCTTCAATTTATATAAAGCTTTGTGTAGTCTGCATGTCATTTTTTTTTGTTAGCATCAACAAACCCTTCTGGCTATTCTATATAAACCTATTTCTCTAATATACCATTTAGAAATACAAACTTAAAACCTATTTGATAAACTTTTAAACCTTTTTATGTAGAGTAAGAAAGTAGAGTTCTTACTCCTTCAAGTCTTGCAACAAGGGTGAATTTTTCTCCATAGTCTATGCCTTCTTTTTGTGCATATCCTTTACAAACTGATCTTTCCTTATTCCCTATAAATTCACTATTTTCATCTAACTTTTTTCTATATACCCACTTGGTACCAATCACATTTTTGTCTTTTGGTCTAGGAACTAGAGTCCATGTCTTATTTTTCTCAATTTGGTCAATCTATTCTTCCATGACTTTACTCTAGTCAATGTCTTCTAAGGAATCTTTCACTATTTTAGGTTCTTGCATGCTCAACAAATATGTATCATTCAACTTGTTCCTTGTCATTGTTCTAGAATATTTATCTCTAATTATTTGTGTAGCAAGGTGATATCTCTTGACATACTTAGATAATCTTGGTTCTACTCTATTTTCTTCATTTGGTCTTTCAACTTTTGAATCACAATGTACATCTTTATCAAGTGGTTCAACATCTCTTTCATGTACACTAATCTCAGAATTAGACTATTTCTTAACTTTATTTTGTAACTCGGCACCTAAATATAGCTTGGTTCCTAAATTCAACTCGACATTCATAATATGTGACTTGGTAGTAATTGAAACTTTCTGTTGGTTTACAATTTGGTTTACAACATCTTCTTTAGAAGGCATACTTTCATAAAAGTATACAAATGATTTTTATTCTACTAGTTCCTTCATAGGTTCTATTGGTCAAATAAATAGTATTAACAAATGAGTGTCAACACACTTAACCATTTTCACTATGTAAGCTAAGTACATAATAGATGCTAAGCTAGAATCTCAATAAGTGTCAAGTCATAGTTAGTGCCGAGCAAATCACAATATAGTTTGTGCCAAGTGATGTAGAATTGTTCATGTGCCGAGTAAAAAAATCATTTAGATGCTAAGAAATTCAGAACAACATATGCTGAGCAATATAGGATATAACAAGTGTCAAGCAAACTAGAAAATGCAGTTGATGCTGAGAAATCTAGATATAGTATGTGTCGAGCATTAGCAATACTTCATGTGCTAAGCAATATAGGATTAATATAAGAGTTTTTATTTGCACAAACTAAGATGTAAACCATTTTTGGAGCTGACTTTGAGAAATTTCAAAAGAGAAAAAGGATAAGGATGAATCATTTTCATTCCCTATGCAATCTACATGCAAGCAGTCAAAAAAATGGTGAAGGCATGCAACCAATAAGAAAAATGCAAAGTATGAGTAGGAATTTAAGATTCAATATGGATCATAGATCCATACCTAACCCTAAGTCTTCGCACTCTTTATAAGGAGAATGAATGCACCATTGTGTGGAGAGGAAGAAAATAGTAAAAGGAGAGATTATAGTGAAATTTCAGTGTGAGGAGAAAAAGACTTAGTGGTAAGGACAATATTTATGCATCCAATTGATCAAAACAGAACAAGGAACATATTCAGAGATCAGATCAAGCAAGGATCACAAGAGGACGATCATATCTAGTACCTAAACCCAACAATCTAAGATTGTATTCAACTAGGTTAAAAGTTCTAATACTCTCTCACAATTGTATTAGAGGTTGAAATCCTATGGTGATAGGTTAGCTTAACAACTAGGAGGAGAGCCTTTTGAAAAGGTCAAGAAAATCCTATTTATTAGGTGGATTTAACAGCCTTGTGTAAATCCTTTAATAGGGTGACACTTCATGTAAAGTGTTTGCAAATCCTCTCAATAGGTCACATTTAACAATGTGGTGTAGCCTTTAATAGGGAAAACCATCAAAAGTGGTTGAAGTCATTGTTGCAATGATTTTTGTGGGTGTCATCCCCACCCCACTTTTACCTTCTTATACTTGGAGGGTTTCTAGGTTACCAAATCCTTGTTTTATGTGTTGATGCATGTTTGTTTATATGTTTACATGCATGCAAAAAAAAAAATTTGTTATATGTTAACGGTTTGAAAGGATAAAAATTGTGTAATTCTTATTCACCCACCCCCCCCCCCCCACCTCTCAGAAGTACTCTTTCCATTTGAACATTCCAAAAATTGGTATTAGAGCACTGGTTCTATCAAGAAGAAGCCTAATAGCTTGGAGAAAAAGGTCAAAAGATGGAAGTTTTCAAACTTGGGAAGATCATTGATAATAAAGTGATTGATGTGCAACTAGCTTTACAAAAAGTAGAGGAAGCCAAAGAGAAATTAAGAAAATCTTTGAAAAGAAGAAAGGAGATAGCCATAGCTAAAAATGGCATACACTATAAGGAGATTGAATCCTCACAAGTGTTTTCCAATGGAGAATCTAAGGAATTTGATGTAGTAATAGCAGAATTAATGGAGAAGAACAAAGTACAAGCTGAAAAAATCAAATTACTCAAGCTTGAACAAGAATCACAAGCCATAATGCTTCGTGAAGTGACTGAACAAAAGAAAAGAGATATTGAAGACAAGGCCATGGTAGAAGATGACAAGAGGAATCTAGTCAATAGGCTGGAAGAGAAGACAATTGAATTTGAAAAGATCTCAAACATGTAGTTAGACACCTTAAGCTAGATGATGAATGTTCATCATGAGCTAAACATGAAGGATATTGAGATCTCCACCTTAAAGACACATAATGAACAATTGTAGAATGAATTGAAGAGAGAAAAGGAAATAACAGAAAGTTACAACAAACCCAATGAGACCAACAAGTACTTTGAGCAATTATTGAAAGCACCAAGGGCTAGTATTGAATCTACAAAACTTGGCTACATCAACACTGAACAAGGAGAATGATCCAAGGTTGCAGAAGAAAGAAGCAACAAAGGTAAGAACACTAAACCTACTTGTCATTTCTATGGTAAAAAGGGACATACCTCTAATGTGTATAGAAGAAAGAATAGTCATCAGCATGATAAGCCTACAAATACAAATTTCTATCACAAGTGCAAAAAGCAAGGACATTTAACACAAGACTATAGAACCAAGCCCACGAGGACACCAAGATTTGAGGGTCACTGCTACAACTGCAAAAATTTTAGACATGGAGCTTTTGAATGCAAATCAAAGCCTATGTGGACACCTAATTAGCCTTCAAGAGGAATCAATCATGCACATCACTACAATTGGGATTACAACACAAGGTATAGTTGTCACTATTGTCAAGAGTATGGATACATTCATGAAAATTGCATAAGGACACATTTTAAGAGAAACTAGAGTAGATGGTTAAATCGAACTACTTGTTTTAGTTGCCTAAAGATTAGACATGTCAGTAGGAACTATCCAACAAAGGTCAAAGCACCCAAGACTAAAGGTAATAAGGGAAAAGAAAAAGTTAACATGGAACACATCAGGGAAGATATGAAGAAGACATGGCAAAAGAAAAATGAATGCAGCACATCAAATAGAGATATCACTTCACTCAAGAGGTCAACTGATCACACCTCATCAAATTAAGCACTAGAAAGACACATGGGGTTGATACATATAAAGATGTATCATACATCAACCCAAAAGAACATAGAAGCATTGCAAAGAACAAATTAGCATAAAATAAGATGTCAGGATAAAAGTTAGAAGATGATGTTGAGATACCTTTGGTTGCAAAGTATAACACTAGTATATGTCAAGATGGATAATGTAGTGGATGCCAAGTAAAGAGATGTTAGTAGCTAGTGAGTGAATAAAATAGAGTTGATGCCGAATTGGAAAATACTTTGGAAGTCAAGTGATAGTTGTAAGCATGAATGCAATAAATGCTAGGTTTCAAGCCTAATAAAAGTGAAAATCATTAAATTTTTGTTCATTCAAACAAAAAGAAAAGACAAGCAGAGCAATTGAGTGATTTTCCAATGATCAAAAGGAAATTTATAGTTATTTAACAACAATCCAACTCTGTTTCATCAATTTACTAGGTATTTCATTCAAGTGCCAAGTTATGCAATTTGAAAAGTTTGTTTAAACAGTAAACCCTAGTTTGGTTAGAAATGGGATCTAGTTCTACGTTTACAAAGGGAAAGGAAGGTTTGGAGATTTAATTAGTTAGAAATGAAGTTAAACAACCTGAGTTCAAGCTAATCCCAGAGGTTTCCTACAAAAATGATCCCATTGGTGCCCTATCTGTGATTCCTAATAAAGTAGTAATGGTTTAGGATGTATGCAAATGCTACAATTGTAAAATTGGAGCCGTAGGAGACTTGGATATTTTCAATGCATTTGATAAACTCTGTGAAAATAGGAAACTTAAAGATGAATCTCTATAGTTGAGAAGAAGGGTTTAACCAAAACCCTAGTTTTCCCTATTGTCTTTAAAATGGAATGGATATGCATTGTGTTGAGAAAAATCTATGATGGAGCTTTTTGGTTAGAGATAGAGCCAATCAAGTTCACAAAGAATATTGTACATAGGGTTACTGGTATTCCAACCCTAGATTGGCCCAAGAACCTAAGGAGTGATAAGAGGGAGGCAATTAAGAAAAACATTGGTGCCAAGTGGAACAATAGAGGTATGACAATTGACACCATCAAAGACCCCCTACTAGATTTTTCTATAAGAATTATATCTCACAAATTTTAAAAATCTAGCAAATTAAACAATGTACCCTACATAGTGGTGGATGTTTCTTACAAGCTATTGAAAAGGGATCATACTTATGATCTTGTAGAGTTGATGATGCAGTAAATCAATGAAAACTTGGGAGCCATAAGGAAATCAAAAGGGGCTCATTGAAAGTTTGGTTCAGTTTTGATTTGCATGTTTTTCTACATTATGAAAGAATTCCCCTTAATAGGCAAGGTGAAATGGGATCCAAACAAGACTATTGTTGATCAAATAAATGGTTTCATTGATCAAATGGGTGAAAATTTTGATGCCCAAATGACTAGCTTCTTTGAGGACTTCAAGAAGTCCATGAAACAAAGAATGAGGATACCAATCTCACTGGTTGAGAAGCATGAAAAGGATATTAGTTTTCTTGTGGACATTGATTACACTTACATACAAGTAGTCATAACTAGAGTAAGATGGCTTAGGCCACTAGGATATGAACTTGATGTGGATCAAGCTTTAGCAACTATTATAGCATTGTTTGCAAAGGAAACTGATAAAATTGCAAAGCACTTTGGGACATATGATGTTGTCAAATCAAGGGTGGTTATAGACCTCAAGACAGCAATAGTAGTCAAGAAGAAGGACAAGATTGTAAAGAATCTTAAGAAGAAATTTGGGGTAGATATTGGAGAGGTGGGTACTGCAGAAGAAGTAAAGGAAATAAGTGATGATGAAGAAGAGGATGACAACAAAAAAGATGAGGATGAGACAAAGCAAGGGCCACTTCAGTTGACCTAAGGCCTAGGTGAAGATGAGGATAAGAGTGACAAGGAAGAACAAGCCAAGGAAACATCCATCCAAACCAAGGTCATTAAAAGAAAGGCAAAAGCACCACCTACTCCTCAGCCCAAGCCAAAGAAAGTAGCAAAGCCTACACCTAAGAAGCCTACTACAAGAGCTCCTACAAAAAAGGAAAAGGAAGAGGCATAAAAGAGGAAGGAATCCACTAAGAAGACTAATGAAGAGCCAAAGAAAAGAAAAAAAATTGTGGTTCAACGTAATTCAGATGAAGAAAGGACAGAATCAGAAGACAACAGTCAGTTTAAAGTGGTAAGTTGTCCACCTAAGTATTCTATTGAAAAATTATGTACTAATATTAGGAATGGTGACATGAATGACTTGAAGAATGTAGATTTTAATAAGCTCACAAAGGATGAGCAGAATAAAATAGAGAAATATGTCTATAGCATGATGGCAGAATATAAACATACACCTCTTGAATTGAATAGCTCATTTCCAAAGGAATTATATAAGATTGTAGAGGATAAATGGAATTTTTGTCTACAAACTAAGAAGGAAATAAGGGAGTCTACCTTAGCAAAAATGTTGCCTAATTTGACTAAAAGTCAAATAAAAAATGCAGTCAAAAGTCACAACTATAGATTTACTCCCAAATACAAGGCATTTAGCATTTTACAAAATAAAACCAAAGAGGTTGTGAGCAAAACCACAAAAGTATGGAAGATTATTTACAAGAAAATTGATGATGTATTTGATGAAGAATACAAGATAGAAGAAAATGCCAAAAAAAAGGAGATAAAAGAAGTAAGAAGGAAGAAAATAGAGGAGAAGAAAGTGGAGGAAGAAAATAAGGATGAAGAAGAGAAGGAGGAGGAAATGAGTAAAGAAGAGGAAAATGGGATAGATGTGCAACAAGAATAGAGTGTGCAAGACACACAACTGCCACCTCCTAGCCCTCCTCATTCTACCATCACACCTATAGAGACAATCAAGATAAAAGATGATGTTGACACTTTTGGTCAAAACATCAATCCATTAAATGTAGAGTATCTAGCAAAGATCCTTGACCAATCAACACAAGTAGTTAGACTATGTTCAAGCCCAATACTGGTCAATGTTGATGAGTTGCAAAAAGTAGTAGTGAAATTAAAGGAAGTCAAGGTGCAAACACAAGAACCACCTATGACCACACAATCTACTAGACTTCTACTCCTTCTACCTCCATCTCCACCAAAAGAAATCACACAAGCACTTCAGGAGCAGAGTGCAGTAGTAGCGGATGATAAAGGTAAATCTATAAAATCAATGGATACACCCCTAGTCAAAATGGCAATAGAAGAGAAATAAACTAAAGAGAAAGAAGAGACAAAAGATAAGGAGGAAACTACAGTAAAAACTTTGGTTGAACTACCCAAAATAGGTACTCCTAGAAAAACTCTTTAGTAGCCAAGCACTGGAATGCTAGAATTGCAAATTAGAACACTAGGCTCAACCTCAACTAGGGTAGCTAGGAAAATTCATTATGGAATTCCTGAGCTTGATGAAGAAATAAAGATACCCTATTATGAATCTAGCACTCTCATAGAAGAAAAGATGAATGAGATACAAAGTGCATTGGATAGAAGAAGGAGACAAGAGGCACTTAGAAAGGATTATAAATATAGGAAAGCATTAAATGAAATCAAGGACATATTCATGGATGCCTTCTATAATGCCCCGCCAAGGGATCCAAAGAATTATCCTAAAGTTTCACTAAGTTTGGTAACATTTTTAATTTTTTTTTAAACATGAAAGTAAATTCATCTTCATCATACACATGATAGCGGAAGCAATAGCAACAATTCAAGTGAAAGTAAACATGACATACATAACATGTTACATTCTTTAACGATCCCTTAACATTGAATTACATCTAAATCAACTAATATTAATTCCATCTATGACTACATCCATAAAATAATAATAATGAAAATTCCAATGTTCATACATTACATTTCTGAATGCTCAATCATTTTTTGTACATGCCACAGGGTATGAAAGGCTTAAAAGAATATACATAAGTGAAAATATAGTACATCATGATCCTATACTATTCCATGATGCAAGTGAAATAAGGTAAATGAAACCACACGTCATACATGATACATCATCATTAAAGATATAAACATCCATCATAAAGTATAACCATTTATCACAAACATAATTAACTAAGTGAACGATTCCTCCCAACTATAAATAGAATCATTAGAGCATCGTGGGCCCTAGCAGTCCCTCCATGTGTAACATTCCAAATCACCAAAAAGATCATTAGTATTATCAAGGTAAGAATTTCACTCCTAAAAACATACTAAATCATATGCAGAAAGAAATCTAACATGCAAATTAAAAACATAAGATAAGTAAACAACATCATCTATCATATGCTAATCATCAATATAAGGATATGTGTCTACCATCATACTCCATGAATATAATGAAGATAGATGACAACAAAGAATGCATCAGCCACAGTGACTACGGAGAGATCTCAAATGGTAAGAGTGAAAAAGAACTACCACCCAACCATGTGGGACCTAAATGGCCCACTCCCACCATGCTGAGGAGATAATCTCAAGTCCCAAATAGGATATCAAATCATATAACAAAAGTACTCTCTAAGTCCAAGAATCCTAAAAGTATACTAACTCAAAGGTTCTAATCACAAACTGACATCTAATCCCACCTACTATGCAAGCGGGAAAGTGTCATCGCATAGATCATGCTATAGTTACCCTAGCAGTCTCCCAATAGACCCCATCCCCCTAGTGATCCATATGCAGCCACTAGTACCTCTCATACAGATGAGGCATACTACAAAATGCAAGGTCGTAACCAAGCATTCTCTCTACTCCCATCCTAGTATGTACTAGCACTCGAGGCATGGGCGAGAACAAACAATTATCTTATTAAGTCCATTTAAGTCAGTATTAGGTGTAATGTTTTCATTTATTAAACAACTTACAATGAGTTACCCCGGTAGCCTCTTAGGGCCCCGAACCCCATTGCAAGCCACTTCCCATCACTACAAGTAGATAACCTACCCTAAGCTCAAGGAATCATAAATCAAAAAATCACCACAGTCTTATACAAGTGACTAGAAAAAAATACCAAAATATATTCCTCAATATAATACCTCAAATCTTCATGAGCAACTGAAAAGCATCCATAGATAATCATGACCACAACAATTCTCTATTAGAAACTAAAGGTATCACTGATAATCACAATAATCATTGGTTCTCAACAAGCAACCAAAAAGTATCTCAAAATAATACTGATCGAAGACTCTAAAATTGTCGAGTCAAAACATGTCACAACATGACAACATCAAGAAATAAATCAACACTTCAGTCCCATCATGGTGACTGGAAAGTAGTCCAAGGATAATTGATCGATGACTCAAAATGGTTAATTCAAGTGTGTCAGATACATATAACTCAACCTCACTTAAGAAGACTGGTGAGCAATAACAATCAATAAATACAAAAATCTCATAGAGCATACCATCACATTACCATGGTTGGGTTTATAGAGAATCAAGATCAAAAGACATCATCATGACATCACAATCATAACCCCCGAGCCTCTGGTAGACCTCCTATAATTGGTCAACAACTAATCAACCCAAAAACTCAAAACAAGAAGCATAGAGAAAACACAATGTAAGCACATGTTTTGGTTTGCTAAAATCACATAGTTGAATTAAGTGTGGAGGTCTCAGTTTTCATTTCGGATTTAGATATCATTGTTCATCTTTCTTATAACTAACCCATGTATTAGTTCAAAAAAAATTTCCCGTAACTCTTAGAATCAATTTTCTAAATTTTCTAAGGATATTTACATAATCACTATGTTGAAAAAGATCCCTCCTTCCATATTTTGAAACAATTTTCTAAATTAACTAGAAGATAATTATTTACTTATTTCAATCATTGAACTCACTTCCTTTGGTTTTCAATAAAATCACCTGCATTAGTTTTCAATAACCAATGTTACTAAAAATTAAATTAAACTCCCTTAATTCTGAGAGTAACTTCCATTATTCAAATCCTTAGAACCTATCAATTTCCAATTAATCAATTGACAATTTCCCTAACACTCGGTATTATCGATAATCATTCAATTAAACCCCATTGCTTAACTTTATCTATAAATTAAATTAGTTATCCATTACGTAACCATATTAACAACTCCATTAGCATTTGGAATTAATAATTTAATAATCACTTGTTAATACTATTAACAAGTTATATTAAAATAAATCTATGATAATTATCACTATTCAATTTAATAATAGTTGCCAAATTATTGTTAAATTGACAATACATTTCTAACATAATATTTATTAGCATTTATATAATACATAACAAATGAAATAAAAAATATTAATGTTAACTAATACCATATATGAGCGAATCCCTAAAATATTATAAAATAATTAATTTCATTGAAAGGAAAACTAATAATAAAATTTCATTTAATATTAATATAATAATTAACAATTATTAATACATTATATATATATATATATAATATTAATATTTAATATCATTATTTATGATAATGGATATATATTAAAAGTTGATAACATATATAACATAAATGTTTCTATAAAAAAATGTAATTAAATTATAAATTAAAAAGGGCTTCGCCATCATTTTATGTGACTATCACGATGTGACATATCATCACGGTTTTTTAAAGGAAACGTCACCACAACGAGGGGTGTTGTGCGAGCCTGTGGCAGCAGTGCCACCGGCCTCTACCATATGTACAAAGTGGGGTGGGGCTATGAGTTCGTCCCTCCCCGCCCACTTAAATTTATGAATTTTTTAAATAAAAAAACCAAATGTATTTAATAAGTGCTCGGCCCAAATACGATTCATTTTTATTCTTTCACTACGATTTTTTTTAACAGCGTGTGTATATATATATATATATATATATATGTATGTATGTATGTATGTATGTATGTATGTATATGTGTGTACATATATACATATATGTGTATATATATATGTATACATGTAAATTATTATCAAGTATTATAGTATATATATATGTGTGTGTGTGTGTGTGTGTATATATATATATTTGTAGATTTGCATAATTTAAAACAAGAACAAATACATAGTTTTTAAAACAAAAAGGGCTTTCTAATTTTGAAGAATTTCTTTTTAAAATAATTGTTCTCTAAAGTTACCCATTATTCCTTTTAAATAAGTTTGTTCATACACATTTGAAAACCCTAGCCCCAATAATTTCATTAGATCTACACATATGAAAATTTCCTATATGGAATTTAACTACCCATAACAAATGCATGCAACCAAAATATGAAAATCCTTAGAAAGCATTCAGAAGACACGAAGAACACAGGAAGTGCAAGAAGCGAGATTTCATATGCAAAATTCACAAGTGTCTACCTAGACACTGATGCTAATTCGTTCCTCCTCAGAATCTACAGAGCAAGCTCCTTCCTTCTCCAACATTCTGGGGTCCTCCAAACATGCTCTCTAAGCTTCTAGGAGTGTCTAAATATAAGAACTCTCAAGAAGCACCTAGATTGTCTCTAGAAACAACCAGAAGGTGTTGACAACTAAGCATGAGTCATTTCCAACCTTCTAGATGAGTCATAAAGTTGTAGACACCATGTGCTTAATTAGTGCACTAACTCTTGTGTTGTTAACATATGAGCAATCAAGAGGTACATTTACTCCTAGGCATACTTATAACTTCTATTTTGATTCTTTTATTATTTCTATTATTATTATTTATTTTTACTTTTATTGTTATTAATAATTTTAATTTCTTTTATTTAATTCTTTTCTCAATTAATTCTCATTTAATTAATTAAAATCAAAATATCAAAATATCATGACATTATATTAATTTTTCCCAAAATAATTAAATTATTAATTAAATCTTTTAATTTAAGACTTAATTAATAGAAAATTCACCATAGGCCTCCAAGATAAAATATGAAAACCCATCACAGAACAATCTATACAAAATCAGTCTAAAGGGTTAAAATCACAAATTATGTCATCTGACACATTCGGAAGGTAAAATATCTCAAATACTTGTCCTACCTCTCTAGGAAAAAAGGTTTAAGGGTTTAGGATTTGGACTTGAGAATTTATCTCTCCTCTCTTACCATTGAGATAGTGTGATAGGGTAAGCTCATCCTGGCAATTCAAAGAAGTTGATACCCAGTACCTGCAACCTACATAAAATCCATGCATGTACATACCATATATATATATATATATATATATATATATATATATATATATATATATGCTAAGCTAAACAAACAATGGCAGGAAGTGGTGCATCATGTAGATCCCAACTAGCAAGTGACTATGACTCCCTTCTTTAACCACATTAGAAATGCCATACATAAGGAAAAAAAAGCACATCATACACATGCAAGTATGGGGTTAGTATCCATAAGAAAACATATGTAATAATAAACCAGCTAACTAATCATCATCAATAACTAAAATAATGTAATAAGCATTATGCATACATGAAATGTAGAGTCTAAGTAATCTCAGCATACATCAACTGAATCAATAGCAAAAAATCTGATAGTCTCAAAACAATGCTACTAATAGTCAACAAAAAACTAGTCTAACAGAGTTCATCCATGATAGCAACAATGTGACCTAGGGGTAGGCACTACACCTTCAGCCTACAGTCTCTAGATGAATCAAGACTAATTATAGGGAAACTATCAGATATAGTTGATCAAGTAACAAATCAGGATCATGACACCAATGCTAAACTAATGGGATGGTCAGAGAAGAAATTTCAAGGTAAGGTCAATATGAAGATATCAAATGATATCATTTTGGGACAAGTTGACCTAACTAAGAAATTAGATAGAGTCAAAATTGTACTTGGAAATATATTCTCCCTTTACAATAAATTGTGTTATTTTTCCAATTTCACTCAAGAGATTAGCTAGAAGATATTGAGCTTGGAGAGAAATCTATAGATTTCTAGCATGCAACTTCCTACCAATCTAGCTCAAAGTGAGAAGTATTTTTCTCAAACACTTCACACTCAAAGGGAACTAGCTATATTAACATCAGAGGAGGCTAATGTAAAAGCCAAGTTAATGCAAATTCAATCCTCCATCACCCCTTAGTTGGAAGTACTTCACAAGGAGCAGATGTATGCAAAGAAATTTATGAAGAAAGATCCCAATCTTTCAACACATGAAGGACTTGTAGACCTAGCAGCAGAGCTTGCACTCCAACACAAGTTATTAGATATTGCATTAAACAACTAGTATGCAGCTCTAAAGATACTCCTGGAGGTTAATAGCTCATTTTTGGCTAAACATGGTATTACTCCATAGAACCCTTTGACATCAGTGTCAAAAAGGGGGAGATATATATTATAGGGCGATTAATAAGTAAAGGAGAAGATATATAGATACTATGGATAATTACCACATTTTGACAAATTTTGATCATTTTGATTACATTCTTTCACTCCATTCTTTCATTCATTTTAAGAATAAAGTGGACTGATTGTAATTATCCAAAAAGGGGGAGACAAGGAATAAAGAAATGAAGTAGAGATGTAAAATTTTGGTAATCATATGGAATATAGGGACATCACATAGATTAGATACAACATACAGGCTCAGAATGTAGAAACAGATCAAAGGACAAAGAGGATTAGACATTAGTAAAGAATTTCAATTTCAAAGGCATAATCAACTTAGGGGGAGTCATAAGGTATATTGTTACTCAAAATTTTTGAAATTTTGCATGTAAGTTGAGTAAGTGAAGAATATACTCAATAAGGATAGGACCACTAATGCTTAGTTAAGTGTTTTTGACACTCATGTCAAAGGGGGAGATTTTTGGTCAAATAAATAGTATTGAAAAATGAGTGTCAACACACTTAACCATTTTCATTATGTATCCCAAGTACACAATAGATGTCAAGCCGAAATTTCAATAAGTGTTGAGTCATAGTTAGTGCTGAGAAAATCACAATATAGTATGTGTTAAGTGATTGAGAGTTGTTCATGTGTAGAGTAACAAAATCATTCAGATGCCAAGCAATTTAGAATATCATATGTTGAGAAATATAGGATATAATAGGTGCCAAGAAAACTAGAAAATATAGTTGATGTCGAGCAATATAGATATAGTATGTTTCTAGCATCAGCAATAGTTCATGTGTCGAGCAACGCAGGATCAGCATAAGAGTTTGTATTTGCACAAACTAAGATGTAAACCATTTCTGGAGCTGACTTAGAGAAATTTCAAAAGAGAAAAAGGATAAGGATGAATCATTTTAATTCCCTATGAAATCTGCATGCAACCAATCAGAAAAATGGTGAAGGCATGCAACCAATAAGAAAGATGAAAAGTATGAGCAAGAATTTGAGATTCAATATTGATCATAGATCCATACCTAACCCTAACTCCTCACACTCTTTATAAGGAGAAAAAATGCACCATTTTGTGGAGAGGAAGAAAATAGTAAAAGGGGATATTATAGCAAAATTTCAGTGTGAGGAGAAAAAGACTTAGTGGTAAGGACAACATTTATACATCCAATTGATCAAAATAGAACAGAGAACATATTTAGAGATCAGATCAAGCAAGGATTAGAAGAGGATGAGTAGATCTAGTACCTGAACCCAACAATTTTAGATTGTACTCAATCAAGTTAAAAGTTATAATACTCTCTCACAATTATATTAGAAGTTGAAATCCTATGGTGATAGGTTAGCTTAATAGCTAGGAGGAAAGCCTTTTGAAAAGGTCATGAAAATCCTATGTATTAGTTGGGTTTAATAGCCTTATGTAAATCCTTTAACAAGGTGACATTTCATGTAAAGTGTTTGAAAATCCTTTCAATAGGTCACATTTAACAATGTGTTGTAGCCTTTAACAAGGTAGGCCTTTAACAGGGCAAACCATCAGAAGTGGTTGAACTCATTGCTGCAGTGATTTTTGTGGGTGTCATCCCCACCCCAGTTTTACCTTCTTATTCTTGGAGGGTTTCTAGGTTACCAAATCCTTCTATTATGTGTTGATGCTTGTTTTCATTTCATGTTTTTTTATATGTTTACATGCATGCAAATTGTTTTTTTTTTTTTTGTTATATGTTAAGGGTTTGAAAGGATAAAAATTGTGTACTTTTGATCCCCGCCCCCCCCCCTCCCTCTTAGAAGTACTCTTCCCATTTGAACATTCCAATAGGTTCAACATCATATACTTTTGTATATTCATCAAATTTAACATTTACACTTTCCACAACTTTTTTAGTGTTAGTATTTAAACACTTATAATATTTACTTCTTGTGGAATAACTATAAGAATTTGGCTTAGGCCAGAATTCACCCAATGACTAAAGAACTCAACACAAGCACACAGTAGACCAAAATAGATAGAGTATGATCAGAATGATGATATTCATTCAATAACTAGTTTAGAGTACACTAGGAATGCCTAAATATAAAGGCCTTAGGAGAGCTTCTAGAATGCATAGAAGTCAGCATCATGATATGTTATACAACCAAACACATGTCCACTAGATATGGGTTATCCTCCATTTAGCATGGCATTAAGTGTGATGATGTGAGGATAACCCTACAATGACGTAGCATGCAAATCAGTTGTGTAGACAACATGTGCTAAATGAGGAGTGCAAATAACTGTGTTGTCAACATGACAACTTAGTGAATGGTGCATACTCTTGTGTTATAGACACCATGTGCATAATTAGAGTTGTGCAACTCAATGAGAGTACACAAACTCCTAAGTGTCTCATCTAAAATAATAATTAAATAATGCAAAATAATTAAATAATGAATTAACCTAAGTAAACTTAAGTAAGTGTAATAAGTAAATACTTATTTACACCAACACCCCCCCTTAAGTGCAACTTAGAGAATACCCTTAAGCTTACGAAATCTAAGATGAAATGCAAGATGGGTCTAGACTACTAGGCCATGTTAGGTACCCATGTACATAATGATATGCAATCTCCCATAAAGTGGGGAAAGAGGGAAAACCTCATGGGAAAAACCCTCCCCCAAAAAAGAGAGATAAATAGGGATGGATGGATGGATGGAATAATCAAGACCCCCCCATTATGACATAAATCCAATATATACATAAGAGAATGATGAGAAGACTAAGAGAGATAGGATAGCCCCCCCCCCCCCCCAAAAGAAGAATGTCGAATAGTGACTGCTACAATGAAGAAGCTAAACCAAGATTGCAGAATGGTGTTCCTCCCCTTAGGAAGAAACAATGCCAAGGGTACAAATGAGACACTTCCACTATGTGTAGAAAGAATCCCATGGATAAGTGATATCTCTGAAACCTACTCAATTGGCTGAAGAACCTATCCCAAAGAACTGTCTATCTCTGCAACTGATGAAGAACCCTGCTGCAACTATTGATCGTAAGTATCCACAATCACTTCAACCTATGAGGATCGATCATGTAGAGAATGAAAAAGAGAGTCAAATGGAACCCTCATGATAACTGAAGAAGGTATTTTTGCATCAAGAAGAGGAGGTAGATCATGAATACTATCTCCCAAATATGTCACTAAACCTATATCTGGAAGACTGGATGTACCCTGTTGTTCTGGACCTATCACTATGGTGATGTATTCATGTGCACTAAACTAATGAAGTGACCTCTCATTGAAACTATCGATAGAACCCCACATGTCTAAATCTATTGAAGCACTATCGCTAAAATCACTATCAATTTCCACACTATATGATTTGTGAAGAGGAGTAGAGGACAAGCTAGGTGAACTCTCCTCAAAATGTGCATCCTTCTCCACAAATATCTGATGTGTCTTAGGATCTAGAAGTCTATATACCTTTACACTATCTTCATAACCAATGAAAGTACAAGGCCAAGGTGACTGTTCCTTGCAACCCCTGGAAGATCTCTTTGCCCATGCAAGACAACTAAAGACTCTGAAGTGTGTCACAATAGGTTTTCTAGTGCACCATGCCTCAAAAGGAGTTTTTCCATCTAAGGTTAGATGAGGACAATGATTAAGAATGTGAGTGGCACTAGAGATTTCTTCAACTTCTAATGATGGAACTAGAGACTTGGCATGAATCATACAACTTTCCATAGAGTACAAATCCTCAAAGCTGCAACATCTATCTTATGCGGACTGAATGCTAGTGGAGTCTAAAGATCAATTCCCTCATGTCTGCAAAAGTCTTTAAGTCTTCTATTCACATCCATGCTACAATTGTCCATGCAGAGTACTTTGATGGCCTTTTTATATTTTTTTTCTACATGAGTCTTGAAGGCTAGAAACTTGGCCAATACTTCATTCTGATTATGCAGAAAGTAGACCCAAGTGAACCTTGAAAATTCATCAACAAAGGTAAGTATGTAATGACCCTGGCTAAATGCAAAAGGACCTGCTAATACCATGTGAACCATCTGTAGAACACCTATTGCTATTGAAGACTTCCCTCTTTTGTAACTTCCCCTTTGGATGCATATGCACTGAATCTATTGAACATTCACATTTAGAAAAGTTGATTTGAGGTAGACCTTTCACCATTCGATATGTGCAAAGTTGTTGAAGATAGAGGTAGTCAATATGACCATACCACTCATGCCATAATTGCATGTTTCAATTAGATTGAGATAACAAGGCCTTTGAAGGAGACTTGGGTACAAAATGTGAGAAAGATTACAACCTCTTGTTATCATTCACTTTTCCCACTTCAACCAAGGAATTTTCTTTAAGACTATGCACTTGAACTGAGTCTGGAAGGAACTCAACTCTATGTCGATCTCTGAGGTGAGTGATTTGGTAGATTGATAGGAGATTTGAACTTAGGTTTGGAACATAGAGAAACTCTTGAAACTCTCCATTTTCCATCTCCACATTTCTTTTTCCTTCAACTTCCATTTTTCTAGCATTCTCTATGAAGATGTGTGGTACCTTTGAGTGATTCATGAAGAAAAATCCTCCTTTGAAGAACCCATGTGATATGAGGCACCTAAGTCAAATATCCATTCTTTTGAAGAGTTTGAATTAGCTATGAGTGCTTTCCCTTTTCCCTTGGAATCTGAAGATGACCTTTTATCCTTATAAGCATTAGACAATGGAACATTATGTTTCTTCATGATGTTGGTCAACTCATCAATATTTTTGAGATAACACTCATGCTCTTCATGACCCAATTTCTTGCAATAAGCACACTTCTTCTTCTCCTTATTGTTGTTGTTCCCCTTCTTTTTAGAATTTGAGGATTTTCCTTGTTGATTAGATTGTGATATTGTCTTTTCTACATCCTCAGATTTGTCTCTCTTCCACTTCTTCTTACCCTTTCCTTTATTTGAAGACTATCCAATTGAATGTTGAGAACCCTCATTGTTGGCCACCAATGCTTTGGACTTAGGTGATTTAAGAATCCCCATTGATTTCAACTTATTTTTTTCATCATCCAATAGTTTAGCATATTCATCAAAAGTGACTTTCTTGTAGGCAGACCCTAAGGTAGTCTTTGAGGTGTTCAAAGAAGATACAAATGTGGAATATTTTGATGGCAGCTTGTTATGTATGAGATATATCAGTCTATCATCTTTGATAGAACTTCCACAATTAGTAAGGTTTGTCCTTAATTAATTCACCTTGATGAAAAAATCTTGTATGGAATCATATGACTTAGGATCCAAGGATACAAGTTCATCTTTGATTTTGAAAATATCCTCTTCAGACACTTTCCCATAAAGGCTTTCGAGGGTATCCCAAGCTTCCTTGGATGTAGTACACTTCTTGATTAGATAAATGATCTTATCATCTACCCTCAAACATATATCACCTAGGGCTTTCCTATCTATTGCTATTAAATTTGAAATATCACTTGCAAAAATACTATCATCTATTGGTTTAGGAAGAGTACCATCTACATATTTTGAAACTCCATTATGCATTAAGTGATACAACATTTTGGTTGACCACGAAGCATAGTTATGCGGAGTTAATTTAGGAAATTTAAAGTTTCCCATAATGTAGAAAATGAAAGATAAGTGCAGAAAAGAGAGAACACAACACCAAGAACACCCCCCATTTTCACTAAATCAAGAAACCCTCTCAAAATAGATGCTTTGGGCACTTTATTAGTAGTACAATTACAATGGGCCACTAGCTAGTTTTGGCCTTTATGTACTTTTGATTTTGCTTGTTACAACCTCTTAATGGAGTACAAATATAAAACTTTACAATCTGCTACAATTCTGAAGCATTACAAAGAAAAGAAAGGCCCTATTGCTGAAAGTGACAATTTGTACATAAAACCTTACAATCTAATGCTAGATTTGGAAAGTAGATGAAAAAATACACACTTTCAAAAAAAATAGAACCTGTTTTTGACTCCATATGTGCCCATACGGAGTGTTTGAAGTTGCAAAATGTAGGATTATCCATGTACAATCACCAAAAAATGTAATTTTTGAACAATCTATGCACCAAAACTAGAAAATAGCTGCACCACTAAAAAATTTAAAAAATTCTACCCAATTTCAAAAAAAATCACACCTGATTTGGAGTCTAGATGTCTGAGTTATGCCCTCCTGAAATCAGATTGCAAAAACCAAAATGAATCTGGAGAGGGGTTGCATCAATGAATCATGGGTTTAAATTTGACAGTCATACAATCATCTTAGTAGTTATAATTGGCCTTAGAATGATGTCCAAATAGGCATCAAATTTAACATTAGGAACAGATGACATCAACATCTTCCAAGCCCTCTGATGACATCAGCAGAGTGTCAAGATGACATCATGTGTATGGATGGTACAAAAATTTTCCATGTGGCACTGACTGGGTTGATGATTGTGTTGCCATGTATCTGCGGACTGGGTCTCTACTGGCTGATTGGGTGACAACTCAGTGTTGACTGTGCAATTAGTTGTACAGTCTACGGGTAAGTTTGCAAGGCTAGCAAAACAAGAAACCATCGCATGGCAGGGGGAGGTGAGCATCTTCATGCCAGGATAAATGTCAAAAACTGTAGATTATTGCCAAATTTTTCAACTCACAGCCACCGGCAATGACTATCCACAGTCGAAAGAGTAGGTTCGTTGAGTTTTATAAAGGCGACACTAGGAATAGAATCTCAAGGCACAAATTTTTCATGGGTTTAATCCCACATTGGTGGGAGTTAAGAAACCCGGGCTATTTAAAAGTGCCAATCCACAATGTCAAATATGAACTCCTTGGTGGAGGTCATTGCCAGAATGTTGTGTCATGAGCAATGTTTGCCAGAATTGGGTTGAATTTGGGATGTGTGGCCCGGATTTAATTGCAGACTATAGCCTGTGATTTTTTTATTAGCCCTACAATAATAAATCTGAATATTCCACCAAAAAAAAATAGAGTTGAGCTGAGGTTTCACTACTCGATTTGGCAAAAAAATTTCTCTACTGATACTGATTTTGAAAAATAAATCCAAAAATTATAGAGAATTAAAATGATTCAAATATGAAAACAAAAATAATCAGATCAAATTAGATCATACCCGAACTGCAAATCAGGGCCTCCAGGTTCTTATTTGCAAAAAAAATTTGCCTCATGATCAACTTTCACCAAATATAGGCAAATTTATAGTTGATCTTCACTGAATCGACGCTCCAGATGCAACAGTGAGGTTAGATTTGGCTCTAGACACTCCCAATTTTTGTGGATCCTCTAGATTCATGTTGAGGTGCTAAAGCATGAATATTCTTGAACGACTATGTGATGAGAATCTTCCTCAGCTTTGATACCATGTAAGAATTTGGCTTAGGCCAGAATTGACCCAAGAACTAAAAAACTCAACACAAGCACATAGTAGACCAAAATAAATAGAGTATGATCAGAATGATGATATTCATTCAATAACTAGTTTAGAGTACACTAGGAGTGCTTGAATATAAAGGCCTTAGGAGAGCTTCCATAATGCATAGATGTCAGCATCATGATATGTCATACAACCAGACACATGTCCTCCAGATATGGGTTATCCTCCATTGAGCACGAGATTAAGTGCGATGATTTGAGGATAAGCCTACAATGGTGTAGCATGCAAATCAGTGGTGTAGACAACATGTGCTAAATGAGGAGTGTGGATAACTGTGTTGTCAACATGAAAACTTAGTGAATGATACATACTCCTATGTTGTAGACACCATGTGCATAATTAGAGGTGCGTAACTCAATGAGAGTACACAAACTCCTAAGTATCTCACCTAAAATAATAATTAATTAATGCAAAATAACTAAATAATGCATTAACCTAAGTAAACTCAAGTAAGTGTAATAAGTAAATACTTATTTACACCAAAAATAACCAAGGAATATACCTTCTTCACTTTTTGCATCTAGCTTACCATTCCTAAAATCTTTGAGAATATAACACTTGCTTCCAAATATCTTAAAATATTTTACATTGGGTGAGTATGCATACCATAGTTCAAAAGGGGTTGAATGAGTACCTTTATTGACTTGCACACAGCTCAAGGTATAGACATTTGTACTTATAGCTTCTCTGCAGTATTTCAAAGCAACATTTTTCTCCATCGTGAGTGTCCTACCATAGTCCATTACAAAAAATTTCCTCCTTTCAACAATTCTATTTTGTAGAGGGGTTCTAGGAGTAAATGTATGTCTTTTGATTCCTTTGTCATTACAAAATATCTCAAACTCATTTGATTTAAATTCTTGTCCTTTGTCAGATCTCAAACATTTCAAACTTTTACCTATTTCCTTCTCAACTCTTGCTAAGTACCATATAAACACTTGGAAAGCATCATACTTTTTTTTTAGAAACATAAATATCATCATTCTTGAATAATCATCAACAAGTAACTTAATTTACATATATCCTTTGTAGCTTTGTACTTCAATTGGTCCACACAAGTCAATATGAAGAATCTCTAATATTCATTTAGAGGTATGAGTCTTACTCTTAAAACTTGACTTTGTCATTTTACCTAACTGATATTTTTTGTAAATTATATTGTTAGGCTTCTTCAACTTAGGTAAACCTCTGACTCTTCTCATGTTACTAATATTGGTCAAGTTATCAAAATCAGCATGACATAACCTCTTGTGCTATAGCCACACATCATCAAATTCAACAACTAAATAAGTAGCATGTTCTATATCAAGGTAGAATATATAACCTCTACTTTGATTACCTTTTTTAATTAGTTTTCCATCAGTATAATATATATTAGCAATCTTGTTCTCAAACTTGACCTTGCAACTTAAATTTTTTAGTTGTGACACACTAAACAAATTATAGTTAAGTCCTTCAACATAATAAGCATTGTTACATAAAATCCTTGTTGTGAGCTTGATTGAACCTTTTCCTTTTATCAAAAAGGGTGCATCTTTACCAAACCTTACACTATTTCCATCATAATAATTGATGGTAATGAACTTACTTTTATCTCTAGTGATTTAATGTGAACACCCACTATCAATGATCCATTTTTCATTCTTGTTCATAGAAGACACTATTATAGTTGCCTCATCCTCATCATATTCATCCTTAATTGCAACATACACCACTTCATCATCATGATCTTGAAATCCATCTTTTGTTTTCTCTTCAGCAATGTAGCAATACTTCTTGCCTTTATCTTTGTAATCTTTTTTTTCTTTTATCTCTTCTACTTGTGTACTTGTCTCCACCTTTGTAATTATTCTTCTCTAGACATCTAGTATAAATATGACCAACCTCATTGCAATTGAAACACATGATAGGTAACGTACCTTTGAATTTTCCTTTACCTTTGTGTAATTTCCTTGCTAGTAGTGCGTCAAGTTTATCTACATCTTCCTCATCTATGTCATTTTCACTGAACACATTTTTTTCCTCTTTCTTCCTTCTTCTCATTAGGTTCCTTCAATGAAAACTTAGCTTTGAAATTAGATTCAATATTTTTAGGTTTGTAATTATCAAAATTAGATAGCTCAAAAGTAGTGAGCCTACATACTAGACCTTCAAGAGTCGGACCATTCCATGGCATACATCTTAGTTCTTCTATTATAGAAACTCTAATAGAATAAATGGGCAACAATGTTCTCAAAAAATTTCTTAGTATAGTATCATCATCTATTTTACCACTAGCTCCTCTTATTGCATTAACACAATCTTTCATCCTAGAGCAATATTGAGCAATATTCTCACCTTCTGTCATTCTCATATCATCGAACTTACCTCTAAGACTTTTAGATTTGGCTCTTAGAATATTTTTATCACCTCCATAGATAGTGTGTATAGTATCCCACATTTTTTTTGCACTATCATAGCTCTTGATATCATCAAACTCATCATAACTTAGGGAAAAGACAATCTCCAACATTGTCTAGTTGTGTTCTTTCTTCTTTTTCAGAGCTTCAATAGTTACGACTCCAATAGGATCAACATGCTCAATAACAATGGTAGTTTTTGCATGATCTCCAAGACCTCCTAGTTGTAGCTTCATCAAAAAAAAATTTGTAGGAAAGTTATCTCTATTAAGCTTAGGTACCTCTCTTTTTGACATCTTGATCTTTGTGCTTTTAGTACCTTCAAACTAGTCCTCTTAAGAAAATGACTTTGATACCAATTGTTGAAATTATTTAGAATAACTAAGAGATGGGGTGAATTAGTTAAGGTCTATATGTACAATTAAAAAAGTTTGCAACTTAGTGAACCCATATCCATAAAACATTTTCATAATGAATGAATTCATTGGCTCATAGAATCACTTAAACTACTAGGTTACTATCAAATGTTCTTTGCAGAAATGTAAATATGAAACATAAGAGATTCTATACCACATTTGACACAATGATTTAACATGGAAACCCAATTTGGGGAAAACCACTAGTAACATGCTACTCATTCTCACTCATCTAAAGTGATGTCTTGTGAATGGCCAACCCTATTAAAATTTACAATGTACATTTTAAAATGTGTCCTAGTTAAAGGATTTCAATCACCCTATTAGGAGTGAGCATTGCTAAAGAACTTTAGATCATTCACTAGGAATGTCACCCGGTTAAAGGATTTACAAATGACTATTAGGTCAACCTTAATCAAATGGATTTATCTTAGATTGGTATAATGACTAGAAAGTAACAATAAGGCTTGATCTAATAACAACTTACAACTCCATTTGCAGATTACATATCTCTATTTTAGTCGTTCATTCACTTCTAGAAACTTTCTCCTTCCATTCCCTTTGAATTTTCCTCAAAATAGTTCATCTTGAATTATGTGCCACCAGCTCATCAATTTTATCTTCCACGTAGTTCACACAATCCAAGAAATTAAACTTGTCAACTCAGATTGATTGAATTCACAATCTTTCTCATAATGTTGACACTTGACATTAACTAGCTTTTGATGCCAAACACATACTACGTTGCTTGATATCCTCTATCAAAACACTCAACATGAACTAGATTTTACCATCAAAACTTTACTTAGCTTACACTATTTCACTCGGCTTATATTGAAATTGATTTTTCTTGGCTCCGAGTAGTTTTCTCCTCATCTTACACTAACTTTTCTCAACACCTACTATGTAGAATGTTAATCTTGACAAAAATACTTCATTTAACTTGTTCTTATGAACTTAATTAGTGTAACCATCCTTTGCAACCTTAAGTAGATTATTAATGAACTATAATATCATTATCTTAACTAATCCTTGTACTCATTTTCCATATCACAACTCAGCCTTTCCTCTTGGTGTTATTATTACCTCATTTGATCAAATCCTCTTTATTGATCAAATAAATGATATTACTTAAATCATATACACAATTTTCTCACCAGCAAGTAGCAGGTTTGGAATCAGTGACAAAATAATGATTAAAACACATTATCATACTTGTATCAATCTATTTCAACAAGTCTAGATCACCAACTGGATAAGAACACCAAGAAGAATCTACACTTGTAACCTTAGGTCCACCAAGAAATTTTCTATTTCTCAAGCCTCAACTGCTAGCCCTACTCACATACTCACAACTCCACCACACTCCTTCTATAAACTATCTCACATTTGACACTCTATCCATAGACTCAAAAAAACTTGTCCTTCAACTACTATATGGTTAACTTAGGATCCACTCCTCCTAAAAATTAATCAATCCATAAAGACTCCATAAGACCCCTCCTTATACCCAACTTGGCCACAATTCAACCCATTTCATTATGAATTAAATTAAATCCCTTACATTAAATATATGTTGAGCCACAATTTGGCCACAACACAAATTAAATACCCAAAGTTGTCTCACTGACAAATTGACACCTACAGGAACCAAGACTAGACCAAGTGTCTGGAAACCAAGCCAAGCCATAGGCATTGCCAAGTTGTCAATGCATGATGAGCTCCCAACACATGTCGAGTATTGTAGTGAATGCCAACAACCAATACATGCTAAGAAACCAACACCTATTGAGCACAACACATGCCTATAAATAGAATATGTCAACCTCCAACAATAATCAAGCCCCTTTAATGACTAAGATCCTTAGCCACAACTATACCCAACAATGACCAATCACCATTCCTTCTTCTTTAACTAAGCACCAAGATTATCCACCAAGCCCATTTGGTCAAATCTCCAACTAAGAAACATCATACCAACATGCAAATCATCCACATCTACATCATTTTGTCAAATACCAAAATCTCAACCATCTAATCAGTATGCTCACTCCCAAGAACAAACTAAACATAATGCTTCATCAAAATAACCACATCCACAGTAGCAACTAGTGAATCCACACTAGTAGAAAAAATTCTACATTAGTTACAACATGTAGATCTCCATCAACACATTTCAAAGTCACAACACTAGCAATCTCATTGCTCACAACAAGATGCTCTGCAGCATACAACTTACCACCAACAACAACTGGATCATCCACAATCAAGTGATCTAAAATCTCCATGTCAAATCCAACCTATTGATCATGAAAACCAATATCAACCTGAGCATCAAAAAGGTTATGAATATCCTTAGTAATAACCTTGAGTTTCTCTATAGGTTCTTGTTGGTCATTTTTGCCTTCCCACCAATATTTCCATATTGGATTTCAAATCTAGTTAACATTCATAATATTCAAATATTCAAATATGTGGCATAAAAATATGATATATTAAAATTAGGTTATCACCTAATTTTCCTAAATGTTTCATGATTTAATATCTTTTTAGGCCTATATTTCACCCATTGTCAGATCTTCTCATGATCCATGACCACTGCTTTGTCACTTTGTAGAAGTGCTCATTCTTTATTTCAAGTGACAAAGTGACATTACACTATGTGTATGTGTGGGTCCAAGTTTCTTTGATGGGTTGTCTTTTAATTGTGCTAAAATTTTGGCTAAGTTGGAATACAAAAGGATTTTATTTGGTCAAAGTACTGACAATTTTAAAAGGTGGAACACATGTTTCATCCACTATTAGATCATCCTAGATTGAAGATGATCTACAGTCATCATTATGTCACTATGCAGAGATGCATGGGAGTTATTTTATGCAACATAATGATGGCTTGATGTGTATTTTTGTGATTTCATTCCTATCAGAGCCACAAAGGGGGACTAATTAGAACCACAATGTGCACATTTTGGGACATGATGGAGATATTGCATCATTTCATTGGCTAAGGTGCTAACTCTGCAAAGAGGTGGGCCAATTTATGTTATGCCATTAGATGGTCATAGATCAACATCTCTTGTTATGTCACTATGGGAAAATGATTTTCCTTTAGTTATACTAACATACTGAGGATTAGACACATGTCATTGCGAGCCAAGGTGGAGAGTAGTAGTTTTCAACGATAGTTAAGTTGATAGTTTCATAAGGTAGTCACAGTTAGGGTTTTAAAAGGTCATGTGGTTAGTTTGTTAAAGTAGTCAAAGACATGAAGACTCTATGAGGTAAAAGAAATTAATAACATGATTGGCCCACATGGCTTATTCTAGTTGTGTGATCAGGTTGACCTACTAACTTTATTGATTCAGGAACCAAGAATGAGGAAAGATAGGGTTTTTAAGCGTGACCCGATCTTCTAATCGATCCCAACCACTACAGCATTATTGTTACACTATGAAAAATTTAGGGGCATCCCTTCCACTACCTAATTATCTATTTTTAGGGTTCTAACATTAATTAACATCATTTCCATCACTTTAGGGTTTTCTCTAGTTAGGGTTTCCATGATTTTCACATCTCTACAAGTGTACTAGATCAGATGTTTTGTTTAAATTTCCTTGATTGTTCTCTAAGGCACTTAATGAAAATGGTTGAGCTTGGCTTCTAGGACAAGATATCTTAATTATGCTTGAGCTATAAAGGAAATTTTTTTAATAATTGTAATGGTTTTCATCTTTCTCTAATTCTCTATTATTGCTTCTATGCATACTACTATAATTTCTCATGCCTTTGAGTCATTGTAATCCTCTTCTTAGTCTCTTTTAGCCATTAACATATTGTGCAAGATTTATTTGCCTCTAGTTGATGTTCTTGTCTAAATTATTCAAGTTACATTATTGTATCTATTTTTACATTTGAATGAAATTAGGTGAGGTTTCTTCCTATAGTATTCTCTCTTTTTTTTATCTACATGTGGTTTTTAGATTAAGGAAAGCCTAAATTGGTATTCTTTGACGTTATAATTGGTTGACTATGCATTTATGGGTAGAGATAAGATCAAACACTCTATTTTGGTGCATCACCTCCTTAGATTAGATTAGGTAGTTTTCTTCTATGCATTCCTTCTCCCTTTTCCTCTCAAAGAGTAGTTAGGTGCATCTTCATAGCAAAGGAAGTTCGCTTTCTTTGGAGACTCAACCTCATAGTTCTAGTCCCATAGCTTAGAGGTTGTTTTCATGTTTCACAAGGTTTTCCTTAGGTAAAAATGTCACTAATACATTTGGTACCAAATTGCAATGAAGGGTTTTGTGACAATAGATTTTGGCACACCCATTGGGACAAAAGATTCAACTACATAAGTCCACTAACTAGCCAGTTGAGCCTAATCCATTGAGAAATTGGGTTTTTTTTGTAGTTTCATTATCCTTTGGAGGCATTAAATTAAACACCATGGTGATTCTAGTACATTGTTGCTGGTTTCACACAAACATAGTGTTGATATGTAAAGATCGTCCTTGATCTTTTTTATTTTAAGTTTTTCTATGAAATTGTAGTTTCTTATGAAGCTCCAATCATGAATACATTTCATAGAAATAGTTACTATTACCCCCAATATCATGAGAAAATTATCACTTAGCCCTCCCATTCCCTATGTCAGTCACAACTTGGTTATGACCAACAAGATTATCCAAATCACCAGAGGGAGGAAATATCAAGCTCATTTATAGATTCCTCCTTAGTTTCAGTCCCCCTTGCAACACCAAATGACCCACTCAATTGCCCACCAAACCTTATCACATTCCCAAGACCATGATGGAGGAGATTTTTAGCTACATAGATAGTCTTTCCTCTACCTATTCTAGCCTGGGAAAAACTTTTGAAAATTTCCACAACCCTTATGAGCCTTCATATGGTGGGGACCTTCCTTACTTCATTCTCCTCATGAGGTCTTGGGTTGATGAAATTTATAGAGCTAGGTAGACATGGTTTCATACCTCTTATACCTATGAGGTGGTGAGTGAGATTGTAATACTTTTTAGATGGGATAGGGAGGCTCTCTCTCATTTTTAGTGGGAGAAGGAGCAAAGACAGATAAGGATCAATGAAAAAAGAGAATAAAAAATGAGGGAGTTGGTGTAGGTAAAGCTTAGGCTTGCGAAACCACAAAAGGCTAAAGTATAGGATCCTCCATGGAGGAAGTTTTCTAATTTTAGATAAAGTAGCCCTCCCCAACCCCCTATTTCAAGCTACCTTGAACCTCACTCTACAATTTAGATGTCTCTACATGCCAAAGAAGAAGATGCCTCCCTTCTCCCAAATATGTCATTACAAGCTTCAAGAATCTCCCTCCCTCACAAGAACCTCTTGTTGTAGCCCCTCTACCCCCTATGAAAGAATGTTGAGTTAGTCATGAACCCCTCAGACCTCAGACCTATCACTATTTCCCTATTTCAAGATGGACTAGTTGTATGGATTCCTAACGATCCAAATATGGAGTTTTGGGAGAGTGAGTCAAAGCCCACTAGGCTTCCATGGGAGGAGTTGCAGCCTATTGAGGTGGAAGAGGAGGTATTTGTTGAGCCAAAGGAAGAGGATCTATTCCCCTTATCTAAAGAGTTTCCTTCCTTTGTTGAAGAGGAACTAGGAAGGGTTGTTCCTTCTCTTGAGGAAAAAATCATGGATTTTAAGCCCTTACAAGAGGATGGAGATCTACTATTGAAAAAGGAAGAAGATCATCCACTATAGTAGATAGTCCTCCATGATGAGGAGGATAGAAAAGAGAGCCTCAAGGATAGCTTTGTCCTAAAAGAGGAATATGCTAACCTACATGAGGTTTCCACTCAACCTATGCATGTCATTGCAACTATAATAGAGGAGATCAATGATGAGGATGATATTTTTGATGAGTTGGATCTTATCTTCTCCTCCATGGATGTGAGTTGTCATCTTCTATACATGAAGAGCATGTTCCACTATAGCAACAAGTGGAAAGCCACAGCATATTAGTAGCTCCTGAGGAGGTGGTTCAAGAATGACATTAAGACAAGGCGGAGATTCTTTCTTCATAGGAGTCATAGCTAAACTAGTTAGAGAACACCATTGAAGTGCACAATCAAGTGGTTAAGGATGATTCCTTTGGCCCTGCACCATCAAGGGGATGCACCATAAGGCATCTAGCTCTACAAAAAATAATCAATTTTTCCCTAGTCATGCTTACACTTGAGCATGAGAGTGAATTCTACAAGGAGGAGTATATATGTTTTGCTCCACAAGAAAACACACCAATGTTGGAAAGCTTCATTATTTCCAACATTGGGAGGAAAGTATTTTGTATAGCAGCATGTTTGTCACACTTGCTATTATTTTTAGTTGCCCTTATGCATGGAACAAGAAATCAACTCGTGAGGAAGGGCAACTACTTCAAAAAACTAGTCAATGGGTTTGTTTAACCTTGCATATATGAGTATTTCATGTATATATTTAGGTAACTTTCCTTCCTATGGTTTCTTATTCTCCAAGAAGTGTGTGATTACATGTATTTTTTGTAGAGGTTGCAAAGGATTTTGATTCCTGGTTTCAATTGTAGAGAGGCAGTTTTGAGGTTCCTATGCATGTTTTTTTGCAATTTTAGGGTTTTGCTAGTGGATTCTCATAATTTATATGACTCTATTTCCTAGTGGATGAATAGGCTATTGGTCTATGTATAGCTATCTTTCATCCCCCTAAGTTTCCAAATTTGTTGGTCATTTTTGCCTTCCTGCCAATATTGCCATATTGGAATTCAAACCCAGTTAACATTCATAATATTCAAATACTCAAATATGGGGCATGAAAATACTTTATATTAAACTTAGATGATCTCCTAAGTTTCCTAAATTTTTCTACAATTTAATATCTTTGTGGGCCCATATTTCACCCAGTGTCAAATCTTCTCATGATCCAGGGCCACTGCTTTATCCCTTTATAGAAGTGCTCATTCTTTATTTCATGCGACAAAGAAACATTGCACCATGTGTATGTGTGGGTCCAAGTTTCTTCAATGGGATATCTTTTTATTATGCTAAAATGTCAATTGAGTTGGCATACATAAGCCTTTTGGTTGGTTGAAGTACCGATAGTTTTAGAAGGTGGACTACATGTTTCATCCACCATCAAATCCTCCTAGATTAAAAATGATCTATGGTCATCATTATGTTTCTATGAAAATATGTGAGGGAGTTATTTTATATAACATAATGATGGCTTTAAATGTGAATTTTGTGATTTCATTCCTGTTAAAGCTACAAAAGGAACTAATCAGAACCACAACATGGACATATCGGGACATGGTGAAAATATAGTGTTTCATTAACCGAGGTTTTAACTCTGCAAAGAGGTGGTCAAATTAATGTTTTTTTCATCAGATGGTGGTGGATCAACATCTCTCATTATGTCTCTCTTGGAAAATGATAAACCTTTAGTTAGAGTGACATAGCAAGGATTGGACACGTGTCTTTATGGGGCCAAGTGGAGAGTAGCAGTTTACAATAGCAGTTAAGTTTGTAGTTTCATAAGACAGACACGATTAGAATTTTAAAAGGCAGAGAAGCTAGTTGGTTAAAGTTGTCAAATATGTGAAGACTCTATGAGGTGGTGAAAAGAAATAACATGGTTGGTCCATAAGGCTTATTCTAGTTGCATGACTAGGTTGACCTGCCAAATTTCCTTATTCATGAACCAAGAACAAGAAAGATAGGGTTTTTTTGCATGATTCTAACTTCTAATCAATCACAACCACTCCAAAGTTATTTCTATGCTAAAAATAATGAAATTCCATCCATTCTACCACCTAATTATTTATTTTGAGGGTTCTAACATTGATTGGTGTCATTTCTATCACTTTAGGGTTTTCTCTATTCAAGGTTTTCATGATTTTCACATCTCTACAAGTATACCAGATCATATTTTTTTTTAGATCACCTTAATTATTCTCTAAGGCACTTAATTGGAGTGGTTGAGCTTTGCTTCTAGGAGAAGATATCTCAGTTATGCCTGAGCTATAAAGGAAAATTTTGTAATCTTTGTAAGGTTGATGATCTTTCTTTGAGCAATTGTAATCCTCTATTGAGTCTCTTTTAGCCATTAACATATCGTGCAAGGTTTCTTTACCTTTGGTTGATGTTTTTGTCTATATTCTATAATTTACATTATTGTATCTATTTTTACATTTGAATGATATTAAGTGAAGTTTCTTCCTATAGCATTCTTTTGTTTTCTGATCTACATGTGGTTGTTAGATTAAGCAAAGCCTAAATTTGTATTCTTTGAGGTTATAACTAATTGAATGTGCATTTATGGGTAGAGATAAGATCAAACATTCTATTTTGGTGCATCACCTCCTTAGATTAGATTAGGTATTTTTCTTCTATGCATTCCTTCTCTCTTTTCATATCCAAGAGTAGTTAGGTGCATCTTAATACCAAAAGAAGTTAGCCTTTTCCAGAGAATCAACCTCATAGTTCAAGTCCCACAACTTAGAGGTTGTTTCCATGTTTCACAATCTTTTCCTTAGGTAAAAACTTTGGAAAAGGGTGTAAACATTTTTGACAATAGTTTTGTATTAGACTCCACGTACTGATCAATAAAACCAACCTCTTCCACTTTGACCTTTCTATGCCATCTTCTCTCTTGAACAATTCTTCTAACTAACCAAATAACTCTTTTTTTTATTAGTAGACTCCAACTCCATAAGCATCTATGGAATGGTCTCCTCATCATATCCTTAACATGATTTCCAAACTAGCTTCAAACCAAGAAAACACCTCCTTAGCTCGATTAACCAAACTAGCTTCAAACCAAGAAGACAACTCCAAAAGCATCCTCTCCACCGCATCATGGAGATTATCAATCATCTTGGGGTCCAATCGTCTCAGAGCCATCTCCCAAGATCTTCACAAACTCTCTACAACAAATCCTTCCCATGCAGCTTACGACAACCTCAAATTGTTTGCAAGTCAAATCACAACCTACCACCTTGCATAAACAACTAGGAACAAATCTCAAGTCCAAGAATATGGGTATGCAATACACATCACACAAAATATCTATGATCATGCATCAATAAGATCAATCTTATATCTTTGCATCCATTGATCTATCTACAAGCCCTTTGCAATTTTAAGTTAGATCCATGATCTGCCACCTCACAACCAAGAGATCTATGACTCTAAAAAGAATAATCCACCACCAGATCAATATCTTCTTAGATGGCCTTCTCACAACTGAAGTCCTGGAGCAAACTGCCTCAACTTTGGCAATTGGTCTACACACTTAGGAACACCTTTGATATGATACTATCTGATGGATTGCAAGGTAGGAGAATCCCCAAAGGAGATGTCCTAGCCCCCAACAAATAACCATCCAATGGAAAGATAACAACAATGCAAGATCTAATACCAAATCATAGCTCTATATTCATAAAATAATTAATTACATGCAATCTATCAGGCTATAAGGCCTTCTTGATTATGACCAATTACAAAGAATGTAATTGTTCTACAAGACCCCTCAAGATCCAATCCAAACCCTAGCTAGTCTAGATCCAAAAATACATTATAACATCAAGAAGAATCTACAATTGTCCCCTCAAGTCCACCAAGAAATCCTTTGGTTCTAAAGCCTCAACTACTAGCCCTCCTCACAAACTCACAACTCCAACAAAATCATATTTGAAACTACCTCACATTTGGTACTCTATCCAGAGAATCGAGAAAAATTTCCCTTTAGATATTCTATGTTGAACTCGAGATCCATTCCTCTTGAAAATTAAGGAATCCATAAAGACTCCACAAGACCCTTACTTATACCCAACTAAGCCATAAGTCAGCCCAATTCATTATAAATTAAATTAAATCCCTTATATTAAACAAACATTGAGTCATAAGTCATCTACAACATAAATTAAATACCTAAAGTTGGATAAAACATGAATTAAATAGATAAAGTTAGAACACTAATAACTTAACACTTATAAAACCAAAAGCAGACCAAGTGCTAGGGAAACCAATACAAGCATTAGCCAAGTTGAAGGCACTACCAAGCTCCTAATGCATGTTGAGCTCTCAAGACATGTTGAGTAATGTAGTGAATTCCAAGCAACCCATACATGCTAAGTAACCAACATCTACCAAGCACAATAGGTGTCAAGCAACACAAGATGCCAAGCTCCAACAATGAATGAGCCCCCTCAGTGGCTAAGCTCCTTGGCTAAAACTATACCCAAAATTGATTGAGCACATTTTCTTCTTCTTCAACCAAGAACCAAGCTTATCTACCAAGCCCATTTAGTTAAGCCTCCAATAGAGAAACACCATAGAGATGACTAAGTACCTCTAGCTTTTGATAAAAATGCCTAAATCCTCAAGAACCTTACATGCCCTTGCATCAAATCTAGTGAATTTCTTAACAAATATCTTTTGATTAGAGAAGTATTTAGTGTAGTGAGATGCAATGAGCTAAGAAATAATTGTATTTGGAAAAGAATTTATTGTTGGATAGTGTTGATGTATAGTTTTATTATTTAGTGAGGATTGTATAAAGGCTACTTGGATAGTAGGTTTAGTGATCTTCCTAATCAACTCCTAACAGGGTTGGCACAACTCCTAATATGGTTGGAATCTCCTAGTATGGATTCAAAGTCCCCTAATAGGGATTGATATGTACTCAATATATTTCATTGACTCCTAACAGGGTCCTTCCTCTTATAAGGAATTTATATGTTACAACATCATTTTTTGGGTAGCATCCCCACTGGAATTTTCCCTCTAATCAAGGGTTTCCCTATTTAATAGATCTATTTTTATTATATGTGACAATATTTATGTGGTTATTGCATCTACTATTTATATGTTTTGAAATTAGAAGGATATTGAGACTTGTTTTAATTGCATAATTGGTTTTCTCTATCCCTCCTAGTTATCTTTGTGGAATTTGGTTTCTAACAATTGGTATCAAGGCATTAGGTCCTTGAAGAAAAATCTTAACATCTTAAGGATATCTATGACATAGTTCAAGAAAGAAAGTCCAAAGTTTAATGGATTTAACTATGATAGTTGGAAAGAAAATATGAAGACACATTTTCTATGCATGGATCAAGGTTATTGGTTGATTACTAAGAGAAAGAAGGATATTATTGAAGAAGAAAAGCTTGAGTATTGTGATAAAAGAAATAATTATTTATTCATGTTCAATATGTCTGCTAGAGAATTTCTATTATTAGTTCTTCTTGAAAGTGAAATTGCTCAAGTAAAATCTTTAAGATTAGCTCATGAAATTTGGACTACTTTGCAAAGTACACTTGAAGAAGATAAGTATGCTTAGAAGGTTAGATTAAAGAAATTTTTATGATTATTTCAAGATGCTAAAATGATGGAAGATGAATATGTAAGAAGTTAGTTTTGTAGAATACCAAAGATTGTTATAAGAATTAAGACTTGTGTGAGAGAAAAGCTTGAAGATTGAGTTGTATTAAAAATATTGAAGACCTTGACGCCTACATATAGACATACAACACAAATGATTGAACAATTCATTCCTTTGGAAAAATACTTTACCAAGAAAACTCTTCTTGGAATACTACAATGAGTAGAGATGTGGATGAGAAAGAGTGGAGAATTGCCTAGGGTTGAAACTAGTTTCAACGCATTGAGTGTTCAACCTATGTTTACAAGGTGTGCAAGTACAAGTGGATATTATGCCAATAGAAACCAAAAAAAAGTTTAAGAAGACAAGAATAATGAGGAAGGTATTTAATTTTTTATGAAGAGATAACCTAATGTTAACAAAATCTTTAAGTGTTTGACTTGTAATGAGCTTGGCCATTATTCTTCTAAATATCCTAAGAGAGTAAAGAAGTATAAGAAGCCCTATAAATCAAGAATGTGTAAGTATTGAATTTTTGCAAATAATGAGGAATTTCATGCTAGGATAGAAGAATCCTTGAGTGAAAGTGGTGATAGGAATGATGAAATAGGATTTGTATCTATTAAAGAACAAGTTAGAGAAGAAAAAATATTAGTATCACAAGTTGAAAAGAAGAAATTTTATTGGATTATTGATAGTGATTGTTTCCATCACATGAATTTAGATATGAATAAGTTTGTTTAATTCCATAGCTATGATGCAATGCAAGGTAGGAGAATCCCCAAAGGAGATATCCTAGCCCCAAATAATAACCACATAGTGGAAACACACCACAAGATAACAACAAGGAAGATTTGATACCAAATCACAAGTCTTTATTTATAAAATAACTATTTACATGCAATATGTTTGGTTATAAGGCCTTCTAGGTTAGGGATAAATATAATAATAGTTTTGCATGATCCCACAAGATCCAACTCACAAAACTAATCCCAGATAGTCCATATCTGCACACTGGTAGAAACCAACAAGGAAGATCTCAACTTGTGCTTGCAATCCCACCAGGCAATCTCCTTTGTTACCAAGCCACATCTACTAGCTCTTCAAATTTCACTCCTCCACTTCATCTCCTTATCCAAGATGGATGATCCTATGTAAAGACTCCAAAAGTATACTTACATATACCTAGCTAAGCCACAAGTTGGCCTAGCAATTACAAAATAAATAAAACCCCTTGCACTAAATGCATATTTAAGCCACAAGTCAACTCACAATGAACATTAAATACAAAATGTTAACCCTTGCATTAACCCAAAATTAACACCCAATAACCACACAAAAATACTTAAGACAAGCCCCAAGTTTACAACACATATTAAATTCACATAGAAGAGATAACCAAGACCACTCATAAGTCCACAAAAAATCTCAAATTGATCCACATCATGATCACACACCAAATGCACCAAGAACTCCGATTGGCACCAACACACTGTTGAGTGTCAGCAAACTCCCATCCATTTTTGAGTAACCAACACATGTCAAGAAGCCAATACATGCCAAGCACAATAGTGAGTACTGAGCCCCTTCAATGATCAAGTACATCAACTAACACTACTTTTAACAATGACCGAGCACCACTCCTTTGGTGACCAAGTCCACAACTCCAAAGCCAAATACCCCCAACATGTAGGATCAAAAGAAAGCCTAGGATTCTCTTGCATCAAAAACTGCAAGTTCAAGAAGATGTTCTAGAAGCTAGCAAAAAATCTTCTAGGATTCAACACATAAATCCCAAACTGGTTCTTCACATAGATATCCTCCAAGTCTTCAACTTGCACACTCTTTCCCTTATTTTTCTTCTTCTTAAAATCCATCATAGATGTTCCATAGGTCTACTTTCCATGCTGATCTACAACCTTCTTACAATTTCTAAACTCAACTCAACTACCAATACTCAAGTTCCTCCTACCGAGCTCTTCATTCTACAAAGGAATCAAGGAAAACTTCATGCTACCTTTCTCAATAGTAAACACATTCCTAATAGGGTTGGAATCTCCTGATAGGGATTCAATTTCTCCTAACAAGGCCCATCCTCTAACAAGGAACTTATATATCAATCTATTATCTAGTGGGTATCATCCCCACTGGGGTTTTCCCTTCGCCAAGGCTTTCCTAGTTAACAAAATATGGTGTTATGAGTTATTTTTGTGCATTGTTACTATTACTATTTACCATTCCTTTATTTATTTTTTATGCATGGTTTAAAGTAAGAAATAATTTCTAGTTGGTGACTAAAGTTTGTAGATTACTGATTGATTCCCCTTTAAATAATCTTTATTTCTAACAATTGGTATCAGAGCTAGGTTACTTTGAAAAGGCTTAAAAACTTGAGTAAGATCCCTATGGATATGGAATAATTGATGAAGAACTTTGAAGAGGCTCTTAAAAAAATTGATCTCCTTACTGAAGAAAGAGATACGTTGAAGGATAGATATGAAGACTCCAAAGTATACATTGGTCAATTTAAGGAGAAGATTGAACATCTCAAATCCAAGCTCAAATCTACTAAATCTGAAACTAGTGAGGATGATTATTCAAAGCTAAAGATTCAGTATAAAATTTTGAAGCATGAATTGAAAATTACAAATCTAAAGTTGACTTTGAGGAATGATCTTAGCAAAATTGAGTTTGATCTGAAAACTAAAAATGCAAATATTTGAGCTAGTTTGGCAAAGAAGACATCTGAGTTTGAAACATTGAAAGAAGATCATAAAGAGGTTCATATGTATAATACTATTGTGAAAGATGAATTAGCTCAGTGTAAGTAGCAGCTTGAGAATCTTTACTCTAGCAAAGAAAAGCCTGATGATTCAATATCAATACAGAGACCTACTTATGATAAGATTGGTCTTGGTTATCTAATTAACATGTCTAAAAAGAAACCTAAGATTAGATCATATCAGAAAGAAAAAGGTAAATCTAATGATAAGATTGAATCCAGTCAATTTTCTAATAAATCTAAAGAAGTTTACCAAAATAATGAAGTTGAAAGTTTGAATGAACCAAAGTAAGTGGAATCTCCTAAGGAAACTAGGTATGAATTTAGAGGTAAGTGTTTTTTATTCAATGAAATAGGACATATGAAAAGAGATTATACTAATAAGTTATTTAATCATGTTAAGCACTTGTATTGTTATAATTATCATGGTATAATTCATAAAGAAATTGATTGTAGGAAACCTAAGTATGATAATGATAGAAGGAATAGTAGAATCTCTAGAAATACTAAGCCTAAATATAGAAGAAGATCTAATGAAAGTACAACAAGAGAAGGAAGATCTTACGAATATAGAAGATAGATCATGTGCAAGTGTAACAACTTAGGAAACATTGCTCAAAATTGTCATGTACCTAATAATTAGAAAAATCCTAGAAGCAGAGCACCAATATGTCAGTTATGCAACAACTTCGAGCATACAACAAAGTATAGTATAATGGACAAAAACTTTGGAGATAGAAGGAACAATAGAAGAAACTTTAGGAATAGAAGGAATGATGGAAAGAACATTGGAAATGATAGAAAGAACCATGAACAGAATTCTAGAACTAATTAAGACAATAACAAAAAAAAGAAACTTTGTCAATGAACTTAGAGAAGAACTTAATGAGGCATTTGTAAAAGAAGTAGATATGTCAAAGGAAAAGATAGATGATGATGAGATAGGAAGATCAAAGTTAGTTATTGATTTTGATTTAACTATGTTTAATTAAGCTTGTTTACAACATTAGAATTCAAGAACTTTATCCAAAAACCAAATTAGAAATAGAAAAGTTGGGAAAAGGTGTATCTAGTTAAGTTTAGATGGTACCTAAGCTCACTTGTAATTTGGAGCTTATGTAAACAAATTATGAAGGAATTCAGAGTTACTCATATTATAGAAAAGGTTAATTTTGTAGTAGAAGATGAAAAGTATGTTTTTGCAAAGAATTTAGTGAAGCAAAGTTCAATAGAGTTTTGTCATGATGAGAAATAGCTATGGAAAATCTTAGATGCCATTTGAAGATTAGATAAATGATCTTGTGTAGTTAATTGATTGTAGAATTTAATTAATAGCTTTTTCATGTTTGCAAAGTATGTAATTAAAGTAAGCTCAAGCTAATGAAATAAATGGAGTACAGAATTGATTTTCACTTCATTGTGAATACATCCAAAGTGAAGAGCACTCAGAAGTGACTTGTCAAAGCAATTTCAAAGAAAACCCTATTTTTGGACAGAGATATTTTATCACTTTTTCTCAAATTTGTTTGGTAAAAGTTCATATTTGATAAAATTATGGATATATCAGTAGCGCATAATGTTGACAATGAGGATAGACCTAAGTTGAAGATTGTTTCCATAAAACCTACTAAAGGAAAGCCTAACTCAGCATTATCAATCACTCCAAACAACGTAGTATATCTTGAAGATGTAGGAAGCTAGCTTAATAGTAAATTTGAGTCTATTGGTAGTGAATACATGAACAAGGATATGGAATTAGTTTTCAATCATGACATGACTATGAATCCTAAATTTGAATGCCTAAGGGAACTAGACCTAATCAAATATCATTTCTACCATGAATTGGACATAGATGAATGGACACATATCATATTAAGTAGGATACATCATAGGAAAATATGGATGTAAGATAATCTAACTGGTATTTTCTTTGACCTTATTCATGAGGTAACTGATCTTAATAAACAAGATAATGTACTTATAGGTGAGAAAATGGTCAAGAAGAAAGTTGAGAGTTATACCAAAGTAGTGTATAATGGAAAGGCTATGGTGATTACCACCATCAAGCAAGATAATGTAAGATTTTTGAGTAGAATCATTGCCTATTCAGTGTGTGCAAGCTCAAAGATTGATGAACTATTAGTTGGATTCATCTATGTAGCATATAAGATATGTGTAGAAAAGTAACAAGTAAATCTTAGTGAAATTCTAAGAATGAAATTGTTAAAGAAGCTAGAAAATATTAAGAGGACTAAGAATAGTGTATTTAGATCTCATTCATTGATCAATCACATATTATTTCATGCACTTAAAATATTTCTATATTTATTAGTCACCAAGATAATGAGTAGTGATAGATGTACAATGGAGAAGATAACAGAAGTATGCAGAAGGTAACCTATAGATAAGATATTGGACAATTGAAACCTGATAATGAAAAATTTTTAGAACAAAGTGAGATAGAGATTCAAAATTGCACCTGCAACTATAGGTAAATTTGAAGAAGACATTTGTAGTATGGTTGATATAGATTATACTTATATACAAGTAGTAGAACCTAAGGAAATATTTCTTGATCCCTTGGGTTATGAATTAAATAATGATACAATAGTTAAATTATATTGATTTATTATTGAAATCATAGAAAGATAAAGTAGAATACAAATTTGAAACTTATAATGAGATTACTCATCCAACTCATCAAGAAACCTTGGATAAGACATCACAAAAGAAGATAGATTATATTATTAAGAAAGTCTTATTAGAGGCTGGTATGATTGAGAGTGAATCTAAGGTAGCCAGGAAAATTATGAAACAAGGCATACTGAATATACAACCTTTGTCAGTATCTATTGTAGATACATCTTTGGAGCAAAGCATTCCATATGCAATAGTGTCAAATGTTCAACCTAGTGAGACAAAGTGAAAATCTGAGAGATTGATGAAGTGATGACCACTAAGACAAAAAGGGTAAAGTAGTAAGTCATTGAACAAGGAAAAAGGAAAAAGACATTGTTGACAATTGTTGAGTCCAATGATGAAGAGGAATAAGAACAAGAGATTAGGCAAGCAGAGAAGGTAGCATCATCAAAGCAATTAGTAGGAAAAGCTTAGCAACCTTGGAAGCTAAATATAGAAAAGATTAACACAACTATTGCTAATGAAGGTAACTTTGTTTAGATGAACAAATTTTATGATTTGCATAACAGTTTTGAAAAGAATTAGATTGATATCTCTACTATGAGATACATCATGGAAAATAATCTAAAATTGAAGGATATTAAGGGATTAGTAAATAATAAATTCTATGATAGACTTATTCAAAAGAAGGCTCCAACAAGAGAAGAAGATCTAGAACTTTGGAATTCTATGCTAAGAACTATTTGTAAGTATTATGATGAAGAAGAGATTAAGAGATTGTTGAATAATCATGTACCTTACTTAACAAATATAGTAAGACTATTTCTATTAATGGTGGGTGAAAAAGATAAATTAAGAAGTGAGACTATGATAGCTATTAGTTAGATGTTGACAAAATCAAAGGCAACATCTCCTCCAACACCTACAACCTTGGAAGTGTCAATGAGCGGTGACACTATGTGGATAGATGATACCAATGTTACTATTAATATTGATGATACTAATCCATTTGAAGGTTTCAAACTTAAAGAACCTAATACTGAGAATATTAAAGACAAATTGAAGAAGAAAAGAGGTTACTTAAAGAAGAAAATAAGAAAATAGAAGTGGCCAAAAAAAATTGTTTAAGGATGAGAAGAGAAGAAAGGAAGAAGAGGAAAAGAAAAGAATAGTAAAAGAAGAAACAAGAAAGACAATAGAGGAGGACAAGAAGAAAAGATTGGAAGAGAAAGAAGGAGAAGAGAGAATAATGAAAGAAGTAGCCAAGATGAAGAGAAACTAAACCTTCTGGTTCATCTACTCTACTTTCACTTGCCAGCTTAACAACTAATTATGATGATCAAATAGATTTGATCTCATCCCTATCAAAGATTATTCAAAAGAATAGAATAGTAAAGAGTCTACAAAAAACCTTGATGGAGGTTACTGACAGACTACACAACACTTTGGTAGTATAGAACATAGAATCATATCCTAAACAAAGGGCACAAGCAATGCTAAAATTATTTGATGATGAATTTACTAACTTTTTAAATATTGCAAAAACAAAGGCATAGATTTCATATGATGCTAACTTGTATAGCACCATCTATCAGAAAATTAAGAATGATTTGGTTAATCTTGATACTTGTACCTGTAGACACCTAAAAACCTTTAGAAAATAAAATATTTTTATTTTCTAAAAAAATCCTAATGACATCATCATTTATTAATTAATTAATTATTTAATTTATTTATTTATTTTTATGCCATTAAATCCCTTTATCTTAATTAAAAATATTTAGTTAAAGAATCCCTCCCAAAAATGTTTAAATCTTATTTAAACATTATTTCCTTATTTATTAATTATTTAATTAATAAATTGACCAAAAAACCCAAAATAAATAAAAAATTTATTTTTTGCCCAAAACTTGGCCAATTTCCTTAAGACCACTAACCTCTTCCAAAATCTTCTAATCCTTCTTTAATTTTGATTAAAGGTTAATCCCATCATTTCCTACCCCTAATCCCAACTCAAAATATTTAATTAAGATTAAATATTAATCCTCATGTTTATTAAAAAAAGTTTTAATAAATATCTCCTCAACCCAAACCCTTGAAATAAATTAAACATTATTTATTTCCTAAAAATCTAATTTATCCTCATCCTAAGAAGTTCTAGACTCTTCTAGAAAGTCTTCATCCTCATCCTAGGAAGTTCTAGACTATTCTAGAAAGTCTTTATCCTCATCCAAAGTCTAGACTCTTCTAGAAGATGTCTTTAAACCTAATCCTAATCCCCTCCTAACCTTGTCACATTCTCTAAACATGGGTTAAGACTTACTAACCCAAGCCAAAGTTAACAAATATCTCCTCCTTCATCCACCCTCATTAAATGCCATCCACTTGCCTATCCCTAAGCTTGTCCTAAACCATCCTAATCCATCCTCTAATCATTTGCACAATCCTAAGCAAGCTTAAAACCCTCCTAATCAAGCCCAAGTTGAAATTTCTCTCATCTCCCTCAAAATATCTCAACCATAAAACTTTATGAAGCCCACTAGGCCATAAATGACTCTTCCAAGCCCTTTTATTGCTCTTACAAGCCATTATGAGGGTCTTTATGAAGATTTTATCCCTTGAGCCTCCTTTGTTGACACATCCTTCCCCTTTCCTCCATCCTCTCACCCTGTGACATGTGTCACTCCCTGATTGGCTACAAGGAAGCACAATCCATGTGCTCTCCTCTCATGCAATCTGAGCCTTCCATAAGCTTTTTCCCATCCTTGCATCCTAGCCCTTTATCCCTCAAGCCCTTTGCCTATTTAAGGAATCCTCTCCCAAGCCATTTTAACACAATCCATAAAGTAAACTCATAATGCCATTTTAAGAAGCCATTTTATATCAAAACCATACAATCACACCCAAATTCCAACTCCATTTGAAGCCGTTTTTGAAGCATAAGCTTGAGCATACATCCTATCTATTTAGACAAAGCCACTCAACAAGAGAGCTTCTTATTGAGAGAGCCCATTAATGGCTCATATTCTCAATTGAGAGCTCATCTTAGTCTATCTTGAAGTTTATGAATTTTGTTTAGTTTGTAGAAGTTTTATTTAAATTTGGTTTCTATTAGCATACTAACATTGCTCATATACATTTTGGCACGCCCGGTGGGACCCCGCATGGGTCATCTTCATTAGCTTTTTTTAGTCAAGTTTTGTATGTCATTTTCTAATTTTGGCTAATTTTGCTTGCTTTTGTGATTGGTAGGATTGTATAAATTGGTTTTGTAGGTCCACATGAGCATGAAGAATACAAAGGAACTCATAGTCTATCTCATAGTATTTGCAGATTTTTCAAGCTTATAGGTGGACAAAGCACTTGGAATTCTTCTTCCTCTTCTTGTCTATATTCTTATTATTCCATCTACTTCTTCTTCTTCTTCTTGTGGGAGATCTTGGCCATTTTTTTTTAAGGAAGCAAAATCATACACACTTCTTTTTAGTTCTTAAAATGAACCCACAAATCATACTTAAATCCATTAAAAAATTAAAAATTTGTAAAAAAGAAAAAATCTTTTAACAAGTGAAACTAAACCAATCCAATCATTTGCATCCTTGCAACATCAAGGTTTTAGATGCATTCATGAAAAGTTAGGAACACTTCATTTTTGAAAATTTAAAAAGAACTTCAAGTTTCTATTTCAAAAGGTTCAAAATCAACACTAAGTGCACACTAAAATCTAAATCAAACTCAAAGCATCAATCAAGGGTAAAATGAACCTCATTTGCAAATATTTTAAAGTTCTTTTAAAAATCTCATGAAAACTAAGAGTCCTAAATGGTTGCCAAAAATTGTCCTAAAAGCTTTGTTATTTGTTCCAAACAAATGTCTTGTTGCAAAATCTTGAATGTTTTTTAGGTTTTTCATGCTTCAAAACAATCTAGGAATATCATTTTTGGGCTTAAAATATGCAAACTAGAACACAAAATCTTGAATGAAAACCAAAGTCCAAAGAGTCATTTTCACTTTTGAGTCCAAAACAATCTTGAATGATCTAAGGTTAAAACAAAGCACTTCAAAGTTCTTAAAACAACACACAAAATCTCAATCTTGAATGCTCAAAGGAAAAAACTTGAATGTTTAATCACTTGTCTTTGAATGCATGTTGCTAAAATCACTCTTGAGTGCCATGGATTAAAATCAAGTTTGTTTTTTTTATGAATGCATGATTAAAAAGAAAAATCCAATCTTGAATGCCATAGATCAAATAATCATCTTTTGGGGCATAAAAAGAATCCACATTTTTGAAATCTTCTAAGTTATAAAAACTAATAAAGACACTTTGAGTAAGTTTGTAGTTGGACTCACCCTCTTTAATCACCCATCAATTTAACCATTGGTTGTAATCTTAGTGCCATCTATGGGGATGGGTCTACCTAAGAGGGTGTTAAGTGCTCCACAAAGATCAAACTCCACTCACTTGAGTCTTTAGTGGTTTTTCTAAGTTAGAAAATTCCTTGAATGCACATTAATCTTGCTCGCACTTCATTTGGGCATAAAAATTAGACAAATATTGATGTGGAGGGCCTCCAAGCGCGTGCTTGAAAATCGAGTTTCACACATCTTTGTTTTAGGCTTAAAACAAACTCACACTCAATCTTGAATGCCTAACAATCAATGAACATTGCATGGTTTGGACACATTTTCAATGACACTCGCATTTCTTATGTTGACGATCTCTTAACTTTCATTATGCTGATGATGCTATCAAATTGGAATGAACATTGTATGCCATAATCACAAGTGTCTTCAATCATAGCTTACAAAATCTCAATCATCAATTGGAATAAACGCGTGTCTTTTAAAGTCCAAGATCATGTATGTGGTCTTGTTTTACACTTTTTAGGAGGTCTGCTTGGGGATTTCATCACCCCTTAGGACAACCTCAACTCCAGCATTGCGGCAGAGTATAAAATTTGAGAGGTGAATCCAAAGACACCTCTCTTGGAATCAAGATTTTGTCACTCAGGCTAAGCCTCAAGGAACTTTATACCCTTGAGAAGTGAAAGAGGAGAAGTGGGTTACCGCTCCTCTTGGCTATGTGACATCTTTTTGGTTCCATCTATGGATTTGGGACTCACGTACCTTGCGTATATCAAGGACTCCCTAGCTATAAAAAAATTCATCCTTGTAGAAAGCTTCCTAGGATGTTGGTGTGTTTGACATGCTTGCTCCAAAATTTTGTCTACTTGTTTGTTCATAGCTTTTGAATGAATGTTTGCCAACTTTGGTCAAAATTCGAAAAAAGAAAAAATCTCCTAGCTCAAGGCATACTTAGCATAGTCACTGCCTCATCAGAAAATCATCCAAGATCCCCCATTGCAATCGAATCTATCTAGTTCCTTGCTTTAGGACAATCCCAAATCCAAAGTCTCTCCAAATCATCCCCCCCAGCCAGCTAGCAACCCAATCCAAAATCACACCCAAGCCTTTAGAGAGTTGTTGTCATTCTACTAGAATTTTCTATCCAATCAATTCAACCAATCCACCAGCCTCACCAAGGTTATACCTTTGACAAATCTTTGTCTAGGGTAATCTAGCTTTGTCACTCGTTATCCATCATCACCTTGAGCTAAAGGTTGGGATCCACAAGTGGTCAATCTCATGCCATGCCCATAGGATCATTAGTCTATCCTTAAGTTGACACAATCTCCACCGATCCAATGCATAGGAAAGAAAAACTCTCACTTTTTGACAGCATGCCCTTGAAGTCTTTCATCCACAGGAAAGCCAAAAATCTCAAGCCAATCCTCCTTAAGTCTGTCATATAGCTTTGACTCTCCCTAGGATATCAGCCAATCCAAAATTTGCACTTAATCCAAATCTGACCATGAGCTTCCGTGTTCATCCATATGCAAGACCCCATCCCCATCAAACTCATTGTCAAAGCATGAAGTACCAATCCTATCATGATGTGTTCAGTCGTATTGTCCTTTCTCCTGCCACCTCCTATTCCAATGATGATGAAAATCTTGTTGACTATGAAGGGTATCTTGAGAGCCTTAGAAACATTCCACCAACCAACCCCCAAAATCCAAGAGTTATTCCAAACTATCTAGTCATGCCATCTGATATCCTAGCTTCTCCTCCATCACCCAATCAACCAAGCTTCCAATCTTCCACCCCCATCACACTAGCTATTCCTGTCAATCCACCTCAACCTTCGACACATGAGTCTCCAAGGAATCTCCTAGAGGAAATACAAGAAAATTTGCCTCCAGTAGTCAATAAGCCATGTCATGTAATCCAACCATGTGAAGTAGTCATTAATAAAGCTTCCCCATCTATAATATCACCTCCATCTCCCATAGCTATCATCCCCATACCATCCATCAAATTGTTTAAAATCCTTCCACTTCCCGCAAGCATCAAAATCCCACCATCTATCAAAACCCTCCAAATCCTATCCACATCACCTCCAAGAATTTCCCAAATCTCCCATAATGACCCTTATGCATCCATCTTCTACTCACCCATCTCCACTATTGAATCTCCCATCTATCCATATGCTGCCTTTGAAGAGTCCATCCCTTCACCTCCTATCGCACCATCCACTCAAAACCAATCCTATCAAGATCCTGCCCAAAAGCATGTTGACATCCCCCAAAGCATAAATGAAGATATCATCATACCATGTCTTCCATCCATAGTGCAGTCACTATCCCCTCCATCTCCAAAACCTCATGCCATACCTCCTCTACTGCAGATCTTTTCATCCCATCAGCTAAATCAAGATCCTATCCTACCATCTCCTCCACTCCATGCTTCCACCTTACCACCTATCCAAGCTATTTCACCATCTATAATATACCCTCTTGGTTCACTTACATTCATCCATAGTGGCCTCCTCTTAGTAGAAGAATTAAGAATAGTATCTCCCTATTGCAGTACATCTGATAAAGCACTTCCACCATTTTTTGCAAGCAAAAAGTATCCTCATCTAGTTCAAATGCTCAATCAATGGCATTATCAAGGTCACAGTTTAGGACCACAAGAGCAAGGAATCAGAAAGCCTATTATTGCACAAAAAATCTAGGATTTCATAGTCTTGAATATGTATCCAAAGGCTCACCATCTAAAGGTGTTGGTACACCACACCCCCAAACCAAGCTTATCTCCAAACCCCCCATGCTAGCCTCCCATCACTCCTTCAAGAAATCTTATGTCATCCCCCCTCCAGCATCTTTGAAACCTAAAACAACCTACCATATCCCCCCTTCATTTGCTAAATCCATTTTGGGTCCCTATGTCCCAAAATCTACCATCCTCCATCCTCCTATCAGCCATCATTCAAATCCTATTCCCTCCATTCCTATGCAAGATCAGCAAAGGCACATATCGAGGCACATCATCCATCATCACCCCCCTATATGCTCTCCCATATCCTCTCCATCTCACAAAGCTTCTCCTAACCATCTTCCCAAAGCTTAACACAGCAATGTAAATTCCAACTTCAAAATGCATAAAGCTAAAAATCCACATCCAAGGCAATCATATGTCTATTCTAAAAGACATACTCCAAAAAGGAAAAATCCAATCAAAGAATGCAAAATAATGCAAAAGCCTATGAAAAGAAAATCCAAAACCATGTGGATCCCAAAGAAAAAAGTTGAAACCCAATGCATAATGGCATCCACCATTACTAATCCTCCATCTAGTGACTCATGTCCCCATCTCCTAACTCCATATTGGGTGCCTATATCCCCAGGCACGCTTCCACAAATCCTCCATCATGTCTGCATCTACCATCTATCCCCCATATGCTCTTTTCACACCCATCCCAACATGTGCCAATGTTTCTCTTGCAAGCATCCCCATCTCATGCTCCTTTCCAACCTTTTCATCCCTCCATCTCCTACCATCAATCTCATCTAATCCAATCTATTGCATAAATCACACATCCGGTGTACCAATAGGTAGCAACAAAATTGAACATTCCAACAGCCAGTGAAAAATCCCAAAAAAGCCAACATAGCTGAAGAAAGACAAAATCATTCCAACTAAGTCCAAAGTCAAAAAGTCAAAAAAATAAAGAAAAATAAAGCGTCCACTGGTGAAAACTTGGCAATTCAAGCGCCTTGGACAAGTACCATGATGAAAACTTGGCAAACAAGCATCATGCATAATCCCGCCATCCCCAGCTTAGCCTATCACCCTCATGCTTTTGGTCATCTCTTGACATCCAACTCCATCTTCCAATCTATCCACCTATCCTCCACCCTCCATATTCCATCTCACACCATCCACTTATCTCCTGTAGCTTTAGCCAACCATCCCAGCTATCATCCATCTCCCTAGCCCCTTCATCTTTTTCCATCCTAGCTTCAATCCTATCACATCCATCATAAGACCTCCTTCCACATGTTATCTTCTGATTGGGGGTACTATATTCCTTGGAGATCTTTTCTTGTACATCCTCCCTTGTCATTGGTATCTAGCTCTAGGCTATCCTCATGCAAACCCAATGGCATCTCTTTATATCCATCATAATCCTAGCTATCTACCATCCTATCCAGCCATCTCATCCTACTCCTCTAGCTATCCTTGGTCACAAAATCTCTCATCATCATTGGATGCATCCTACCAAATCCATATCTTTTGCTATCACCCCACCCTTAGCTTTCACATCTTGCACAACATCGAACCATCCTGCTATCCTATCATCTTGAGCTTTTTCCTGTTTGTAACTATATTGGTCAGCTTTAGCTTGTAAATATCTTGGTCTGTCAGCTTGTACATCCTCTTTAGCTTAGTACCATTGTGTCTATCCAGCTTTTATGTTAGTTCCTCCTTGATCAGCATCTTTCACACATCACACATCTTGGTTAGCTATTCCAATGCATCCTTTAGCTAGATCTCCTATCACCAAAGTGTTATCCTTCTTAGTTCAGCTTGCCAGATGCATCACTCACCCAAATCCACTAGCTTAGGTGCTCTCTGATAGATCCTTGTAGGATATAGCTTTCCTCATTTCTGATCTTGGTCCATTAGTACTTCATCCTACCCATCTCATTGGAAAATGTTTCTCTTTTGGATTTTCACTTTCTTCTGATTTGGAATCTTCCCTTTTGGGTCTTGAAGTATCTTTTCCAAACAATCTTTTTGTTCCCTCTTCAAAGTTGTCACGATCTTCCATATCATGGTATATTGCGAATGGGGCAATCTGGGCGTACGATTTTGATCAAGTCTTTCATTTGTTTCTTTTTGCTTGTGGGTTACCCAATGTCGGTTCCACACTATTTCCTTTGAGTTTCATGTGTGATGCTGGGGCAATCTTTGTGTGTTTGTTTCTAGTCAGTGTGTCAATCCTCTGGATGGTTGGTGACACAGCCTTGATGTTCTTGGTAACCTTGGCAATTAACCAACAGTCTTATAGAAAATCTAGTGCTCAACTACATGGTTGTACTTCTCTTTGAAGTATCCCCCCTGCTCAAAAAGCTTCAATGGAATCTCTTCATCTCCATTATCCCCCATCCATATCCAACATCTATCTCTCCTACCCCAGCTTGTGCAACAATATCTTTCGAGATCCACAATCCTAGTCCTAGGGATCTTTGAAACCCATCTTCTGCCAATCTGACTCTTTGAAATCCTATTGCATCAACTTTATAATCCCCTCATCCATCTCCTTATCTTGGATTCCTTTTTATAGCGCTCCGCTCCTTCATCCTCCACCTTCCCTAAAGTCTTAAGCTTGCTTCCTGTTGTGCATCTGATTCTCCCTTTATCATTCTCCCGTAGTGAGAGTTTGAGCTAATTCAGCCCCTTCTCTTTGCCAATCTGAGTTTCCTTGCTCATCTAAGATTCTTCTACTTTTCAAGAAGCCATCGAGCCTCGCTTTCTCTCTCTGCCACCTTCTTCAGGGGGCATCTAACAGTCCATTCTTTCCTCTTCTACTCTAGCCTTGGGCATCTTATTTTCTTATCTTTGATGCCATACCACTTGCGGCATCACATCAAAGAGGGGCAAAATGTAGACACCTAAAAACCTTTAGAAAATAAAGTATTTTTATTTTTTGAAAAATTCTTGCTGACATCATCATTTATTAATTAATTAATTATTTAATTTATTTATTTATTTTTATGCCATTAAATCCCTTTATCTTAATTAAAAATATTTAATAAAAGAATCCCTCCCAAAAATGTTTAAATCTTATTTAAACATTATTTCCTTATTTATTAATTATTTAATTAATAAATTGACCAAAAAACCCAAAATAAATAAATAAAAAAATTTTTGCCCAAAACTTGGCCAATTTCCTTAAGACCACTAACCTCTTCCAAAATCTTCTAATCCTTCTTTAATTTTTATTAAAGGCTAATCTCATCATTTCCTACCCCTAATCCCAACTCAAAATATTTAATTAAGATTAAATATTAATTCTCATGTTTATTAAAAAAAAATTTAATAAATATCTCCTCAACCCAAACCCTTGAAATAAATAAAACTTTATTTATTTCTTAAAAATCTAATTTATCCTCATCCTAAGAAGTTCTAGACTCTTCTAGAAAGTCTTCATCCTCATCCTAGGAAGTTCTAGACTATTCTAGAAAGTCTTTATCCTCATCCAAAGTCTAGACTCTTCTAGAAGATGTCTTTAAACCTAATCCTAATCCCCTCCTAACCTTGTCACATTCTCTAAACATGGGTTAAGACTTACTAACCCAAGCCAAAGTTAACAAATATCTCCTCCTTCACCCACCCTCATTAAATGCCATCCACTTGCCCATCCCTAAGCTAATCCTAAACCATTCTAATCCATCTTCTAATCATTTGCACAATCCTAAGCAAGCTTAAAACCCTCCTAATCAAGCCCAAGTCAAAATTGCTCTCATCTCCCTCAAAATATCTCAACCATAAAACTTTATGAAGCCCACTAGGCCATAAATGACTCTTCCAAGCCCTTTTATTGCTCTTACAAGCCATTATGAGGGTCTTTATGAAGATTTTATCCCTTGAGCCTCCTTTGTTGACACATCCTTCCTCTTTCCTCCATCCTCTCACCCTTTGACATGTGTCACTCCCTGATTGGCTATAAGAAAGCACAATCCATGTGCTCTCCTCTCATGCAATCTGAGTCTTCCATAAGCGTTTTCCCATCCTTGCATCCTAGCCCTTGATCCCTCAAGCCCTTTGCCTATTTAAGGAATCCTCTCCCAAGCCATTTTAACACAATCCATGAAGTAAACTCATAATGCCATTTTAAGAAGCCATTTTACATCAAAACCATACACTGACACCCAAATTTCAACTCCATTTAAAGCCCTTTTTGAAGCATAGGCTTGAGCATACATCCTATCTATTTAGAAAAAGCCACTCAACAAAAGAGCTTCTTATTGAGAGAGACCATTAATGGCTCATATTCTCAATTGAGCGCTCATCTTAGTCTATCTTGAAGTTTATGAATTTTGTTTAGTTTGTAGAAGCTTTATTTAAATTTGGTGTCTATTAGCATACTAACATTGCTCATATACAGTATCAAGGAACTTTGGAAATGTTAATAGGATGGGAAAATATTGTATATTAAGTGTAATTTATCATATAAACTGACTGTGGACATTGATAGTCAGATAGAATAAAAGATGAGTGAGCTAAAGGCTCTATCTAGCTAGATCTAGCATCAATCTTCCAAAGTTGATGATTTTGAAGGACAAGTGGCTAGTATCCACAATAATATCAAGAAACTAGAACTTCAAAAGGAATAAATTTTGAAGAAGATATCATATTTTAGAGATTCTATTGCTCTAGAAGTATCTTTTGTTGAGAAACAATTGGAAGGATGTGTCAAGGCCAAGGACACCTATTCTAACTTTTTGTATTTAGATCTTAATGCGGTTGAGATTGCATCATATGTTTTATGTGCAATTATCACCTCAGCTAAATCCACTAAGGAGATATTTACTAAGGGTATGGATAATCTTAGGAAAACTTTGATGATTGCATGAAGATCATATCAGCTTAAGAAAGGACAACACTTTTGACATTTTTGGATAGTTTTTGACATTTTGACCTTTGTCATTGATGTCGAAGGGGGAGAAGTGCACATGAAAATTGTTAAGGATAAAAGTACATTTAAGGAACATAAATATTATTAACTATATTGTAATGGGGAGCTTATGTAAAGATGGACAAATGTAATAGATGCAATGTTATTATACTAATTTTGTAGCTTTTGTTAGCCAATTTTTCCTATTTTATTGTCATCACTACTAAAAGGTGAGATTGTTGAAAATTGGATAATAGAGATATGTGACCATGGTCATTTATGGCAACACATGATGTGCATTCTTATAGGAAACTTCAGAAATAAAGATACTTAGTGTTTGGTAATCAAAAAATTGTCTAAGTATAAAACCTGGTATACAATAGTGTATTGTTTTGTTTATAACTTGTTACTAATGTCATATTATGACTAGAAAAGTTAGATGGAGATAGTATACATGTTTGGTGATGACATGTATAACCTCATAAGTCAATATAGACTATACAAAATATAGATACTCATGTTTGAAGGGAAATAGGATAGACAAATTGAAGGAAAGGATTATTTTATTTCCAAGATTATTACTTTTCCAATTAGGGCCAACATCCTAGATGTTTACTCTAAGTTGGAAAAGTATATTTTGGTCTTAGTCGACTTAGCAATAATTTGTGTGAAGCCATGATGTTTATATAAAGGAAATTTTACTATGAAGGGCGTGAGTTGTGTGAATATTGTGATGTACGAACTTACTATGAAAGTGATATATATAAAGTTTTGTATAAGCTATTTTGTGATCCAAGATTAAGCTAAAGATCAAAGATTAGTCAAGGAAGAAGATATAGTACTTGTATTCCAAAATTCTAATTACTTATTTGGGTAGTGAGCTCATCTTGCATTCCCTTTATGATAACTTCTAACAAGGTTGGAATCTCCTAACAGGGATTCAAAGTCTCCTAACAGGGACTCCTTATACTAAATTTTCTCATTTTCTTCTAATAGGGTCCATCCTCTAACAAGGAACTTATATATCATTATATTATCTTGTGGGTATCATCCCCACTAGGGTTTTCCCTTGGCCAAGTTTTTCCTAGTTAACAAAATATGGTGTTATGAGTTATCTTAGTAAATTGTTACTGTTACTATTTAGCATTACTTTATTTATTTGTTATGCATGGTTTAAAGTAAGAAATAATATTCAGTTGGCAACTAAATTTTGTAGATAACTGATTCACCCCCCCTTATTAATCTCTATTTCTAACAGTTTCTTCTTTAGCTTCTATTTTTCTCTCAAAGAATGTTGATAACCATCCTCCACCAAAGAAATAGTTAGCATACCAACCTCATCCTGAAACTTGAACCTTAAACCATTAATGTACTGAGCTACCTTCTCCTTTCGCAATTCTTTGTGTCCAGACCAAATAGTCAACTTGTAGAACTCCTCGGTATGATCCTTTAGAGTCATATCCTTCTATTTCAGATTTTATAACCTCTTTAAAAGCTCATGTTCATAATTATTAGGAATGAACTTAGCATTTAGTTTAGTCACCATTAATCTCCATCTAGAGATCTTGATTTCACCTTTCTCCTCTATATCTCTTTGTAGTTCCTTCCACCAAAGAGAAGCATGTCCCTTCAAGTTAGTTTGTGCCAACCTCAATCTGAGTGGATCCTCAATATCCTCATACTCAAAGTAGTCTTCTAATTCACCAATCCAATCAATTAGGTCTTTAGGATTCAAAGTACCTAAGAAATTAAAAACCTCCATCTTATGCTTCAGCTTCAACTGAGATCTAGGTTGAGCAAACTAACCATCCCTAATTCTAATAGATCTCTCCACATGATCAATTATGTCCTCACCACTTGATCCAAAAACTTCAAAGTCTTCAAAAACTTCCTCATACTTCCTAGGTATGCCACCTAAAATCACTCATGATTTTAGAAATCATGTCACTCTTTATCAATGCAATCTCAGGTTTTAAATCTGCTCCCATTTTCTTTGAGATCCATTCTTCCACAACATCACTAAGATCATTAATCACCCTAGGGTCCAATCTTCTTGGAGGCATCTTTTAATATTTTCACAAACCCTAAACAATAAATCTAAAAATCTAGAAGATCAATCAGCTCAACCAAATCTACCTTCTCCAACACATGATCTTGGTGAAAACCACCTTAGCTTCAGTGATCTATGTACATGCTTAGGAATAGCCTTCACGTTGATACCACCTAACATAGTGTAAGTTCAAAGATTCCCTAAAGGAGATGTCCTGGCCCCCAAAATATAACCACACAATGAAAACATGATAATAGTGCAACACAAATGTAAGATCTTATACCAAATCATAGCTCTTTATTTATAAAATAACTATTTATATGCAATATGTCCAGCTATAAGGCCTTCCAAGTTGGGGATAAATACAAAAACAATTAAAAAATAATTTTTGTAAGATCTCTCAACATCCAACTTAATCCTAGCTAGCCCAAATATGTAACATAATAGAAATCTAACAGAAACCTCCAAGATCTCAATTTGTGCTCGCAAGCCACCAAGCAACCTTCTTGGTTCTAAATCTTAGCCACTAGCTCTTCTCTAAAATGCACAACTCCACCACAATCCTACTATAAACTACCTCACATTCGATGCTTTGTCCATAGACTCAAGAAAAATCTCCCTTTAGCTACTATATGTTGAACTTAGGATCTACTACCTCTAAATGAATTAATGACTCCATAAATGGATGATCTAAGACTCCACAAGACCTCCAACTTACCCCCAAATAAACCACGTCACAATTACAAAATAACTAAAACCCCTTGCATTAAATGCATATTTAATCTATAAGTTAGCTCACAACAAACATTAAATACAAAATGTTAACCCTCATGTTAACTTGAAGTTAACACGTGATAACCACACAAAAATACTTCAGACGAGCCCCAAGTTTATAATATAGATTAAATGCACATAGAAGAGATAAACAAGACCACTCATAGGCCCACAAAAACTCTTAGATCAATCTACATCACGTAAACATTCCAAATGCACAAAGAACTCTAGTTAGCACCAACACACTATCAAGTGTCAGCAAACTCCCAAGCATTGTTGAGTAACCAAAACTGTCAAGTAACCAACACATGCTGACCAACCAATATATGTCAAGCACAAAAAAGAGTGTCATGAAATAGTATCTGTCAATATCTTTAGTGATCGAGCCCCTTCAATGATTGAGTACTTCAGTTAGCACTACTTTTAAAAATGACTAAGTACCACTCCTTTGGTGACCAAGTCCAACACTCCAAAGCCAAATACCCCAACATACAAGATCATAAGTAAAGGATACTCCTGCATAAAGCTATGATGGAGGAATTGTTAGAGTTGGAAATAATTTAGCATGTCATATAAAAAGAAAAGGATCTATTACTCTTGATGGAAAGAATAATAGTAATTTTTTTTACTCTTTTGATGGTTTTAGTCATAATCTACTAAGTGTTGGACAATTAGTTGGTTGTTAAGGTGGATGATAGTTGGTTGTGGCATAAGATATTTTTTCATATCAACTTTGATAACATTATAAGGTTAGTACTACACATGATGTTAGAAATTTTTGTAAGACTTTGAAACCTATTAATGTGATGTCTGAGAATTTCTTAATGGAAAACTAGAAGAAAAACTCATTTCCAAGAAAGAAATTTACTAAGAGAGTAGAGAAGTATAAGAAGCTCTATAAATCAAGAATGCCCAAGGATTGTCTTTTTACAAATGATGAGGAATTTCATGCTAGACTAAAAGAATTATTGAGTGAAAATGATGATAAAAATGATGAAATAGGGTTTGTTTCTATTAAGACAACACCAAAAAAGAAAAATTTGGAGAAGAAAAGGCATTAGTATCACAAGTTAAAAAGAAGAAATCTAACTGGATTATTGATAGTGGTTGTTTCTGTCACATGAATGAAGATATGAATAAGTTTGTTGAATTCAATAGCTATGATGAAGGAACTATTAGAGTTGGAAATAATGCAGCCTATTATATAAAAGGAAAAGAATCTATTACACTTGATGGAAAGAATAATAGTAATGATATTTACTTTGTTGATGATTTAAAACATAATGTTTTTAGTGTTGGACACTTACTAGAAAAGGGATATTAGTTTCAAATTGTAGAGAAGACTTGCATTATCAAAGAAAAATATAGCACATTCACTGGTACAAGGACAAGTACCAGAGGTAATGTATTTCAATTGAGTCCTACCAAGATTACATGTTTAGTTGCTAAGGTGGATGATAGTTGGTTGTGACATAAGAGATTTTGTCATATCAACTTTGATAATATTGTGAAGGCCAGCCATACACTTGCTATTAGATATTTTCCTATGATTGTGAAACCTATTAATGTGATGTGTGAGTGTGTAATGGTAAAACAAAATAAAAACTCATTTCCAAGCAAGAAATTTACTACATCTATGAAGTTGAAGATCATGAATACAGACTTTAGTAGTCCTACTAAGGCAAAATAATTCTATGGTGAAGGGTATTTTATGATTCTTGTCAATGATTTCACTAGAATGATGTAGGTATAATTTCTTATAGAGAAATATGAAGCTTTTGAAAATTTCAAGATATTTAGGAGTAGAGTTAAAAGTGAACTATGATTGAAGTTTAAATGTTTAAGATTAGATAGAGGTGGAGAGATTACTTCAAATGAGTTTGTTTTTTTGTGTGTAAAGATAACAGTATTAAGAGAAAGCTTTCTATTGATAACAGTTATTCAATTGTATGTTGTCATTGATGTTACAAAAATGTTATACTCTAACCAAACATTGCTAGTTGGAACTGAGTTAATAAGACTCTAGTATCAACTAAGCAAGTTCAAGGATTCCTATGTAAATTGATTTAGGTTGGTTACCAAAGGATTTTAGTGTAAATTTATTCAAACTAGTTACTAAGGAACTCAATGGTAACAGGGTGACCCAATTTTAGCCGACCTTTAGCAGATTAGTTTTATATATTAGTTAGTTTGTGCAATCTCACTTAGTGGATGTTATTTGTTGACTTGAAAGATTATTCAAGCTAACTTGACATTGGGTTTCATATATATGAAAGATCAAGTTGTGAAAGAAGATAAGATATGAATAAAGAAGGATATCTAATTAACAACAAAGTAGCCAAGGAGTTGCAAAGAATGTTTTGATCAAGAAGGATCTAGAGGATAGGCCAGAATAGTGATCCAAATCCATAATTTAGTTGCTTCATTAATTAGGTCAATCATTCTTACTCTCTAAAAATTATAACAAATAAGAAATCTCTTAATAGAGTTAACTTAATAGTCATTCTGTAAATCCTCTAACTAGATGGCATTTCTAGATTGAAGTGTTTTTAACTTCTACAAGGCCACTCCTAATAAGGTGTTTAAATCCTTTAATAGGGTCACACCTAATAGTGTGTTTTGTAACCTTTTAAATGGTTGGATTATAATAGGGTTAGCTCCTAATAGGGCTCACCTCAAAAGAGTGAAAAGTTGTAACTAGTTGCATTTGTGGTTTTGCCAAATTGGGTTTCCACATTAAATATTGTTTTCTCATGTGTTAATATTATTTTATTTTTGATTTATCTTATTGCAACTAAGTTAATAAAGGTTAATACACATCATTATCTTAAGATTTCTTTGTTAACTATGTTTCAATGGATATCTAGTTCTAACCGAGCTGTAAGTTTAAAAAAGTTTGTGTTGAAATCTAAGGGATTTGGAATTGTTTTAGTGGTAACTGATTTACCCCTCCCCTCTCAGTTACTCATCTTATATTTCCAACAATTGGTATCAAAGTTATTGGTTCTTTCAGGAAAGGTTGCAAGGACCTAAGTTGAAGATCGAGATGTCTTATAGAAGAGAGATTCCCAAGTTGAATGGAGATAAATTCAAAGCATGGTTGGATCTCATGAAGTTGCATCTAGGAACAATTAGAGATACATACATAAAATTTCTAGAGAATTAGTATGTATCACCTTCTAATCCCTTGACTGTGGATCATATGGTAGGTAAAAATAATCACAATACAATAATAATTGACATTTATTTTTCTCTCAATTATGTTGAATTTGATGAAATTAAAGATTGTCCTACTACTCATGAAATTTGGAACAAGCTAAAAAATTTCTATGGAGGAGATGAAAATGTGAGAAGAGCCAAAGAAACAATTTTAAGAGGTCAATTTGATTAGATGAAGGTGAGAGGATATGAAAACATTGCAAAATATAGTGAGAGAATCAAAGAAAGCATACATGCAATCAAAGCTTTAGGAGGAAAAATAGAAGGCAAAATAGTAGTCAAAAAGGTATTAAGAGCTCTTCTTCCTATTTATGCAATTAGAGCTTCAAATATTCAAGACATGAGATGTGATCCCAAAAGTGATATAACTTTGGATGCACTAGTGGGAAGGTTAAAAAAATTTGAGTTGGATAACTTTGATAACTATCTTCCTAGATATCACAACATAGAATCTGCATTCAAAGAAAAACTAACATTTGGTAGAAAGGGAGAAAACTCAAAAGGAAAATAGTCTAACAATGAAGAAGAAGAAGAATCTCTTGATGATCTTGAAGCCATTGAAGCCCTACTTTCAAGGATATTACCCAAAGGAAAAGGTAAATATAAAGAAAAATTCCATTGATTTGGTTTTCTTGTGAAGAAGTTGGTCACATTGTTACAAGGTGTCCAAACAAGAAAAGTAAAGATGACAAGAAATTCAGCAAGTTCAAATAAAAGATAGATTTCAAGAGCTACAAAGAATACAAAGACAAAGGTAAGAAATCTTGTTATGTTGCTAAAGATTCTAATAATGATAATGAAGATGAAATGGTATATGTTGCTATTAAAGATGAATTAGATGATGAGGATAATGAAAATATGGCACTTATTTATCATGTTAGAAAGAATTACACATGGATAATAGATAGTGGTTGTTCTCATCACATGATTGGTGATAAAACTTAGTTTCAAAATTTGGAGTACTATGATGGTGGAAGTGTTAAATTTTGAAACAATAACCAATGTTATGTGAATTGAAAAGGTTGAATTGTATTGACCGATGTAATCAGATGTGGTAATGCCTACTAGGTTGAAGGACTAAGACACAATCTTCTAAGTGTGGCACACTTGAACAACATTAGATTCAACATAGAATTCATGAATGGGAAGGCTAGGCTTATGAATGGTGAAGGAAACCTAGTTGGAATAGGAAATTAGACAAAATTTAATCTATTTTATCTTGATCTCATTGATAGTTCATGCTTCTTGGCACATGTAGAGGAAAGTTAATTATGGCATAAAAGGATGTGTCATGTAAAATTTGATAATATGGTTACTATAAGTAAGAATAGAAGAGTAAGACATATTCCAAATTTAAAGAAACTTGAAATAGCCATATGAAAACAATGTCAAATTGGAAATATGGGTAAAAATTTCTTCAAAAGTAAAAATTTCAATTCTAAAGAAGTCGTGGAACTAGTTCATATAGATCTTTGTGGACCAATAGGTATAGAGAACTATGGTGGAGATAAATTCTTCATTTTTTTTTAGATGATCATTCTAGAATGATGACAATAATGTACTTGAAAGATAAATTTGAATCTTTTCAAAAATTCAAGTGGTATCTAGCTAGAGTTGAGAAAGAAACTGGTAAGAATTTAAAATGCTTAAGATTAGACAGAGGAGGAGAATTCATCTCTAATGATTTCAAAGAATTCTGCAATGAAAGAGGAATCATAAGACAAATATATTTACCTAGGACATCTCAACAAAATGGCATAATAGAAAGAAGAAATAGATCCATCATGGATTGTGCAAGAATACTGATGATAGAGAAAAATGTTACAACCAAATACTAGAAGGAAGCAATCAACACAACAATTTGTACCTTGAGCAAAGTTCAACTAAAGAAAGGTACATATCAAACACCTTATGAATTATGGTATGGCTATAAACTAATTTCTATTATTTCAAAGTATTTGGAAGAAAATGTTATATCCTAAAAGAGTCAAGGAAATGAAAGATTGATGTGAAAAATGATGAAGGCATTTTCCTAGGATAATCCAACAAGAGAAAAGCATATAATTGTTTGAATCTTACTACTCATAAGGTTATAGAAAGTGCACATGTAAAAATTGACAAATTTGCAAAAAAGAATGAAGGAAAAGCAACAATAAACTTGAGCATTATAAAAAAATTGTTTACTTTGATCTAGATACTTTACCCAGCATTCATCAAATTACTCCATCCAAGTGATCCAAGTGTAGAGTGTCAATCGAGTTGCATCCAATGCCAACTAAATTACAACCAGTGTAACCTAAGTTGGAGATAGTTTGAACCAAGTCTCAGATAGAGGAAATCAAGTCATAGTCTATAGGAACCAAGTTTGATTTAGTAGAAACATGGAAGAATTTGAAAATTCATAGAACCTTTGAGCATGGCAAACCAAGTGAATTCAATCTAGAATCTAGAAGTAAGATTAATATACTTACTAGATATGTCAGAAGGCATCATGGACCTAAGAAAATAATTGGAGATTAGATAGGATGCCCAATGACAAGGAACAAACTAAAAGGTGCATTTTTTCTTACTGAATTTGAACTTAGAACTGTTAATGGTGCATTGAAAAATGAAAGTTTGATAGAGGCAATGAATGAAGAGATTGACGAAACTAAAAGGAACAATACTTAAACTATTGTTCCTAGATCAAATAATAATAATGTAATTGGTACAAAGTGAGTATTCATAAAAATGGTGAAGTATCAAGGAATAAGGCAAGGCTAGTGTACAAAGGATACACTCAAGAAGAAGGAATAGACTATGAAGAAACATTTTCTCCTATTGCTAGAATTGGAGTTAGAACACTACTTACATATGCTGCATTTAAAGGATTGAAAGTGCATCAAACGGATGTAAAATAATCTTTCTTGACTAGAATTCCAAAAAACCAAGTTTACATTGATCATCTTGAAGGTTTCATTGATTCAAATAAAAGAGACATCGTCTGTAAGTTACATAGATCTTTGTATGGTCTGAAGCAAGCTCCTAGAGCATGGTATGAGAGACTTCATGGATATTTGGTAAATATTCGTTTTCAAAGAATCAATGATAACAATAGTATGTATTTTAAAGAGGGACCATAGAATAATATTTTGTAAAAAAATATATTTGTGGATGATATCCTATTTATAGGTCATGATGACTTATTCAAGTTATTCTCTAAAGAAATGAGGAAAGAGTTTGAAATATCAATATTTGGAGAAATAAAATTATTTGTTAGTTTACAAGTTCATGAAATGAAGGATGGAATTTACATTACTCAGTCAAAATATGTCAAGGAGAGATTGAAGCCCTTTGGAATGAAATATTCCAAACTAGTTGGAACACTTATGTCTACTGGACATAAGTTATCCAAGAATGATGATTCAAAGAGGTAAATCAAAATACATATAGATCTATGATTGGGAAACTTTAGTATGGTGTTCATGAAAGACTTGATATTGCATGAGCAATTGGTATAGTTGCAATATTCTCTACAAATCTTAGAGAAAATAATATGATGGCAATCAAAAGAATTAGATATCTAAAAGGCACTCAAGACTATGCCCTATGATACAAGAAAGGTGAGAACTTCAAAGTTGAAATCCTTTACTGATTTTGATTAGTGTAGAAGCATTGATGATATGAAGGCACCAATGGAGGAGTATTCTTTCATGGAAAGAGGTTAGTATCTTGGACAAGCAAGAAGCTGAATTGCATCTCTCAGTCTACAATAGAGGAAAAGTATATAGTTACAATAGTTAATTGTTCCAACATAATGCGGTTTACGTAATTGTTATTAGGAATGAAGGAATAAATCAAGGATCTAGTGGTTATTTATTGTGATAACACAAGTGCAACAAATATATCTAAAAATTCAGTGATGCACATCAAGATAAAACACATTGCAATCAAGTGTCATTTTCTAAGAGAATTAGCTCAAGATAAAGAGTTTAGATTGGAATATGTTAACACAAAGGACTAGGTTGCTAACATATTTACCAAACCATTACCTAAGGATTCATTTTTTTATCTTAAAATAAATATATGGGTTATTCCTCTATCCAATGCTCACTAGAGTATAGATTAGTGGTGAAAATATATCAAGTTGATTCAAAGAAGTTAGAGCTAATTATATATGAATTAGTACATTAGGTACATTGTAAAAGAATCATGTCAAGTCTTTGGAATTTGATGTCAAAGAGAGAGATAATTTCATATATTCATTAACAGAGATAGGTCTAATTGGAGAAGAATTAGAGGTAGTAATCTACAAGAGGGAGAACTTGATCTAATGGAGTCTGAATATAAGATGGTAGAGAAAGAATCTTAGAGGGAGTTCTCATAGATGGATAGAAAATCAAAATGAAAATGAGGATATTATTAAATCTTATAAATAATTTGATTGCTGTAATTTTTATTTTGTTAATCACATGTTGTGTTGTCATCAATGCCAAAGAGGGATTTTGTTGATAATAATTATTCAATTATATATTATCATTGATTTTACACAAATATTATACTCTAATCGAGCATTGTCAATTGGACCCAAGTTCAAAATACTCTAGTATTAGCCAAGAAAGTTCAAAAATTCATGTGTATACTAAATCAGGTTGGTCACCAAAAGAGTTCAATGTAAACTGAGTTAGGTCAGTTACCAAGGAACTTAGTGGTAATCGAGTAGCCCATTTTTAGCTGACCTTCAACATATTAGTTTTATCTATTAGTTGGTTTGTGCAAGATAACTCAATGAATTCTATTTATTTATTTGAAAGGGTATTCAATCTAACTTGACATTAGGTTTCATATATATGAAAGGTCAATTTGTGAATTATAAAATATGAAAAAGTTGTAGAAGAAGATAATATGTGAATAGAGAAGGATATTTGATTAAGAGAAGAGTATACAAGGAGACACAAAGAATATTTTGATCAAGAAGGATCTAAAGGATAAGCCAAAACCATGATTTGAATCTACAATCTAGTTTCTTCATTAATCAAGTCAATTATTGTTACTCTCTAACAATTGTAGCAGTAAAGAAATATCTTAATAGAGTTGACTTGACAGTCATTTTTTTAAATCTTCTAACTAGGTGGCATTTCTTGATTGAAGTGTTTTAAGACCTCTAACAAGGTCACTCTTAATTGGATGATTTAAATCCTTTAATAGGATCACAACTAACAGTGTGTTGTATAACCTTTAAAAGGGTTGAATTCTAATAGGGCTCACTTTAGAAGAGTGAAAAGTTGTAACTAGTTGCATTGGTGGTTTTTCCAAATTTGGTTTCCACATTAAATCTTGGTTTCTCATGTGTTCTTGTTATTTTCTTAGTACTTTATCTTTCTGCAACTAAGTTACTAAATGATAATACACATCATTATCTTAAGATTTCTTTGTTAACTGAGTTATAGGGAATATCAAGTTCTAATTGAGCTCTAAGTTAAAATGAAGTTTGTGTTGACATCTAAGGGATTTTGAATTATTTTAGTGGTGATTGATTCACCCCTCTCCTCTTAGTTACTCTTATATTTCCAACACTTTCAGCCCCTAAAATACCTAAACAAAATGGGATAGTAGATAGAAGGAATATAACAATGATAGAAGAAGCAAGAGAAATTATGTTTGAGAAGAATGTATATATGATCATTTGGAGAGAGGTAGTTAATCTGTGTAGTATACAATATGAATAGAGTACAAATTATAAAAGGTAATGGTAAGACACCTTATAAAATTTGGTTTTTACATGCCCATTCTATGAAGTATTTTAGAATCTTTTGAAGTAAATGTTACGGTAAGAGAGATGTTGATATTGGAAATTTTGATTCAAAGAGTGATGAAGGTATGTTTCTTGGATATTTGGTGAAAACTAAGGCATATAGATGTTTTAATTAGAGGATTAAGATTATTGTTGAGAGAAAAATTGTAAGAGTTGATGAGAAGTTTAAGATTTATGAAATGATACTTGATTACAATTCTGATGAAGAGACTAATCCAAGGCCTAATACATAAATTGTTGATCAAGAATTATTTTATGAGTCTAACATTAATTTGCAGAATGAAATTTAGAGAGAAAATTTTAGAATTAAATTCAGAGAGAAAAATAAAGAGAATAACCAAGATATGAACCTAGAGTTGAAATTAGAGTTCAAGTGGTGACACCTAATAGAAAATTGGTAAAGAATCACTATGTTGATCAGATTATTGGAAGTAAATATAGAAGAGTTCTTAAAATAAACAAGGTACAAGACTTACTATGTTTGATTTCTAGACTTGAACCTAAAAGTGATCATGAAGCTAGTCAAGATTATTTTTGGATTAGAGCTATGAAAGAAGAACTAGAATAGATTAATAAGAATGATACATGAGAATTGGCTCCTAGACCTAAGGATAAGAATATTATTAGAACCAAGTGGTCATTTATAAAAAATATGAATGAACAAGGTGAAGTTGCATGAAACAAAGCAAGAATGGTATGTAAAGGTTATTCACAACAAGAATGAATTGATTTTGAGGAGACATTTTCACTTGTTGTTAGAATGTATGCACTAAGAATGCTTTTGGCATATGTAGCTAACAAGAATTTCAAAGTATATTAGATGGATGTCAAATCAAATTTTCTAAATGGTGAACTAAAAGAGAAGGTATACATTGAGAACTCTGATGGTTTTCCTTTGATAGATGAAAAATATATGGTTTAAAATTTGAAGAAAACATTATATGGATTGAAATAAACACCTAGAGCCTAGTATGCAAGATTGGATAAGTATTTGTCAAGTTTGAAATTCATAAAAGCTAATGTTGATCGTAACTTATATTTGAAGAGGATTGACAATGGATTACTAGTTGTTAAGTTATTTGTAGATGACATATTATTTGAAGGAGAAGATGAACCAAGTGGAGCATTTATTAACAAAGATGAAGAAGAAATTTGAGATAAATATGATTGGTAAAATGAAGTATTCTCTAGATTGTTGATTGTTTAAAATAAATATGGTATCTTCATGTCACAAGCTAAGTATCTTAAGGACTTATTAAAAAGATTAAAGTTGTAAACTTGTTGGAACACCTATGGTAATTGGTCATAAGTTATCTAGGAATGATGAAACCCTTAATGTTAAGAAGAAAAGTATATACCTACGATTAGTGGATTGCAATATTTGAAACACATTAGACTTGATATATCTAATGTAGCTAGAATTATGGCAAGATTTTTAGCAGATCTAAAAGAATCACATTATGCAGAAATAAAGAGAATTTGAAGTGTTAAAATTTGTATATGATAAAAATAAACTAGAATCTAATGAAAGACATAGATTAATCAAGAGGTAATAAAATTGTTAGAATAACAAAACAAGAACAATCTCTGATATAAATGCTCGAAAGCATAATAGAATCAATATTTCCTAATATGTAATACATAAAAGTTGGGAGGATACTTGAACAAGATTGAAAAAAGTGTCTCAACTTGGAGGAAGTAGAGTCCTAATGGGATCAATCATCTACCATCCACCTACAATATAGAAGGGTGTTGTCCAATTTGGAATTAAACACATGTGATATCTTAGGACTAGTTGGAGCCCAAAAGATGACTCACAATATTCTCCTAATAATAATATCCATAACTATATAATTCTTCCTAATTTATGAGCTCACTAAGTAAAATTAATATAAGACTGAAATGGAAAAGAACCATTTACTCTAACACCCAGCCTTAGGTGTAACTTAGGGGTACCATAATGCAAGATATAACTAAAGGGTCCTAGCATCAAAGTCATGTTAGGTACCCATATACAAAAAAAAAATCCTCTCATAACTAGATAAAAAGGATAAAAGATAGTGGGATAAAATTCCTCTCTAAAAGAGTAGAAATGAAGCTAAAAATCTCTAGAAGAAAACACCTTTCACACCCTAAGCAAGGCATATAAGTGAATGAAATTTCTCGCAATGAAAGCTTTGGTGAAGATTTCTATAGTTTGATCAGATGTCACAAAGTAATGAAGGTCAAGGACCTTCTCATGAATTATCACTTGGATATAGTACATGTGAATCTTAATGTGCTTGGTCTTTTGATGATGGACTGGATTGTGAGAAATCTGACGAGAACTTTGATTGTAATAATTGTTGGCTTTTGAAAATGAATACCAAACTTAGTAAGGATGTGTTGAAGCCAAATAACCTTAGTGGTTGCATTAATTTCTCCTTGATACTTAGATTTAGTTGATGAAAGAGAAATAGCAAACTTCTTCTTGTTTGACCAAGAAATTGGACCAAAACCAAGAAAGAAGCAATACTAAGAAGTAGACTTATGATCTTGAGAATTGTCTATCCAATTTGAATCTCTATAGCCCACCAAGTCAATTTTTACACCTGCTGCATAATAAATCTCATAATTATGAGTAACTTGGATGTAATGAAGAATCCTCTTAGCTTCTTTCTAATGTAGCTCATGTGGTTTCTACATAACTAAGAGACCATGCCCACAACATATGAAATATTAGGCCTTATGTGAGTCAAATATATGATGTTTCCAACCAATTGATGATACAAGATAGCATTAATTAATGGTGAAGAATAAGAAGCCTCAACTTGACCCTTGGAAGAAATAGAGTCTTTGTAGACTTGTAGTCGATTATGTGAAATCTAGAGAGCATATCAAGAGCATACTTAGGTTGGCCAATAAATATACTATAAGGTGATTGAGTGATCTTAATCCCTAAGATGTAATGAAGAAGGCCTAAGTCAAACATTAAGAACTGGTCATGAAGGGAAGTATTGATTGTCGTGATGTGATATGAGTGACTCCCTATGATCAACAAATCATTAACATAGAGGACAAGGAAGGTGAGAGTACCATCTTGTTGCAAGATGTAGATGTTTAGATTAGAGTGATAGTGAGTGAACCCAAATGATAGAAGGGAAGAGTCCACCTTGGCATACTAATATTGCAATGCTTGTTTAAGGCCATAGAGGGACTTTTGAAGGCAGAAACCAAGTTTAAGCTCCTCAATGAACCCTTTTGGTTGCTCCATACAAATCTCTTCCTAAAGGTCACCATGAAAAAATGCACTCTTCACGTTCATTTGATGAACTTCTTAATGATGGGATGTAGGATTGGTATGGAAAAGTTAGATAGAATTCATCTTTGCAACTGGTGCAAAGGTCTTAGAGAAGGCAATTCTAGGAACCTAGGAGAATACTTTGGTGACTAGGCAAGCCTTATACTTATCAACTAACCCATATGGTGAAAATTTTGTTTGATAGGTCCAATTTCACTGAACAATTTTTCTTCCCCTAGGAAGTGGAACTAAATCCCAAGTATGATTTCTCTCTGAGGAGCTAAACTCTTGTTACATTGTAGTATCCCACTCAGGAACACCAGAAGCTTCTTAATTTTTTTGTGGATAAGAAGTTCTAGAAATAAAGAGATGGAAAGCTTTCTCAAACTAAGATCTTGTTCTTCTCTCATCTAAAGGATTGCCAACCCAATCACCTTCTAATTCTAATTTTTGTTGATCCTAGTGAGACCTAATATCTAGAACATATGGAGAATCTAGACAAGAATCATTTTTTGAATGATGACTGGAGGAAGATGGATCCCCATTATCATCATTTGAAGTAGAATAAGAATCCTCATTTGGATTGGGAGGATCAAGAACTTCAAAAGAACTATCATAAATTAGTTGCAATGTCTCCATAGAAATGAATGATGGAGAAGTCATAGAAGAAGAACTAGATGTATCTTCCTTAGAATACTCCTCTCAATGAAAGTCTCATGTGTATTAGGATGGAGAAGCCTATAGCCTTTGACACCATCAGGATACCCAAAAAATATATAGGACTTGCTTTGTGGATCCATTGTCTTGCATTTCTCTACTAGAATATGGGCCCATGCAAGAGACCCAAGTACTTAAAAGTGTTTGGTTGTATGTTTTTGAGTGGTCAAAACTTCAAAAGGAGTTACCATCTTTATATCTAGATGAGGAACCTAATTTTTAATGTAACATGTAAAATTGATGGCATCTTGATGCAGGAGCATCCTAGGTGTACGAGCAATCTTGCATCACCCAAAAATATTTTCTTTTTAGTCTTTTCTTTTTTAATAAGAACTAGTAGACAGGGTGGCTACTATTTATTGGAACTTTCTATTTTTAGTAAGTTTATCATACAAGCTTGGAATGTTCTCATTTTCTACAAGAAGGTTCATTTTATATTTATAAGCCTACCATAAAAATCACATTGCTCTAGCTTAAGTATCAAAGAAGTTATTGTAGAATTTTTGTGAAAAAAATTGTAAGAAAATCTTTAGACTCACCATTAGAGGCCTTAGAGTGCCAAAATGAGAATTGAAAACTCAATGGAAGAGCACTTGCACCACTCTATGCCTATAGATCTAGAGCTGGCATTTTTGAAAAGTGGTTATAATAGCCAATCGGAGTAATGATTTGTGAGTTATGGCCTTTCAAAGTTGGGTTACCCAAAATATCTAAAATAATTGTCAAAGATGTATTTGGTTGACTCTATATGTATTATTAGGTTTCATCAGCCTTAGCTATTAAGTTTCAATGTCCAGAACCTTCCCTAGTGATGTTAAATTACATATTTAAGAAACACTCAAACATTGTCTAGGACAACACTAGGTGATAGTTTGCAGCTTAGTCTTGCAGATTACTATAATGAAGGTGCCCATGTGGGTTAACATTTTCTGCTTGTGAATTCTATAGTTCTACATTTGTGATTCAAGTAAGAAGTCCATGTTTTGCTCTCACATTTGTTTTTATTTCTTAGTTTCTGTTATGAGTTTACAGTTTTAAGAGGAGCACCCTTCTTCAAGTGGTATCAGAGCTTGATTTCTTAAGTGTATGGACAAATCACCAACTATGAGGTAGTTTTCACTAGGACCATGGTTTGGGCTGAGCATGTAGAAAGATTTCTGATTTTAAGGTATTTTATATTAGGGCTTAATGGAAGGACAAAAATGCCTCCATGAAGAGAGTGTGGCAAAAGTGCTTTACATGTTACACTAGAGGGTTTTCTAGCCCTCCAAAGACAAATGCAAGATTTGGAAGAAAAAATGCACAAAGGAATAATATTCCTATAAGAAATGAATGCAAGGATAAGGATAAAGTGGAACAAAATGCCAAATTAGAGGTAGCTCTAAACCCAAAGGAAGAGAGGCTTCTAAACCCAAAGGAAGAGAGGCTTTTTAGAGTCATCTCCAAGATTGGAAAAAGACCTAAGTTTGAAGTTCCCAAATTTTTGAGAAATCTTAACCTAGAGGAGTTGACCAATTGGATCAATGATCAAGAGGAGTACTTTGAGTATGAAGATATTGAGGATCCTAATAGGGTCAAATTTGTGAAGGCAAAATTGAAGGGACATGCAAAGATTTGGTGGTAGGAGGTTTAGTTGGAGTAAAATAGAAAGAAAAAGGACAAAACCACTAGATGGGAATGAATGGTATCTAAACTAAAGTGATAATTGATTCTTGTGGATAATGAGCTTAATCTGTTGAAGAAAATTAAAAGGTTGAAGCAAGCCAAAAAAATCTATTCAAGAGTATACTGAAGAGTTCTACTCAGTTCTCATTAGAATTGGTCATGCAAAAGCTGATAAGGAGAAAGTGGACCATTATCTTTCTAGCTTAAGGTTAAGCATTTAGGAAAATCTGAGTCTAGTTTGAATAAATAGTATTGAGGAAGCATATACATTTTCCCTAAGACTTGAAGATAAATTGAACAAGAAGTTTGACAACAAGAATAGTGGAAGAGGTCATGGTGGAAGATCTGACGAATGATCTTATGAAGATTGTAATGATGATTAGAAGAAAAAGGATGATGCTCAAAGTAGTAGTTAGAACCAAAGAGGAAACAATTCCAATCATTTCCATGATCAGAACAATAGATATTGGAGAGGAAGAGGTAGAGGACAAGGATTTGGATGAGGAGGCATCTATGAGAAATGTTTTCACTACAAAGAAGAACATAGAGCATTTGAATGTTTCCAACACCAAGGAAGGATAGATCAAAGAACATTAAGACAAGATAGAGTTTCACATGTTGATGAAGATTCTAGATCCTCACATTCTAAAAATTCTAAAAGAGGAGAAGTCCTAGTTAATAGAAGAGTCATGTTGAGTGGATAGAATGAACCTAATCAAAGAAGGAGCATATTTTGTACAAGTTGTAGATGTGAATATAAGTGTTGTGATGTGATCATTGATGGTGGAAGTACTAAAAATATAGTGTCAGAAATGATGGTCACCAAGTTGAAGATGAAGAGATAGAAACACCCACATCTATATCATATTGTTTGGGTGCAAGATCACCACAAGGTCATGGTCAATGAGCAGTTCTCTATGAAGTTCAAGATTGGAAGCTACTAGGATAAGGTACTATGTGATATCATACCTATGGACATATGTCATATGTTGTTGGGTAGGTCATGGAAATTTGATAGGCATGTTGTACATGATGGGTGAACAACTACCTACACTCTAACCAAGGATGGAGTGAAACATAAGTTGAAGTCATTGAAGAAAAAAGAAGGTATGTAGTGTTGCACAAATGTGTTTTTGATGAAAAAGAGTTTCTCAAAGGTATGAAGTGTGAATATATGTGTTTTTCTATAATTCCAAAAGATAGTAAAGAAGAAGTAGAGAAAGTACCTATAGAAGTTGCAGATATGTTGGGAGAGTTTTTGATATTGTATCAGATAATGTACCCAATGGATAGCTCCCAATAAGGAAGATCAGTCACTAGATGGATTTGATTCTAGGAGCTAGTTTACCAAAAAAGTCAGCAACATAGAATGCAACCGACAAAAAAGTGAGGAGTTGAATAGACAAGTTCATGAGTTGTTGTAGAAGGGGTTGATTTGAGAGAATCTGAGTCCATGTGTTGTACCAACCATATTAGGACCAAATAAGAATGGAGAATGGAGGATGTGCATAGATTCTTGCACTATAAACAAGATCACAATCAACTATAGATTTGCATTGCCAAGGATCTATGATATTATGGAATGTTTAAGTATAGCTAAGTATTTCACAAAGATAGATCTAAAGAGTAGATCCCATCAGATTCACATTAAAGAAGGTGATGAGTGGAAGACTACTTTCAAGACAAAACAAGGACTATATGAGTGGTTAGTCATGGCTTTTGGGCTAACCAATGCACAAAGAACTTCCGTGAGGATTATGAATGAGGTATTCAAGGACATTCTAGGTAAGTTTTTCATTGTTTACCTAGATGATATTTTGATCTTTAATAAGAAATTGGAGGAACATTTGATTCATATTCATAAAGTGTATGATAAATTGAGGGAAGAAAAGTTGTTGATAAACTTGAAGAAGTGCAATTTTATAAAGGAGAAGTTAGCATATCTAAGATTTGTAATTTCTATAGGTCTAAAAATTGACCCAAAGAAAGTGAAGGTTATCCTTAAGTGGACTATCTAAGGAGTGTAATAGAGATAAGATCTTTTCATGAACTGGCTAGTTTTTATAAAAGAATCATAAGAGCTTTAGTAGTATTTGTGGACCGCTGACTAAAAAAATGATAGGGGATAGAAAATAATTTAAGTAGACTGTAAGAGTAGACAAGAGTTTTAATCTATTTAAATAGAAAGTTATTGAGAAGCCTATTTTAGCACTTCCAAATTTTAACAAGGTTTTTCAAGTAGAGTTTTATTCTAGTGGTACTATAATAGGAGTTGTTATGAACCAAGAAGGTAGACCTATAACTTACTTTAGTGAGAAATTAAATGATGCCAAAAGAAAATATTTTGTTTATGATCAATAATTGTTATGCTATAGTTCAAGAATTGAAGAAGTGGAGACACTATCATCTTCCTAAGGAATTTATTTTGTATAATGATCATCAAGCTTTGCAATATTTAAATAGTCAAGAAAAATTGAACCAAATGCATTTGAAGTGGGTTGAGTTTTTGTAGAGTTATGCATTTGTTTTGAAACATGGGAGTGGGAGGTCAAACAAAGTTGTAGATGCTCCTAATAGAAGACAAATTTTACTAATACAAATGCAGATAGAGGTGGTTGGGTTCAACGAATTCAGTAATTTTAATCCAAATGATCCTAATTTTGGAAAAGCATGGAAGGCTTGTATAGAACTTATTACACTTGACATGAAAAAGTGGTTGGATTTCATGATCTAGGATTGTATGTTGCTCAAAGGAAGCTAGTTGTGCATTCCTAAAATTTCAGTGAGAGACAATCTCATCAACAAGAACCATAGTGGAGGATTGGCTGGACATTTTGGCAGAGATAAAACCATAGCTTTGGCTGTTGAGAATTATTACTAGCCACAGTTGCAGCAAGATGTGAAAAAAATTATAGGGAGTTACAAAGTATGTCATATGGTGAAAGGATTGAAGTAGAATACATGGTTGTATCAACCATTACCTATACCAAATAAGCCATGGGAGGATGATAGCATGAATTTTGTTCTTGGATTACCAAAGATCTAGTAAGGGCATAATTCTATTTTTGAGGTGGTTGATAGGTTTTCAAAGATGGCACATTCTATCTTGGAAGAAGACTAGTAATGTTGTTCATGTGGTAGAATTTTTTTTCAAAGAAGTGGTGAGACTACACGGTCTTCCAAAGAGTATATTTTTAGATCGAGATACCAAATTTATTAGGTATTTCTGGCATACATTGTGGAAGAAGTTGAAGATAGATTTGAAGTTTAGTTCATTACATCATCCATAGACTAATGCATAGACTAAAATTGTGAATTGCAATTTGGAAAACATGCTAAGATGTTTAGCTAGAGACAAGCCACAATGATGAGATTTGATTTTACTACAGGCAGAATTTGCATATAATAATTCTATAAAAAAGAGTACTGGTAAATCACCATTCTGGATTGCATATGGGAGTAGTCCCAAAAATGCTTCTAAATTGAAAAATTAGATAAAGGAGAGATAAGTAGTATTGAAGTAGAAGAATTTGTTGAACATTTGAAGAAGATCCATGAGGAGATGAGGAAATACATCACAAAGATGAATATACAGTATAAAGCTAAGGAAGATGTGAAAAGGAGGTATAAGAAATTTTATATTGGAGATGAAGTCATGGTTCATTTCAGAAAAGAATGTTTTCCAGTGGGTACATATAGTAAGTTGAAGATGAAGAAGTTTGGACCATGCAAGATAGTGAAAACACATGATTCTAGAAATGCTTATGAAGTGGAGTTGCCTATTGAATTGAATATTTCACTAGTATTTAATATTTCAAGTTTGATAAGAGTACTATGAAGGAGGTGATGGAGATGACATTGTAGATGTGCACTAGAATATTTTAGTAGCTAGTTTAACTACAAAGAAGATTAAGGAGATATTAGACAGTCATATTGGCAAAACTAGAAGATATAGAACTTATGAGGAATACCTAGTCAAATGGAAAGGGAGGCCAGTAGAGGATTCATCATGTCTAGCAAGGGAGGGTCACCATCTTGGTTTTAATCTAAACACCTAAGATGTGACAAATTCACTTCTCAAATTACTATGGGTATCTAACACAAGATCATCCTGGGTGTAAGAGTAATCTCGCATCACCCAAAAAAAAATTCTTCTGAGTCTTTTCTATTTTAATAAGGACTAGTAGACAAGGTGGTTACTATTTATGGTAACTTTAATATGTTTGTCATATGAGATTGGAATGTTGTCATTTTCTACATGAAGGTTCATTTTAGAGTTATAAGCCTACCAACAAAATCTCATTGTTCCATCTTAAGTATCATAGAAGTTATTGCACATTTTCAGTGGAAACATTTGTAGAAAAATCTTCAAGCTCATCGTTGGAGGCCTTAGGGTTCTTGGATGAGGTCCAAAAACTTGATAGAAGGACACTTGTGCCATTTTGAGCTTGTATATCCAAAGCTTGCATTTTTGAAAAGTGGTTATAATAGCCAATTGGAGCAACAGTTTGAAAGTTATGGCCTTTCAAATTTAGGCTATTCAAAATATCTAAAATAATTGTCAAAGATGTATTTGGATAACTCTATATGTATTGTTAGGCTCCATTGGCCCTAGGTATTAAGTTTCAATATCTAGAACCTTCCCAAGAGGCATAAAATTGCCTATTTAAGAATAGCTCAAACATTGTCTCACATTTTTTGTTGTTTCCTTGTTTCTACTATGAGTTTATTCTTTTAAGGAGAGCACCCTTTGTCACCTTTTCCCAATACTGAGGTGCCAATGATTTGGAGTAGATCATATTATTGGTCATTTCTTTTAAGGACTTATTCTTGCTTTTTGGAACTCCATTCATTGGAGATCAATTCCTTTTGAGATAAAAAAAAAATTGCTCAAATATTTTGTTGGCATACTCCCCCCCATTATCTATATGCAAGACCTTGATAAACTTCCTAGTTTGTTTCTCTGCAAAAGATTTGAACTCTTAGAAATACTCAAATACTTCAAACTTTTGTTTGAGAAAATATAAAAATGTATATCAAGAAATATCATCAATTAATGTTAAAACATATTTGGCTTTGCTGAAAAAAGAATGTGGAAATAGTCCTACCAAATCACTATGTACCAACTCCAAAATTTGTGTGGCTCTCCATGATTTATTTTTATCAAATTTTTCTTCAAGATGCTTGCCAAGAATGCATCCTTGAAAATTTCATTAGAAATTTAAATAGAAGGCAATCCTATATTGATATCATGTTGACTAAGTTGTTGTAAGTAGTAGTAGTTCACATGGAAAAACCATTGATGCCACGAATGACTCACTTCATTAGAGTGAGTGAGTAATGCAAGTGAAGTTGAATTGAGAAAAAAGTGAGAGAAGTGATAAAATCTTGATTGATGTTCTACCTTTCCCACTATAATTATAGACACATTTCTCATCTCACTAAAAACCATTGTATATGGATTATACGCAACATGCTTGCCAGAGCCTCTATGAGTGATCTGATAAATAGATCGAAGAATAGTTGGAAAAGATGCAATAAAAAAATCATGAAATATCCCTTTGCTCATGTTAATAGACCCTCTCCCATGCACTTCAGTCAAAGTGTCATTACCCAAACGAATGGATGAAATAGAACATGACTTCAATAAGGAAAAACTTTCCTTTGATGAAGCCATGTGTTGTGAAGCACCCAATTAAATAACCATAAATTTGGTTGTGAGGAAAAAACTATTAGGGACTTACCCTTTTCTTTCACTTTACTAGATTCCTTGGAAGATTATTGGGATGAATTTGACTTGACAAAATCAGGCACTTTGATATTGTTCCTTTCAAGAAGATGGAACAAGTGATCAATTTGCTTCCTCAGATGTCTATGTTCATCATGACCAAGTTTCTTACAATAGGCACATGTTGTTCTCTCCTTCTTGGGCTTATTTATTTTTGAAGAAGATGCATCATTTACTACTTTTGGAGTAGGAAACTTATTTTCTTGTTTCTTTTCTTTATTAGTAAGCCCTCTTCATTGTCTTGTACCTCAAATTCTAGTCAAGACATGAGACCTAGATGGCTTGATCATGCCCATATAGATCAACTTATCCTACTCATCTGTGAGTTTATTTCAAAATGCATCAAGAGAAGGAATTGTGTAGTTATTTCCTGAGGAACTTTTAGTAGCATAGAAGGTAGAGACAAACACAGAATATGTAGGATAAGGCTTCAAAAGAATACTTAGAATTAGTTGTGAATCTTTCTTCTTAGTTCCACATTCTTTTAACTGCAATCTTAAATCTTTTAACTTAGTGTACAAGTTTTGAATAGTATCAAAGTTACATGGATTTAATCCTATCAATTTATTCTCTAATTAATGCCCTCTCAATTTATTTGCTTTCCAAATAATCCTTCTAATGTTGTCCATACATTATTAGGAGTTGTAGATGATTCTATATGAAATATTATATTTTGAGATATAGCCATGCATAAGGTATCATATACTTAATCACATTTGTTGTGCTATTTAGGCTTGTCTACAACTAATAATGGTTCAATTTTAAAATCCATTGTTACTATATATAACCCTAACTTCTTAAGATAGATTATCATTTTAGAATTCCACTCATAGTAGTTATATGGTGTGAGTAATGTTATTATTTATTGATCCATTCTAGTGTAGAAATAAAGATTTTTGTGTAGAATGAAAGAGAAGAAAGGTTAAGAAAAGATGTTAATGAGAGTACAAGAGAGTACTCATGAGACTAACCCCCTTTTTAATTGATAAAAAATCACCCACCAAGATGCAATGATTTTGGTACTTTATAATTGAATGCATATACAATTTCCAATTGCTAAAATGGACCAAAGTGGACTTTTAACTTTGATAATTATAACTCTAAACATGAAGCAATAAGATACTCGTACAATTAGGACACTACATCACTCAAGGATCTAATAAAGTACAAGTGCCAAATTAGGACAATTTTGACCAAATTATTAAAGTAAGTATACAAAATCATGCACTTAAAAAAAATAGCACCTAAAAAAGCATACTTATGAGCTTGAACAATGCCTTAAAAGTTGCAGAATTCAAGATTGTACAAGGACTATCATCAAGAGCTACAAGAAAAACTTCTTGTCACAAAAGTTTGAATGTTTGCCCAATGTTTTTACCTAAAGGAAAAATTGTGAAACATGGAAACAACCTCCAAGTTGTGGCACTTGAATAATGAGGTTGAGTGTACAAAGAAGGTTGGCTTCCTTTGCTATCAAGGTGCATGTAAACTACACTTGTAGAGGAAAAGGGAAGAAAACATGCATGAAACACTTACCAAATCTATCCTAAGGGGGTGATGCTGGTGGCAATATGACCAATCAATAAAATAAGGTGAGATATGTGGTTGTCATTTATGGAAACATTTTTTTTGCAATTTAGTCATGATTATTTGTGAAGGAAAATTGTCTAAGAATTAGATAGTGTTAGAGCAACATGACACGATTTGTTGATAGGAAACTATTCCCTTGGAATATTCTCTTGCATAGTTAACCCTAGGTGCATGATTTCATCTTGATGATGCATACCAATGCACATGTCCATACGATCAACCAAATTAAAGATATGGAGGAAATACTAATGCAGATACCTTAGAAAGCATAACAAAGCATGTTAGTAAATTGACTTGTACAACTTTTAGAATTATTTTAATTGCTAAATCATGTTGAGCTGACTCTAAGGATGATATGCAAACCAACTAAGGAAGAATTTATTAATATGTTTGATACAAGTAAAGTTCTTCAATTGTGAAGTTAAAGTGTGAATGTGATATTATGATATGTGATGTGAAGCAATGTTATGTGAGATATGATGCAAATTGATATGTGTGCAGTCACTCTTTGTATGAAGAACTAGTCATCATAAGATTTTTGAAGTACAACAACTGATCTAGTATTGTATGTATACCTATTCTCTTGAAGAACTTATTGTATAGTTGCATGTTAGGGTAGTGGGCTCTTCTTACACAAATTTGTATATGATCTACCAACTCCTAACAGGGTTGAGGCTTCTAACAAGGCCTAGTCTCCTAACAAAGACTCAAGACACTACACATTCTTCATAGACTTCTAATAGGGTGAATATACTTAAATAGATTCTTTTATATAGTGAATCATCTAGTGGGTTTCATCCCCACCAAGGTTTTCCCTTGGCCAAGGTTTTCCCAATTTAACAAAATATGGTGTTATGAGCTCTTTCTATGTATGGTTTTTTATACTATTTAGAATTATTGGTTTATTTTCTTATGCATATGGAAAAGTAATTAATAATATTTTCTTCTGGGTAAAAAGATAGAAAATACTGATTCACCCACCCAATATTATCTATTTCTAACAATTGGTATCAGAGCCTACTTATTTAAAAGAGGCCTAACAACTTGAATAAGACCCATATGGATATGGAATAGTTGAAGAAGAATATTGAAGAATATCTTTAACAAATTGATCTCCTTACTGATGAAAGAGATGGCCTAAAAGATAGATATAAAGATGCAAAAGCTTACATTGGTGAACTAAAGGATAAGATAGATGACTTGAAGAAAAAAGGACCTAATGAGAAAACTAGTGATGATGATCTTGAAGATCTAAAGAAATAAAATGAGATCTGAAACATGTGTTAAAAAGAGTTGAACTCAAACTAAGTCTTAAGAAAAATGGAGGAAAGAATGAATTTGAAATAAAAGTTGAAAATGTAGATCTAAGATCCCAGTTAAGCAAGGTAAGATCTAAAATGGAATCCATCAATTTAGAGCATGAAGAATTAGAGAAATACAATATTATTTTAAAGTCGAGTTGGTGCAAACCAAATAGCAACAAGAAAAATTATATACTAGTAGTGAAAATATTGAAGAACAAATATATGTATAGAGACCTAGTTATGACAATACTAGACTTGGATTCTTCCTTGGATAATCTACCAAGAAATATATTGAGAGAAAAGAACCTAATAACCCTGAAGTCAAAAAGGATATAAGCATAAGAAAAATAGATGATACATCTAAGGACAAGGAGAATGTTTCTCACTATGAGAAATCTAAAAAAATTGATCAAGATGAGGATAACAAAAGAAAGGAATCTTGTGCTTGGTGTAATGAAATTGAACATACTGGAGACAATTGCAAAGGTAAGTCTTTTAAACCTATTTGAAATTTTTATTGTTATAATTGTCGTGGATATGGACATTATGCATTAGATTGTAAGAAACCTAAATTTTATCATGATAATACAAATAGTAGAGTGTTTAGAAACACTAACTACGTAGGCAATAGAAGAAGATCTCATAGCAATGAAAGTGGAGAAAGAAGACAAATTGTTTGTTATAGATGCAACAATCTTGGACACATAGCAAGGAATTGCAAAGTACCTAACAACAAAATTAATGAATAAAGAAGGAATGTACCTATATGCCAATTATGTAATAACTTTGGACACATAGCAAAGTTTTGCAGATTTGATAAAAGAAACCTTAATAGGAATTAGAATCACAAAAGGAAAAAAAAAAGAAATGATGACAATCTAAAGGAAGAAATGAAGAAGCTGACAAAAAAATTTAAGGAAATATTTGTAAAAGCAAGAGAAGTTGGCATACAGTTTAGGAAGAAGCTCATACTAATGTACTTGACAAGATAGTAAAGTCACTTATTGTCTATGACCCATCTTACCTACATTAACATTCTCAATAAAATAGTGCATCGTTTAATCATAACTAATGTTAGAAAGAATATCATAAGTTGCATAGTTAATAGTATATACTAGACATTGAGAGGAGTCTACAATTAAGTGCACATTGCTTAATATGATCAAGATAAGGATATATAAGAAGAATAACCTCTCTAACCTCTTTGTTACATAGAGATAGTATTTTGGACTAGTGGCAAATATTCATTCAATGTGAAGTACAGATTGCAAAAGATTTAAATGATGCAAATTGATTTACAAACATCATTTGCTTGTGTGAAATCTTAAGTGTGAGATTGAAGAGAGATTTGAAGTGTTGAAGAAGTTTGGAGATACATGAAATTGTTGAAAACCCTAAAATGTGAAATTAACATATTTTCCAAATTTGTTGAGTATATTTTTAAAAATGGCAAGAGAAGAAGTGATAATGTAAGCAATAGACCTAGATATAACTTCAAGAAATACCCTTTTCTTTCTCTGCTTGATGACCCCATTGGAGCATTTTTGCAAACACTAAAAAATGTTCTTCATGTCAAAGACATAAGAGGTTATATTCACTATAAAATTGAAATCATAGGAGATATAGAGATTCATAAGGAATTAGAGAAAATGTGCAACACTAGTTTTTCACTAAAACCAGAACATGCATACCTAGTACAACTTAACCTAGTTAAGTATATGTCTTATATGGACTTTGATAATTATGAATGGACAAGAATAGTTCTTACCAGAGTTCATGATGACCTTTTATGGTTGGGAGATTCTATCATATGCATTGGTAATGACCTAATTCACAAGGTGACAGGTTTAGGCAATGAAGGATGCAATCCAATTAACATAAATAATGTGAGCACGTTAGTTGAAACAAATCTCAACACATGTTTTGATGGGAGAAACATAAAGGTCAATACCATTCAAGATGATGGAGTGAGACTTATTAGTAAAATTTTTGGATATAAGTTCAACCATGGATTTAGGATAGATTCAGTCCCTATTAGATTTCTTCATGCAGCTTATATGGTAGTAAAGGGTGAAAAGGTTAATCTATGTGACATTATCTGAACACAGTTGTTGGATAGCATATCAAAAATCAAGAAGTCTAGGAGTGTATTCTTTAGGTTTGAATCACTACTAACACATATATTCATATATGCAACAAAGAAGTGTCCTGGTATCTCAAATTGGGATGGAAGTGAGTGTGCAATGCAGATTATCACTCATGCATATAGAACCAAACCAAATATAATCAAATATAATGATATTGATAGAATGATGAGATCTATCCAAGTTGAAATGAAGCAAAGGTATAGGATACCTCCTACACAAGTGGAAAAATATAAGGATGAACTATGCTTCATTGTAGGAATAGGTTTTACATGTATGGAGGCAATAGTTCCTCGAGTAAAGTTCATTGAACCTATGGGTTATGAAATGAGTGAGGAACTAATTGAAGATTATGTGTAGATAATCCTACACTTTGAAGTTGATTCTAAATATCCTAGATGGGGGACATATACTAAGAATATGAGAAAAGTCAAAACAAGTCAGATAATCAAGGACTCCAAGAAAAAGGTAGCAAAAGTGATTGATTCTATCTTGAAGGAATCAAGAATGTCAAGAAAGGAATTTGAAGAGGTGAAAAGGATAGCCATAGAAATGAAAGCCAGTGGTCAATCTAAACTATTGACCCCTATACCTATTGCAATGGCTAGACCTATTGAAGAGGTCACAGTTGCCCAGACAAGTGCTCAAGCACCTACAATGCCATATGTAGTAGTTGTGTAGTAGCAACCTCTAAGGAATCCAAAGAAAACTAAGGAAACACCAAGACGTAGGAAGTCCACAAGGCTTTAGAAAACCCCTCCTAAGAAGAGAGTCAACCAAATTACAAGTGGACCATGCAAGAGGAGAAGAACCTTGCAAATTAGTTCCTTTGAATTTGAAGATCATCTTAGCATGCAAAGGATTAATGATAATAATTTTGTGCAATTGAAAAAGTATTATGACTTGTATAATAATATGGATAGAAAATAGCTAGAGAATGTTGTAGTTAGAAATATGATCCTAAAAGATAAAAGGTTTGATGGCATAAGAGGTCAAATACTTGAAGACTTGTACAATAAAATTTTTAATAGAAAAAGTAGAGTTATTGAGGAAGATAAGAAAATAAGGATAAATATGGTAAAAAAGCTATGTATTGTAAATAATAAGGAATAAATAATAGAAATTTTGAAAGGAATAGCACCATTATTGAGAAATAAGAAGAGATCCATTCTCCTCATGGGAGGAAATTATGAAGAAGTAAATGTGGAAACTTAAAAGGCAATAGTCACATATGTATCTACTATGCCAAAGGAGAGTGCATAGCTAGAGAAGGCAAGCCCTATGCCTAAGGAGTCTAAGAAGAGTGCATAGATAGAGGAACAAGTCCTACTATCGTAACAGTCAGTACACCCCATAGTTCTAAGCAACCAAGTGATTCACCACATATTACCATTGGTAGTGAATCTATGCAAGTAGATGACACCAATGTGATAGTAGATAGAACTAAGGACCCATTTAAAAATTTTGGTACCAACATTATTGGCAATATTATTGATTATAGCAACTCATCTGATGAAGAAAAAGAACAAGAGCTTAAGGAAGAAGATGCACCTTCTATAGATAAATTTGAATCTAGCATTGAAGTAGCTACTACAAGTGTGCCTCGACTATAAAAGTAGTATTACAATATTCACCACCTACACAAGTGGTAGTGGTGACCGTAGTAGAAGTGCAGTCAGATGAAGAAGATGAGGCACAAAATCTTATATCTTCTTTAAGTAAATTTCTTGAAAAGAAGAAATCTGTCAAGTTTATTAAGAAGAATTTAACTTTATTTTTGGATAGACTGGAGATGACAGTAAGTCCTATTGATACACCTATAGACATCCAACAAAGAGTAGCAATTTTGTGTAAAACCTTTGATAATAAGTTTACAACACTTACCAATGTAACTAAAATTCAAGAACAAATTGAGCATGCTGGTAAACTTCTTAATACCATGTGTACAAATATAAGGAATGATACAAAAACTCTAAATGAATGCATTAAGGCATTAAGGTAGAGTATGGAAGAAGGGAACCAAATATATGGTAAGTGCAACATGGCATACCATCATCTTCATAGTTTTGATGAGAAAATTAAAGAGAAGGTAACTGAGCTTCAGACACTCACTAATAACTTTTTGAAATAGAATTAGAAGTTAGAAACCATTGAGCATAGAATGCAAGCACTTCATGATAGCATCCAGGGTACTCAAGTAGAAAAGGAGAAAGTTCTAAAAAGATTTACTTTTTTAAGGGACCGTTTATCCCCACAGATTACATTATTACAAAATTATTTGGAAGAACGCTTGGTAGTCGAGTCCTTATATGAAAAGTTTGTGGCTATAGATTTGAATGCAGAAAAGTTAGGCACATATGCTCTATGTGCACTAATCATTGTGTCTAATGCACTAAAACATAGTTGGAAGAAACACCTTGCATAGTTAAAAACTAACTTTAGTGATTGTTTTTCCAAGTTTTAATGCAGCTTCTAGATTTTGATAGGATTTTCCTTTTATTGACACCTTTTTCATTGATGTCAAAGGCAAAGAAATAAGAAAAATTGTCATTGTAAGTTATACAGGTGTATTGAAGTATAGTAGTAAGTCTTGCTTTAAGCAAGCTTTGTAATCATAGTTATAAGGGATGTAATCTTTTCAAAACATGAATACAATCTTTTTTACTATGTTAATGGTTATTTACTTTGATTTGTATGACAACATGTTTGGGACTTAGCCAATTTTTCCAAAATGATGCCTTCAATGCCAAAGTTGGAGATTGTTGGCAATATGACCAATCAATCAAATAAGGTGAGATATGTGGTTATTGTTTATGGAAACATTTTTTTTGTAGTTTAGTCATGATTATTTTGGAAGGAAATTTTTCTAAGTATTAGACCATGTTACAGTAGCATGACAAGATTTGTTGATAGTGGAATATTCTCTTGCACAATTAACGCTAGATGCATGATGTCATCCTAATGATGCATACTAGTGTGCATGTCCATAGGATCAATTGAGTTCAAGTTATGGAGGAAATACTAATGCAAATACCTCATAGAGTAGAATAGAGCATGTCAAAAAATTGACTTGTATGACTTGTAGAATTATTTTGATTACTAAATCTTGTTGAGATGACTCTAAGGATGATATGTGAGCTGACTAAGAATTTATTAATATGTTTGATATAAGTAAAGAACTTCAATTGTGAAGTTAAAGTGTGAATGTGATATTATAATGTGTGATGCAAAAAAATGTTATGTGAGATATGATGCAAATTGAAATGTGTGTAGTCACTCTTTGTATGAAGAACTAAGAATAAGAAAATTTACAAAGTATAGCAAGTGATCCAATATTGTATGTATACCTATCCTCTTGAAGAACTTATTGTATAGTTTCACAAGGAAGGTATAAATAAAAATGGTGTTGTTCCACAAGAACCAACAATTACACAACAACTCCCAATCCTAACAAAGGAGAAGGAGGATAATGGTGGCATGTCCCAAATAACCCAAATGTATTTGTATAATTCATCAATTGCATATTTGATGGACATTGACCCTTTTTTCCTTAGCCCAGTCATAAAGGGTAGAACTTTAAAGAATTGTATGATTAACTTTTGTGCCTCAAATAATATAATGCCTTTTAAAGTCATGGAGGCTCTCATTTTAGGAGTGGATACTAAGCAAGGTAGATGTAGGGCAATGGATGCTAGAGAAGTATTGTCATAGGTACTATTAATTTTTTAACTTTCAAACTTGTTGCATATCCTAATGAAGAGTTAACTATGTTAGTCCTTGTAGTAGATATTCCTCCTAACTATGGGATTTCGCTCTCAAAAAAGTGGAGTGTTGCAATGGGAGGTAGTTTGTAGTGTGATTTGTCATATGCTACTTTCCAAGTAGGGGAAAAAAGATATCAAATGAAATAAGTAGCCAAGAGCAACTTATATTTTTGAGGAAAATATTCACAAAGATACAACTTGTTTCTTAGACACAGATGTGAATGCATTCAAAGCTGAATTGATCATCCAAGAAGTTGAAAAATTGCATGCACTAATTGGACAAGAGGTCACATGTTGTATGGACTCTCCAAAATTATGGAGCATGTATTTTGATGGAGCAATCTCAAAGGAAGGATTAGGACTAGGAATTGTTTTTGTCTCCCTAGACAAAAATACATTTAGATATTCATTTTCTCTTAATTTTGCATGTACCAATAATGTTTCAGATATGAGGCCTTATTACTAGGATTAAAAGTTTTAGCAAGCCATGGAATCGAGAAAATACATGTCATAGGTGATTCTGAGTTGATTATTTCTTAGATTAGAGGAGTGTATGTGTCAAAGAATAAAAGATTTAAACAATATAGGAATGTTGTCTAGGATATGATTGAATCATTTGATGCCTTTGGAATAATGTGGAAAGATAGGAGTAATAATAAAATGGCTAATTTATTGGAAAATATTTCCATAAAACCTGATGACATATCATTTGTTGATGTATCTACTATGGAAGTGTAGAACTATGGAAGTGTAGAATAGGCCTTCAATCCTAGATAATGTACATAGTTAGCAAGTTTTTGAGGATGATAAGGACATCTTAAATTTTCTTCTTAATGAGGATAAATATTATGGATAGGAACTTGATTGTAGTGTTTGGGTAGAAATAGTAGATGGAAAAGAGAAGTTTTTTGCCAAGAAATCTTACAGCTAAAGACCAACAAGGTGCCCAAGGGATTGGTTGTACTAGAGAGTTCTTTTGATAATCAGGACCAAGTAATTTTATATGTAAAATATAAGAAGCCACAAGATAGAGGTGTTGAAAAATATATCTGAGTAGGCTCATTATTTTTATATTGCTTTACAAAGTGCTAAGCAATTTTGCAGTGAGGCATTAATGTAGGGGACTCCCCTTAATACCATAAACTCATAACAAAGACAAAGTAACAATAGAAAATGTGAGAAACAAAATATAGATTTCTTATTATTGTCACAAATGCAAAATTATAGAATTCTCAATTACAATATGCTAACCCAAATGGGCACCTTCATTATAGTAATCTGTAAGACAATGCTGCAAACTATCACCTAGAGTTGTCCTAGACAATGTTTGGGCCTTTCTTAAATAAACAATTTTATGTCACTCAGGAAGGTTCTAGATGCTCAAACTTAATATCTAGGGCCGATAGAACCTAACAATACACATAGAGTCGGCCCAATGCATCTTTTACAAATTATTTTAGAAATTTTGGTAGCCCAACTTTTGAAGGCCATAACTCATGAACCTTTTCTCTAATTGGCTATTATAACCACTTTTTGAAAATGCTAGCTCCTGATCTACAGACTCAAAACTACCCTAGCACCTTTTGTCAAATTTTTGGACCTCATCTAGGAACTCTAAGGCCTCCAACAGTGAGCCTAAAGATTTTTCTACAAATTTTTCCATTGAAACTATGCAATAACTTCTCTGATAATTAAGCTAGAGCAATGAGATTCTTATGGTAGGCTTATATCTCTAAAATGAACCTTCCTGTAGAAAATGAGAACATTCCGAGCTCGTATGACAAACTTACTAAAAATAAAAAGCCACCATAAATAGTAACCACCCTGTCCACTAGCCCTTATTAAAATAGAAAAGGCTGAAAATAAAATATTTTTGGGTGATACAAGATTACCCTTACACCTAGGATGCTCCTACATCAGACACCTAAGATAATTTGAGAAGTGAAGCTATCACGTCTAAGGTGTTCAAAGGAAAACCAAGATGGTTGACTGCCTCCTTTTCTAGCCATGATGAATCCTTAACTAGTCTACCTTTCCATTTGACCAAATATTCCTCATAAGTTCTATTTCTGGTACTTTTCCAATACAACTATCTAGTATCCGCTCAATCTCCTTGGTAGTTGAACTAGCTACTAGAATTCTCTACTGCACTTCTAAAACTTCATCTCCATCACCTCCTTCATAATACTCTATCAAATCTAAAATATTAAATACTAGTGAAATATTCAAATTAGTAGTTTTTTGGGACTCAAAATCGAAGCCCCAATTTTGAGTACCATTGAGAAATCAATCCTTATACATGCTTTTAAATGCATATGTACTCAGCTATCCATTTGAGGCCCATAAGGTGTTTAATGTTTCTAACACCTTCCATTCAACATATCCACTTGTTCCATGATGATAAATTGCTATTCCAAGCCATTCCATGAAGTCCCATTTTGAGTAATGTCCAATTCTTCTTTTTTGTTTGTGTCAAATACCGATAGGAGCCTATGTTTGCAATTGAATATCTTGCACCTAGTAAGATTTCATGATTTTCCACTTGTGGAATGTCTAGGGTCCATACTAGAGAGCCTGCAAGGAAATTTGGCAATAAAGAATATAACCGTTTCCACATAACCCATAATAGATCTGAAATAAACACGGAATTAAAATCCACATGCAAGAGAATAGACAACATATCCACAAAATTGTGACACAAGATATACCCTGGGAATCCCTCATTGAGGGAAAAACCCAGCCTCCAAAAGCATCCATCACCATGTATTATTCAGCAAAATAACCATTGCCATACATCCATGGAAGCCTTCATGTCCATAGCCATAACCGACCAAACTATGTGAACAAGCATGAATCCACACATCCCATGCCATGCTTTCAACCTTCACAAATGCTCCCTTGGCTAACCTGTCAAGCCTTGTCCTGCTCGACTCTTGTGTTTTGTCTTCTCCTTGTCACTCTCTCTCTACAACAACTACCCTTGTGGCTGCTTATATAGTAGCAAGTCTCACAAAACCACCAAGTGGTATTACATAAACCATGTGCTAAAACCATGTGCTACCTAACCCACTGACCCCACATTTAATATTGGGCATTTAATTCTTTTCCCCAATATTAAATAATTACATGAAATATTATCACAATGTTACAATACAACTCATCAAGAATATTATATGGGAATCTTTACATGTTGCACGTCCATCTAGGTACAACATTACATAATAAAATAAAATAATAAAATAACAATATTATGAAATGTGTGCAACACCCATTATCTCAACAATCTCCCACTTGTTGTATACATTGCATAGGGTCAATCCGTAGCCACATAAATGAACAAGGGAACAATCCCTCCCAGCACATCCACCATCATGGATCAAAATACACCAAGTGCTCCATCCTGGTACCTGCAACAAAATCAAAGTATCCAGCATCTCAAACATGAATGATCTCACCTCCTATTATGCCACTCCCACTGGACATACATAGAAGCCACCCAAAGAGAAAGCCACCCAACCTGTCACATTAGAAGATCATAAAATCCTATACCAACTGAAATTTTGAGCACAAAAAAAAAACCTGATCCAAAGGTAATCACATGTATCCATAGTTGTCAAAATATCCATAGCTGAAATAGCACCTACAACAAAGTGCCAAACCCATCCAACTATCCATACCTCAAAGGTATAACAAGTGAATCTCATATCACCGACATATCCAATCTATAACCTGCAATCACAAGCCTCAAGAGAAATACCTGCCACATATATACCAAGAAGCTCCCACTACAAAAGATAATGTCAAATCTATAACCAATCCACTCAACACATCTCAAAGAAGTGAATCCATTTAGTATCAAGGACATCCACAATACATAAACTGATATCCTACAAGAACAACTCTCATAACAAGTCTCCAATAGTCTCCCAAATTCTCCACAACCAACAAAGGAAAGAGAAAGAAATAACCATGTCATCTCTCACATGACATGCATGAGCACAAACCAGTGATCACAATCTCCAACTAATCTCAAATCCAGTGTAAGCAAAACCAAACATCTAGGAAGATAACCAAGACTAGAGAAACCATGCAAATCATAACCTGTATCATGTCCTTCTACACACACCTCTAGATGTAAACTGTGCAAGTATGATCTCCTCCATAAAACCCCAACAAGAAGCCTCAACAACACCCAAACCATACAATATAACTAATCATGGATGTAAGCCTCTCACAAGAAGATCAAACTCAATAAACCCATTCCTAAACTAAGGAATAACCATTCCTAATCCAAGGAATATGCCCAAATATAAAACCATCTCCCAAACTCAACCAGCATAACAACAAATGCACATGGAGATAACCAATGCTAAAACCATCTCTCAAATGAACCCTCCAAAACTAACTCATGTACCATAGCTCAAGATCCATTTCCATGAAAGACAAGCATAAATATAATGCAACTGAGAGAAACAATGGGCTATACCTCTCAAGTAGCAAACCGCCAAGTAGACCAAGAGTGGGGAATGAGAATGCTCATCAAGATACCCAAGTCTCCAACCAAGACTCATATAAGAACAATCTCCTCTCAAGTCCATATCAGGTGACTGCCCCTCAGACTTCCTGCTGAAACTATCAATCGTCCCAACAAATACTTCTCTAATCCAAGAGAAATCAGCGTCACCACCATCTCTAAGTATCCATGAGCACCTGTAACCAATCAATCCATGCCAACTCCAAATGCAACATAGAAATATCATGAAGTATCCAGCTTATGATCAGTGTACTCAATACCAAGAAACTAAACCAAGATCAATGTCAAAGTTGCAACCATGGCCTCGGGAACATAAACATGACAACATGATCTTACCATCTCAACTAAAGAGATAACATGCTCCACATGAACACACCATAACATGTCACAACTCTAAATGCATATCAAGAGTATACCATGACATAATAATGAAACCATCCTCACACCAAAGATAACATGCCAAATAAAAGCATAAACCACACCTTTGCCAAGAACCCTATGAGTCCTCAAGATGAAACCATCTCCACACACCATGAAGAAACCATCTCCACATACCATGAAGAAAACCATCTCCACATACCAGGAAGAACCATCTCCATACACCATGAAGATAACAAGTGCACCATGCAAATGTCAAAGACGCTTCTGCAGCAACAGGATCTAAGACAAACCTCCAACATCTACAAACACTCAATAAATATATCAATGCCAACAACTCCCACTCAACCGTGGTACCAAGTCACCTATAGCATCATAAAATCCATCTCCTATATGAAGATCCAAACCAAACTAGGAACTAATCCTACACTATCACCCCATTGCTGTCACAAGCTCTCACTAAACTGTGTATCCAAGCTGTCCATGAAATCATGATGAAAACCCATCCTCTAACCATGAGAATCAACCAAGGCATCAAACCATCAAAGAAATCAAAGTGCACATGATGAGCTCCTCAAAAGAAACTAAATAACCATGATCTTCAACCAAGAAGATATACCACCATAACTGAATCAGAAATCCAAGCTAATGAACACCAAGGATGTACCTGTATAACCAATCATGTCATGCCAAAATCCATGACACCATGATCATATCCATGAACTAAGCATCTGGCTCTCAATATGTCCAACCTATCAGCATAGTCAACCACAATCCTCCACCATGACTATACCTGGTAACAACATCTCATCCCTTCTACATGAAGAATAAAATCATGTGACTTAGGGCATAAACAACCCAAATCCAAGCCACCAATTTGAATATGCATCAATAATGAAAGATCAATGGGCAAAGACAACCCATAACCAAGCTATAAATGCAACCTGTAAGTATAGACCACTTACAACACTGCACAACTTGTAGACCCAACAAGTCATCATGCATATCCAAACCAAACATTGATAACCATATCATCATCAGACCAATCTAAAATATGGACTGAGTATACAATGACATCAAATCTTAAATCTCCAATGCCATAAACTCACAAGTTACCATAGTCAAAATATATACCATAAACTATTCAGATCAATATATCAACAAATAAATCATGCCAAACCTGCACGAAATCTGAACCAATGTGTAGAGCTCTCCAAGAGCTTTCCATTGACTACTCGAAGTCCAAAATCTAACTTCGTATGTCCAAGTTATGCCCTAATCCGTGCTCAAAATAAACAACATCTGACTTTAGGGCTCTTAATACCTAAAAAGAAAATTTAAAATCACAAAACCAAACCTACACCATCTTGTAGTGCTCTGAATTAGCTTTCCAACGCCTATAAGAACTCTGAAATCTGATATTCTGAGAGAAAGTTATCACCATTTTACTACGACAGTCTTTTTACCATTTTCAGTACGATTTTCCATTTTTTATTTTTTCAGTGACAAAAATTCTGACGGGATTAAATTTGACGGCCATCATGAGCTGAAACCAAAAAAGCTCTTTCATTTCCTCTTAACATGGCCAAACTAGGGCATATTATATATCAAAATTTATATAAATGTCGACCCGGATCCAATGGTGAGGTCTATTTTTACCTAGGAGGTCATTTCTGCAAGCTACCCCCCAAAACCCTCATTTAAATGAAACATCCGAAAAAATCTTTTTGTCCAACAATTTCACATGCTCAAATATTTTAACATCCCATCATAACAACAAATCCAAAACCCTTAGATCTACAATAAATCACTCATATATCTTTCCCTTTTCTTTTATCCTCTCATGCATTCCTATGGATTCAATCTAGGGTTACAATAATACAACCATAGCTCTGATACCACTTGTAAGGAAACTTGGCAATAAAGAATATAACCATTTCCACATAACCCATAATAGATCTGAAATAAACACGGAATTAAAATCCACATGCAAGAGAATAGACAACATACCCACAAAATTGTGACACAAGATATACCCTGGGAAACCCTCATTGAGGGAAAAACCCAACCTCCAAAAGCATCCATCACCATGTATTATTCAGCAAAATAACCATTTCCATACAACCATGGAAGCCTTCATGGCCATAGCCATAACCGACCAAACTATGTGAACAAGCATGAATCCACACATCCCATGCCATGCTTCCAACCTTCACAAATGCTCCCTTGGCTAACCTATCAAGCCTTTTCCTGCTCGACTCTTGCCTTTTGTCTTCTCCTTGTCACTCTCTCTCTACAACAACTACCCTTCTGGCTTCTTATATAGTAGCAAGTCTCACAAAACCACCAAGTGGTATTACATAAACCATGTGCTACCTAACCCACTAAACCCACATTTAATATTGGGCATTTAATTCTTTTCCCCAATATTAAATAATTACATGAAATATTATCACAATGTTACAATACAACTCATCAAGAATATTCTATGGGAATCTTTACATGTTGCACGTCCATCTAGGTACAACATTACATAATAAAATAAAATAATAAAATAACAATATTATGCAATGTGTGCAACACCCATTATCTCAACAGAGCCTATGTTTCAAATTTCAAGTCATTTTGAATTTATTTGACTAGATTTTGAATCCCTCAAATTTGGTCATTTATCATTGTCATGCTGATGTGAATTGTTCAAAATTCTTGAAGGCCCTATTTGACTTGTAATAATTTTGATCCAGTTGACTAAATTGAGAAAATTCATTTAGCATTACATTTTAGAGGTTAGAGACTTTCCATGTTTCAATTTTTTGAGCTTATGACAAATCCATTTGATCAGTTTTCAAATGCGATTCCAAATGCAACTTGTAAGTTTTAACTTGTGTCAAGAAAGGTAGATTGATTAGTACCCATGTTTGTGATGTCATAACTTGAGATCCATGATAGGTGAGATCAAATGGATTATACCACTATGTTTACTCTAAAAATACTTTAAGTATGCCAATTTTTAAATTTTGATGAATCCATCTGCACACTTTCCCAGGTCCATTCCATTTACAAAAACCACTTTTCTGTCAAGTGTTTCTAGTTTGCAAATTTGAGTAGCCTACTTTGACCTCTCACCAAATGTGTCTATTATTTATCATGAGCCCTAATTTTAGATTTATACTCTCCTTGTGATAGTTAACCAATGCCCTAGTTCTCTTCTCCCCAAGTGTTAGTTTGACCTATTTTCAAAGTTGAATCTGAATGCATTTTGTGGTTTTCTGACATGTTTTCTTGCAAGTAATTTTGAAAGGGCAACTTTGACAGTAAATATCATCTAACTGGGAATTTTTCATGAGATGAGATTTGATACAGTAAGAGTATGTGGAACAATGAATCAATGTTAATGATTTCAGAGCCTAGTCAGGTGTTTTTGTTAGTTTTCAAGGTCAGTCAAAGGACCTCCTAGCACTGAATTGACAAGTTGCAGAAAAGGGTGAAATAAGTTTTAAAAAGTTAAAAACCGTGATGCAAATTGACTGATTCTTCATCAAACTAGTATTATATGTTCTATAGATCAATTCGAGGATTTATTTGTTTAGAAACAAAACAAAAATTAGCTAGACCCATTTAGGGACCGATTGATTCCATCATATAAATGTAGCAATGAGAAATTGGAATGGTCCAATCACTATAGAAATGTTGGCATATATGGAGCTTTTTTACCAGTATACTTTAGAAGAATTCCCACATGATATTTCAAAGATAACCCATAGCCACTATCCAAATGAGGAGGTTTGTCTATTGTATGATGTCTTAGCAACATTTGTTGTTCACCATCCAGAACATGGTCATACATTTATCTATCCAATGAGAAAGACTATCCAAAGAAATTGGGTATAGCATGTTTAGGGATATTGAGAATATTAACACATTACAATCAACCATTACTAGATAATGAAGTTGATAGAGTAAAGAATGGAGTAATTTAACTAGGAGTTGCTGAAATATAAAGCTATGATTTTACAATGAAATATCCTGCATCTACTCTAGATTCTTCCCAATATATGCAAAAAATAGATAGCCTTTCTATTCAAGGAATTGGCCTTATGAATCCTAAAAGAGTGTTCCAATTCTATAGTGAATTACAAAGCTACATTGTACAATCTAGAGTTGATGGTGTGAAATTTGATGTTCATAGTCTTCTTCAGACTAAATGTAGTGCCTTTGGTGGTTGAGCTTATAATCAAAAACTTTTAAGGAAAAGCTAGGTCCCAAAGAAAACATAGAGAAACCCACTACCTACCACTACAAAACTTTTACTGGCTAATTACTAATATATACAATTAGGGGGTGATGATGATAACTATATTGGTGATTTTGATGAAGGAGATGAAGGAGATGAAGGTGTTTGGTTTAGGAGGAGGATTGTTTTCCAAGAGGCTTTGATAGAACAATTATTGAGGTTGTCTTGCAGGAATGGCATAGGACCATGAGTGATCGACCTACTGGACTTCTTCAAGCTTGTGAAATGGGTTTAGTAAGTATAGCTCGGGTGGTCTAGTATTTGTTGATAAATGCAAGACCAATTGTGTCAAGATTTATCTAACGTGCCACACCCCAACCAATTTTGAGGGCATTTGTTGAACGAATGATTGCAGATCCAAATTTTCTTCCTAAGTTGTTATTGGAGCAAGTGATGACTATTTTCTCTACTATTAAGTGGGAATGCACACAAAAGGAAGCCATTTGAACATGCTAAAAGCTACCAAAGGGAAGCCACAGCACAACAAAGCAAAGGAGAATAGAATGAGAGGAGGCAAGGTAGTCTATGGACATATGTCATTGCATGAACCAAGAGCTCCCATTCACATGAGTTTTAGAGGGCCTGCACACACAAAAAATATACAAATCCATCCATGTTTTGGTAAAAAGCTGGACACAGAGGAGCCACCTTGCAGTAGATAAGGTGTTGAACAAGGGCATGGAAATTGAAGCTATTTGAAGGGACAGAAGCCACCCATGGCATTGAAGGAGAAATGACTAGTCTTGACTAGAAGCCTGTGGTATAAGTAGACCCTAAGCATCCCACATGAAAGAAGAGCTATAGTGTATGGAAGTAAATCCCACATGAAAAGAGAAGGAAGCCACACACTGGAGAGGGGAGCATTTCCCAACTTCATGCTAGATGTCACCTTCCACAATAGAAGGCATTCATGCCAAAAGAGGTGTAGAGAAAGGGTTGTGGTAGCAAAATTTTAAATGGTAGGAGGAAAACTTTGGAAATCAATAGGTAATGTATATTCCACATTGATTGGGATTTAGGTTCTCAAATTCTTTAAAACCCCAAGTATGCAGTGCAAAGGTATCTATGAATCCACGTCAGTGGATAGTGAGAGGATTGTGTGGGAGGGCCCATTCAGCCAGCTAGCATACCAAAGAAAACAAAATTTTAACACTTAAAATGTGGAGAATAAACCATCAAGTGATCACAAGAGGAAAATTTAGATGCCCTGATATTAAGACAAGCTAATCAGCATATGGTCATAAAGCAAATTTTGATGTCTAATCATGCTATGGTAGTTCATGCATTGTGTATGGTCGTAAGGTGAAATTTAGAGGTTCATGGTGCTACATGAAGTTTATGATTGTGAGGCTTTACTATGAAGCTTTATAGTGTTACAAAAATTTCAAATGTTTCAAATGCATAAGGGGATGTGGGACCTACCCATGTTGTTTGCAAATTAGATTTCAACATGTCACATCATAGGGTTGGGGAGTATTGGAGAGTTGTGAAATATAAAGTGTAAATGAATATAAAATTCAGAGATTTCAATGCATAAGTTCAAATGGATGAAATATTTGAATAAATTTTTAAGTTTATATATAGTTTATACTATATAAAATTTTTAAAAAAATTTAGTTTAAATTTAGTTCATGGCCCGAGAGCCAAAATTTCAATTGGTCTCAGGGGCAAATTTTTTATCCAAAATATGTAGTGCAGCATATCATTGGAACCAAGAGGAGATAAATTTTCTAGATATGGGGTCAAATTTTGCATAGGTCTTCACTGGTTTTCTCCATACGTAGTTTTGTGTTTTCTAGGGCATTCTTAGCAGAATGGGCAGAATTCATCGTGGAGCATCAAAATCAGTTTTGAGGAAAACATTGAACTTTGTTGAAGCCTAAATGAATTTTGAAAAAGTTTTCATGTGTTTAGAGTTCATTTATAACTTATTTTTGTTGTTGCCTTGGGTTCAGATCTGGCATTAAAAGTGGTTATTATTCCATCAAGTTTTTGAGATACTTTATGCTTTTAAGAGCCAAAATGATCAAGGATTTGATATGTAGTTGCAGAGAGAGATTAGAGAGATTCTTTTCACTTCCTGAAGAGGTTTTCCAAGTGGACACATGTTAGATGCAGAACAGATCTAGGAATTCATTTCTCCTATATCATTCTCTTTCTTTCTCATTGTCTTTGTTGGCAGTTTTTCTCTATGATACCAACAGGCTTCCAAATTTTACTATGAAACCAAGGTTGCTGTTAGTTTTTCTTCCTATCTATTGAGCAAAGCTCTAGCAGTTAAGGCCACACATCTGCTCTTGTGCAGATTTTCATTTCATTTCATGTCTTGTTTTCTCTGAGATAATGATAATTGATGCTAGATCATGTGAAGTATCTTGAGTTACATTTAGTTTTACCAATTGATGTATTCAGTCTTTCCAAGGATGAATGAAAAGGGGATTTATAATGAATTATCTAGGTTTTCTTATTTTGTCTCATGATTCTTCATATGCTATTGACTTTATAATTGAATGAATAAGGTTTATTCAATTTAAGGCAACTTGGATGATTTGTATATTAGATCTTTTGTTGCTTTTGATTCAAGGAGTCAAGTAAATGCTTCAATGATCTGATAGGGTTTCTAGGTGCATGTAGGGGATATTTCATAAGAATGGAATTTGGGGATTTTGATTGATAAACTTAATTGTAAAGCAATCAAGTTAGGTCATTTTGCTAGTAGTGACTCTATGTTATAATGGGTAAGGCACTAATTAGATGCAAGCTAATATGAAGGTTATTTGCACAAATATTTTTAATCAAAATCAATTCAGTTCTTAATGTTTTGTAGTGGGTTGAAAAGAATTAACCCTCTCTTAGCTTATGAATTCATAGGTTATGATTTGTAGCTATCTCATTTCTATGTCATTGCATAGGTATTAGAAGATAAAAGGGTTACATCTACAGTTAATAGGTTTCAATTTATGTTTAATTGCATCAATACCATATATTAGAACCTCAAGGTTAACTCACCTAGGTTTTGCAGAGCCTAAAGTGAAGAAGGAGTTATGCCTTATAGTTGGCCCAAGATTGTAGTCGAGTGTATCCATCATAAGAATTTGCTAGCCTTAGATGCATTGGTCTAGTTTCTTGGTTGTTTTCCAAACTATTAAATTAGGAGTCAACAAGATGGAAACTCTATTGGGGACTTGCATGCAAAAGAAGCCAAAATCTCTAGCATGAAAAGGATTGGATATAGGATATATATAGCACGATGTGTTTCTTATTTCCTTACTAAAGTTTCAGGTCACCTAGTATCCTTATTCATTGATAGTAGTAGTTTGACTGAGTTAAATAAATTATAGTATCAAAGTCACTTGGCATTTTGATAAGTTGTCATAATTTATAATCAATGTCAAGTTCTTTCACTTTGTCAAAAGTGTGAAATTCCCAAGTGTTGTATAAATTTTTCAAATACTTGTTCTAAATTATGGACCAGCTTGTTGTGTTTTACAAGTTTGGTAAATCTTTTCTCACTAGGTGAGTGGTGACTCAAAGTTATATGTTTACACTAGTGCTTTGTGAATGTGAAGGTAATTTGAAGGATGCAACAGTCAAATAGAAGATTTGAAGAATTCATCTCAAGTTTGATGCAGAGTGGCATGCAAAAGGTGATGGATTCCCACAAAACTGATTCAAACTCCCAAGATTCCTATTAGGTTCTAAGACACCTTAAAGGGCAAATACCACAAATATGGAATAGACCCTCAACTATCTCTTTGAACCCCACAAAGTGTTTCAACAGACTCAAAATGACATGTATAAATAGGTTCTACAATCCCAAAACCAAGTTCACGCACAAACGCAAGTTACCCCTCTTGACAAGGCTACTCTCTTCTTCGGATCAGCAGACCCTATTTTCTTGACTTTTCTTCCAAACTTTACAAAAAACCAAGTAGAAAAAATATGATTTTTAGATACCCTTTTCAGATTTTTATAACATATTAAAAAATCAGATATCACTATTTTGGAAAGATTGTACGGAATAGGACAGTTTTGTCTCAAAATTAGGCCTTTTAAGCCACTTTTACAAAGCAAGTACCCTTCAAACTTGTCCCCTGACTCTCAAAATTTCTACAGTATGGTATTTTTATGTCAAACTAAGGATTCCTCAATCTTTCTTTCAAGTTGACCTTTCCAGGCATGCTTTCCAACAAACCCTCTCATTAAATGACATAAAACAAGGGCTTTACGGTTCTCCCACTTCCAATCACTTCTAGAATCTGTTCAAAGATGGAAAACCATATTTATGGCATGCCCTAACTCCAGCAAATGTAAAAACCCTACCTCCTTAAGGTAGATTCTCTGCTGCTATACTTGTCCCTTTGGATTTTCCTCTTTTTTTCACACCTTAATTGCTTTGGTGGCCACCAATCACTGGTTAAATGCTCAATACAAGGTTAGTAATCATAATACATGTTAAATTGATGGTATTCCATGAAGAAATAGTAAACATTTCATGGAAATACCATGATTAATCAAAGAAAACTGTCAAAAATGCCTAAAATATGACTGTTACAGCCAACAGTACGAAATTTTGATGACCAAATCTTCAAATCTGAGTGCAAAACCCTGTGAATCACCTCAATACATATCTAAAATGATATTACCATTCATTCCAATATCAAAAAATGCTTACAAAACAAAGGATTCTTCAAATTGCTCTTGAAATGAAGCACTTTTATTGCAAATTCTATAACAATCCATACTATCTTAAGGTACAGGCCGTACCAACACATATATATATGTTCAGGAGATAGTTCTCAACCTCCTTAACTAACTCCAATTTGTTTCACTACCTATCCCTTTATAAAATTCAAATTAGAAGGTTTCCCTCCAAAATGACTCTTATGCAAAATTTGAATTTTTTAAAGCATGAAACTATGTCTAAAGGGACTTATTGACTATTTTAATGTATGCAACGACTTGGGGCTGTTATGACATACTACTAGACCCTAACTAATGACTTATCTACCTTAAACAACCACTAGATCCCATTCCAAGGATCAATTATAGCTCTTCAACATTGGAATCAGCCCATACATCATACAAAACTATAACCTTTTGTTCTTTCAAAAACCATGATGGGTTGTAAAATAGACCAATTGATATCATGAGATGCTCCAAGACCTCTATATGTCCTTGAATCTCCAATGTGCCTTGGATGAGTATGGGATGTTGCTGCATCAAAGTTCTTGGCAATGGGTGAAAGAATTAGGTGAGATGTAGTGCAAATGTTACTAAACCTAGATAAGATTTGAATCTGTTGTCATTTACAGCATTGAAGTAGTTGCAGGCATCAGTATTGAAAGGTATTTTCCACTTTCATGTGACTTTATTTGCATGAAAGTAAGATCTACAAAAGATTCTCTGTCAAATGGTTTTCAACATTAAATAGGAGAATGGTTTAATATATCTCAACATACTTTGTGAAAAATAGATTCAGCAAAAATGTTTTTACATTTTAAAGTGGTAGAAAGAACTCTAGATATGCTTCAATTAATGAATTCTGAAAGTATTTATGGTGAATGAATTTTAAGTTTGAAGAATATCAAGTTTCTTTTCATCAAGTATCCAGCTAGTTAGTGATGTTTGTAGATCTTTTTCTACCAAGAGATACATGCCATTATGCTTTTATGGTATTTATGGTTTCCCAAATGTCATTCTAAATGATATTAGAAAATGTTTGCCTAAATTTAATGGGAAACATATTGTTTCAACTAGTCATCATGTTTAAGTTTTTCAATGATTTGATGGGTGACTATGAGATTGCTTATGAGGATGTGCAAATGAAATTCTTTGTTTAGACTTTGGAAGGTGATGCTAGAGACTAGTTTTCTTTTCTACCAACATGTTCCATTTCATCTTGGGGTGATTTTCATTCCGCCTTCACGGAGCAATTTGGAGAAAGGGTAAGCATATATGATTCTTATAATAAATTTTTAAGGATTCACATTGATAATGGTGAACTTTTTCCTCAATTTAACATCAGATTCATAAGAGTTTTGAATGAGATTCATTAGAGTTATAGACCCGATGATCAAATGTGTTTAGCCATTTACTTTAATGCATTTGACAAGAAAATGAACTATATACTAAGGGATAAATAACTTTGAACATTATATCAGGCTTTTATGACCACTAGGGATATTGAAAACAATTTGAAGTATGGATTGATTAGAGGTCATTTTACTATGAATAATTTTTGGTATAATGGTTATTAAAAAAAAGTTGAACATAGTGTTGACATAGTGTTGACACTTTAATTCCAAATTAGAATATCAACACCCTTGTTGTAATTTATAATAAGATTGAAATTTCAAATTAGAATGTGTGTAGAGAAGAATGAGTCTATTGCAAATGAAGACAAATATGTTCATGATGTTACAGCAGTAAGATGTATTTTAAACTTTGATAGCAATGAGCAATGTGATGATATTATAGATCAATGACTAGCTACAATAGTGAGTTCTTATAATGTTGATTATGTACATGATGATGTTGCTAATGTTTCTAGACATGAGGTTGTTGCACCTAGATCTTAGTCTTGTGCAAGTGAGGAGGCTAAGAGTTATCTCTTTGATCATGAGTTTGATGTTGCTAATTTGACATGCCATAGAGAGGTAACACAAGATGAAGAATCTAAGTCAAATTTATTTTAGTCACAATCAGAAGAATAGAGCACACATGTTTGTAATGTTTCAGTAGTGGATAATAAGGTGGATTCACTTGATCAGTTAGATATACAAGAAATGATTTCTCTTATTGATAGATTGCATCATGTTGAGAATGTTATAAAATTTGAAGTTGAAAGATATTCATCTCAATATGAGTACGAAGAAGTTGAAAGTCATTTTCCAAGTGATAAAGGTGAAGTTGCTAATCTAATGTATTATGAAGAAGCCTCACGTGAAGACAATGGTGAGAGTTGTTTCTCAAGTCAAGAAGAGGATAGTGGTAGTACATGTTCATCTTCAAAGGAATTTGATACAAATTAGGAAGAAGTAATCAATGACGGAAGTGAATACTCTTATGAAAGAAAAGGTATGAGTTCTTTTTCTAAATCTAAAAGTGACATTCCATTTTAGAGTTATACAAGTCAGCTTGAGGTTGAAGGTTGTGAAGAAGATTTGTCTACACAATATGAAGATAAATTGATTATTTATAAGTATGGATTACCTAATTATGTAGATGAATGTCTTGAAGATATATGCAGTAGTAACCAGTAGTATACAAATTATTCTAAGGTTAATGCATTAGCATCTATTGGTAAGATAAATGATAATTGGTTTGCAAGACATTTGAATCACCTTCATGAAGACAATGCAACTAATATTGATCTATTTTCTACATGCTTTGTTGATGAAGTAGAAAGTGAGTCTTCATATACTTCTAATTTTTCTTCACATGCTAAAAGTTTCCATGAAGATGAAATGGGTAGTGAGTTTAAAGTGTATATTAATGCTTTATATGATGAAGATATTCATGATGATCAACCTATATCTTGTCAAGATGTTAAAAAAGGATCATTACATGGAGTTATCAATCCATTGTTTGAAGAAGACATGGAATGTTTAGATTTAGTTGAGGATGATTTTAATGATGATACATTATCCTACTTCTGTAAGAGGTCAAATTGTTCTTCTTCCAAATGTGATAATGATTTTGATAATGATGTTGCATTTATTGATGTGGATAACAAGGTGTTTGATGAAGTTATTACTTAAGATCAACGTGCACCTTGCAGTGGGTTTTATGATGAATGTTCTAATATGATGGCTAATTTGTTTGTTTTTTTCAAAGGACCATTTGAAGATTTTAGGTTAGTTTTAGATGTTGACATTGATGACATGTGTGAGTACAAATTTTCTAGCTCATATGAATACTCTTTGGTCATGCATAAGGATACATATTTTCAAGGTATGTGTGATCCCTTTCCCCAAGTTGAGTATGAAGCCTTCATATTCAAAATTGATAGTATGCATGATTCATTTGTTGAAGAAGAATTTCAGTTTGAGTCTGATATTTTTGAGCATGTTGATCAAAACATTCATAATGAGCAAGTTTTTGAAAGTGAATCTAGTTTTTATACACATTATGAAAGTCAAGGTATAGATTTAGTTCTACCAAGTGAGTTGATTCACAATGCTAATCTAATTTTTGGAATTGATGAGAAAGATAATTTTAGTTTACCTCGAGAAAATTTCAATGAAAATTAGGTGTATGATAGGGGTAAGGAGTTTTGAAAACTTTCCTGTGGTGCAAGGCCATTGTTTGTACATAGTAGGAGTAGATTTCTTACTTTCAATAAAGTTGTTTAGAAGTTTTTTTGGGATGGTCTACTTCTTCTAGAGACTTGAATCCTTGTCATGCCCACAAGGGACATTCATCCCTAGATAAAGCCACTATTGGGACTCAAAATTGAAGCCCCAATTTTGAGTACCATTGAGAAATCAAGCCCTATAAACACTTTTAAATGTATATGTACCTAGCTATCCATTTGAGGCTTGTGAGCTATTTAATGTTTCTAACAGTTTCCATTTGGCATATCCACTCCTTCCATGATGATAAATTTCTATTCTAACAAATTTCATGAAGTCTCATTTTGAGCAATGTCCAATTCTACATTTTTGCCTAAGTGTTAGATAGCGACAGGAGCCTATGTTTACAATTGAATATCTTGCACCCAGTAATTTTTCACAATTTTTCACTATGAAAATGTCTAATATCCATACCAAAGAACCTATATTTCCAATTTCAAGTTTTTTTGAATCCATTTGTCTAGGTTTTGAATCCCTTAAAGTTGGTCATTTATTATTATCATGTTGATGTGAATTCTTCAAAATTCTGGAAGGCCCTATTTGACTTGTTATAAGTTTGACCTAGTTGATTGAACTAAGAAAATTCCTTTAGTGTTGCATTTTAGAGGTTAGATATTTGCTATGTTTCAATTTTGCACTTATGACAAATCTGCTTAATAAGTTTTCAAATGTGATTCTAAATGCAACTTGTAACTTTTAACTGGTGTCAAGAAAGGTAGATTGATCAGTACCCCTATTTGTGATGTCATAACTTGAGATCTGTGATAATCAAATGGATTGTACTACTATTTTGTACTCTAAAAATACTTTAAGTGTGCCAATTTTTAAATTTTGACAAATTTGTTTGCACACTTTCCTAGGTCCATTCCATTTGCAAAAACCACTTTTTTGTCAAGTGTTTCTAGTTTGCAAATTTTAGTAGCCTACTTTGACCTCTCCCAATATATTTAATTTCTAGAGAGGTTAATTCTATTGATGGCTAAAAAGATAGATATTTTTCATAAAATAATTATAGTGAAGGAAGACCTAGAAATAGTGAAAGAATTGATGGGTTTCTTCATAAGAAAATTGCAAATTATACAAGGGAAGTTGAATGTTTTGTCCAAGGGGATATAGCCCTACATACCACCAATTTTAGATGTTGCTAGCATAGTGAAATATTGGAAGGAGTGGTCTAGCTCCTTTGACAACATTTAGACTCAAGAGGCTACAGTGTCAATTTTTGAAGACATTTATGATATTCCCTACAGTAAGTTAATTGATTCCATTTTTAAGGTAGAAATAGATTTAAATATGTTTATTATTGAATCCAAAGTGGTCATGGATGTTAGATGGACCAAAGCCACTCAATACCTACAAGAAGTAAAAACTACAAAGTGGCCCACCAAAAGGGAAATTTATGTCTAGGAAGCATAAGGAGAAATTAAAGTTCTACCGGTGGCAAGTAGTAGAGATATTTTTCCTACATTACAAGTAAAGGACAATGAGGAAGAAGATTAGATGCTCGATATAAATCTTCCTTTATTTCATTAGCTATTTATCTTTTTCTTATTGATATTTTGGAAGAATGTTCTATATTACTTTTTGTTCCCTTCTTCCAAAGTTTTGTATCCATTAATATCTTGACATGTGTCCTCCTCTCATCTATAGCTTGTTGCAATCCTATATATGGATTCCCAAGATGAAGAGTAGAGGTCAGTTTTCTGTACAATTTTCTCATGTTTCATGTATTATTTTATAGTTCATCCATTTGTTATGTAGTTAGCTGAATGAGTTCAGTTATTTGCATACTTGAATACAAAAAGTGAATATTTGGGGTATGTGCTTTGTCTTTGTGTCATATCATGAGTTTTCTATTAGCAGTATTAAGATCTGAATGAGAAGGATTTATCCTTAATTATCATTATCTTTAAAGTTTTGTCTCTTTTCTCACATATCCATAACTTTGGGACTAAATGAACAAGTTTCATTTAGTTTAATGCAATTCAATCAATTGTATATCTCTTATTGATTGCTTCTAATTTAAAGAATTAGGTAATTTATTTTTATAATGGATAAGGTTTAAGGTTTGTGAAAAGGACAAGAATTAGAATGAAACTTAGAGTTTAATGTTGACACTTTTAATCACAAGTTGATTAAAAAAGTCCAAATCTGCTAATCTTTGACTCTATATCCCAATGGATAAAACACTAGTCTATTTAGAAATTCAATAATGCACTGATGAATCACTTAATTGTAGAAAATTCATAAAAACAAACCAATTTACCTTTTAATGCATCAAAAAATTATGTATTGGTCATCACTTATTTGTATCTACCTTTTGGTGATAGTTAGCTACTATTTTCAGAAGGTTTAATAGAAAATTACAGAAGAATATAGACCATTTTTGCTGTAAGGAATAATCTTGAAAGAGAAAGTATCAAGTTATTTAGATTAGTTCCTTAGGTTTTCCTACCATGGCCTTGTAGAGCCTAAAGTGAAGTGAGTCTTGGTGAATTTGTTAATGTTGGCCCAAAACTAGGATTTGAACCTGCTAATTATAGGATTTAGCTCATCTTTAGGCTTCCTTCTATCTTTGTTTCCTAGTATCAGGTTTTAAATTTGATATGTTCTATACTAGATCAAACTCTAACACAAAGGAGTCTGACATTGTAGTTGAGGAGCCTTATTACCTTGAGCTTCCTACCTCTCCAAAGTCACCACTTTGTTGCTTACCTTCTAAATCATAGAGAAGCTATCCTCCAATTTTTTATCTTAAATTTGTGACTTTTTAATATCTTGCATTAGTTCCTTCAACTCTCGTAGCTCACTAGATGATGTGGAATCCTAAGGGGCTAGAGAAAGGGGTTGTGATATGAAAGATGTGGGAACAAGGGGAACTACTAGTTGGTGATTTGGCATATTAGGGAAGAAGGTCATAGGAGGCCTTAGAGCTAGCTTACCTCCTTGTATTAGAATGTTCTCTATCCTTATTTCTATCTCATAAGCATAATGTAATGTATCCCCTCCCATGGTTTGGATTGTAGTGACAATATCACTATTTAGGGCTCTTATATAATCAAGAAGGCATTAATGGGGGTAGGATTCACTAGATTTTGTATTCTGTCCCATATTTTTCAAAATCTATAGTTAAACTCAGTCATGTATTCATGGGGTGCCCTCTTTATAGTAGTCAACTTCTCTAGGAAAGAAAGATAGTCACTTTATCTTCAAAATGTTTGCATAGGACTGCTCCTAACCCATCCAAATCTATTATAGACTTATAAGGCAACTCTCTATACCATTGGAGTTATTTTCCTTTCAAGGATGAGTCTAGAAGCCTAACCACTACATCATCTTTAGTTATTCCATGGATATTATAGACATTATATATCTCTTGAATGTGTTCTTTAGGAGAGGTGAAAGTTTCACCAGTAAAATGAGGTACACTTTTAAGGGATGATATTAGTATATCATGCCTTTGGAATAGAAAATTATAACTTCCAACATTGAAGGTGGAAATTTCATGTGCTTTATCCATATAAACAAGTGCCCTATTGATATGAGCAAAGGGTATTCTAGGTTGAGTCCTATTAATAGGAGGAGTGGAAAGAGACCTTAAAGGTGAATGATTTATTGTAGCACTCCTAACTAGTGATAAGGATAATTTTTTCCTCTTCCTTATAGGGTTTGAATATGAAAGTTTAGTATATTGGAAATTACCTCTAGAAGATGCCCTTGTATAAACTTTGGGCATGAAACAATAACTTTGGTCTGAAACCAGATGTATTGTTGTAGTAGAGTTGCCAATTACTTGAAAATGAGCCTCTTGAAGGCTCAAAATATTGAGAGCAACACTATCTTCTTAGCATCAACTTGAAATTCTTCATTGACACTAGTAAACTTGAGATTTTCTAATATGAATGTCACACTGGGCATGCCAAAAACTATTGTCACAAAAGTTTTTACCTAAAGGCAACCTTGTGAAACATAAAAACAACCTCTAAGTTGTGGGACTTGAACAATGAGGTTGAGTCTCCAGTGAAGGTTGGCTTCCTTTGCTATTAGGGTGCACCTAAACTACACTTAGAGTGGAAAAGAGAAAAAAGCATGCATGAAATACTTACCTAATATATACTAAGGGGGTGATTCACTAAAATAGAGTGTTCAACCCTATCTCTTCCCATACATGTATAGTTAACTATCATTACATCAAAATATATACATTTTGACTTATTTAATCAGATAATAACATGCAGATTAGATAACCAAATGAATGAAATAGGGAAGAAGAGTTTCACTATATATAATTCATATGCCAAAAAGAGATACAACCATGCAAATGATAGATAACCACAATAAAATGTGCATGTTAAAGAAATGCCAAAGAAAATAGAGAAGAGACAAGGGTTTGGAAAAGTTCCTTTATAGTTCAAGCATAACCTATGGATTGCTTCACAACTTCAACAGTGTATTTAAGACTGTCATAGGGTGATTAGATGTAATCTAGATGATAGATTTGATCTGGTACACCTTCAAAGGCTTGAAAATCATCAAACCTTGACTGGAAGATACCCTAAGGGTGATATGAAATGGTTCCATTAATGCTAAAACTCTTCAAATGGACAAACAGTCAGCAAGAAACATGTCTCTCACATCTTTCTAGCATGACATTCATTCAAGAGTGGTTGGGATCGATCATGGAGATCCAATCATGCAAGAAAAATTAATTTCTTACATATCTAGCTTCAACAAATCATTAAGAATTAGTAGTTAACTAGGTCAAGAAATCAAGGTGAGCCACATGGACCAATAATATTATTTCCTTTTGCTAGCTTGCAAAGTCTTCATGAGTTGACCACCTTATCCTTTTGACATCTCCGCCTTTTAAACTTGACTATTGTTTGTCTCATGAAACTATGAATCTAACCATGACTATTTATTGCTTACTCTCCACTTGGGCCCACTAAGACACATGTCCACCCATCATTATATTATCATGGATAATGGCCTTACATCATTGGCTAGTGACATAATAATAATTCTTGATCTATATTCAATCTGAAAGTCTTGAAGATGTATTAACCCTTGTTAGTATCTTGACCAATAAAAACACTTCCCTGTGCCAACTCATCAAACATCCTTTCCACCTTGCCTATAGTGTGTTGGTCTATTTTCCACATGGACAGAGGAGTTTTAAAATTTTAGTGAAAAATAATTTAAGTCATGGTATCTTGCAAATTAAGGTTTCTTTCCTTATAATTTTTCATTTTTTGTGATACCCTAATCATGTCTTGATCTCTCTATTGCTTGAATTTTATTAAATTCTCAAGGTTTTTCTTTAAGATAGTTGTTAAAATTCCCTAAATGTGTAAAAACCCTAGGTTATTTTTACAAATTTGAAATTTTTTGCAAAGCACCTAAGTTCCTCCTTTTATGGTCTTATGGTCTTAGGGTTTACCATAAGATGAAATCCTTTCTTTCTCATGTTTCCATGACCATGCTTCACCAAGCGGCATAAGGGCATAAAGGAATTCATGTCTCATAGGGTTACGATTGTGCATTTTGTAATAGCAAAGTGGTCCACTTTAGGGTCCTCTAGTCATATGATTGGTTATTGGGTAGAAAGGCATAAAGGTTTTATTTTCTTTAGAGATGAGCTTATGGTTGCACGGTGGTAGGTCAAGCAAAAGAGCAAAAGGAGTGCATTAAAGTATTTTCATCCACACATATTCTGTTAAGCATATGAGCATAACAGTTTTAAAAGTGACCATGTTAGATGGTTTTATGGGAATATGAGTAAAGCATTGAGTGGATGGGCAAAGAGGTCTTGTGGCTTGATCTACACACTTTCGTTACATTGAATAGTGTAAAGGCATAATATTCAGAGATGGCGTAAAGGATGGCTCATGAGAAAAGATAAAGTAATTTTATGATTCTATGTGTAAGAGGGACTTGTGAAAGTGCAGTAAAGTTTAATTTTGTTTATGTGCCTTCACTGCTTTGACTTGTGAGTAACTGTAAAGAAATTTTATAAAGAGAAGTGTGTTGTGTGGGACCTGTTGAGTTGTCAGATGGGCCCTAATGAGAACAAATCAGATGGTGACATGTCACACATGTCAAATGGTCTTGGCCTATGTGGTAGATGACTTAAGTTTTTCATTTTGCATGTGCCTTAAATCAATGGTGATGTTCTTTTCTATTTTCTTGAGATCTAATTTGGTTCATTAATAAGTGAAAAGAAAAAATTCTCATTACATCCTTACAATTGAATGGTCATCATAGAAATGAAGAGCTATTTCATCCTTATCTACATGGTTACAAGTTAATTCTAAGCGTATAAGCATAAAAGATAGATGGGGAGATGAAAAGAAGGCTTTGCACTAATATGAGAACAATGAAACATAAGAATGAGATGTGAACTATAAAAGCTTCCCAATGTTACAAGTAGGAGGTACTCGAAAAGGCGTAAAGGTGAATAAAGAAAGTAAAAGGCATTATGATGCTATGAGTAAAACCCTGAGCATATGAATGAAGGATGGAGTTGTAAAGTGTTATGATGCTCCAAATGTTGAAATGAGTGTAATAGCATAGAGAAGGTTTTTAGAGGCTCCGATGGTATGTATGCGTATGGTCATAAAGGTTAAAGTGAACATTGTAACAAAAGCTTTATGCTAGTATGAGGAGTATGTTGAAGCATAAGCACGTAAGGATCTGATAAGGAGGTTTGAGATTCTATGGTATAGAGGGCAGCGTAAGAGTGTAAAAGGAATTTTAATACAGTGCTTAAGAAACCCCAACACTTTTATGCTTGGAGCATTCTAAAGTGTCACTAGACAAACATGAAGGCTTGCTCAGTGTGTCTTTGGTGTTACAAAGACTGAAGGGTTTTGACTTAGCGTGTAAAAAAAGGACCAAAATCAAAGAAGAGAGTGGTTGAGGTGTCATGCCAATTTATGAAAAAGAAAAATTCATTGTAGCCAAGTAAAATAGAAAGCTAAAAAGTACGTCATGATCGAATTACATAGTTGATATCCTTTGTTAACATCCTGCAAGAATGGTTTTAAAGCTCATGCATGTAGAATTTATTAAAAAAGCTAGTAGATTGTCTAATTAAATCATAAATATGTGATTAAACATTCAGAATATTTCCATTTTGAAGAATTTGTATTCCTATTCTAAAAAACTCTCCAAGTATCAATAGCTTTGTGATTTCTGTGTTACTATTGCAAGAGCTAAAAATATAATTTTTAGAGAAAATGGCTAACAAGGAAGTCAAGGAGGTTCCTATAGAAGAAGTAGAGGTCAAAGATGAGGGTGACAATGTTGTAAAGGTTACAACTAAAGGTAAAAGGAATAAGGGTGCTATAAAAGCAGAAAAGAAGTCAAGGATTAGAAATCCAAATAAGCACATAGAAGATTGGCTAAAAATTCTTCCAGGGTCATTGAACATAATTTCAGTGAATGACCATATTTTTAAAGACCCTTACTTCTTGGTTAGGGATGCAAAATGCCCTAAGACTGATGGTTTTAATCTTTTTTTGTATTTCTACCAAAATAAAATTGTAAATGTACCAGCCTATAACCCATGGAAAAGTTATATTGCTAGAGGTATTTGTTGATGTGGACTTGTTAAAGGCACTAATAAATTCTTATAATCCAATCACCAGGACATTCTAGAGGCATAATAGGAGTTTTTTATGCATGCTTGATAGGACATCTTTTATAGAAGCTTTTGGTTTGGAGGGACAAATGGATGTGCCTATAGGCATCAAGGATTTAGAAGGTAAATTTGGGAAGAAAAAAACTAATTTTATAAACAATGTGATGTTGTCCCACATCCCTTACAATGTTAAAAAGGCAAGGTTGATTCCAAACAAGGTAGAGGATTGCTTACCATTGAAAAAAATTTAAAATTATTTCAAGAATATAGTATATGGGCTACACAAAGTTTTAGGAAGTGATGGTGCAGAGGATTGTTTCTATGGTTCCTTATTTCTGATGGCATGTGACATACAAGACCTTTGACAACAAAGAATATGACTATGTGGCATTCATCATGGATAGCATGCACCACCAACTTGCCAATGCAAAGAAAGGAGAGTTGAAGGATTTCAAGTTTCATCATTACTCACTATTGATGTACTTGATCTTGTATTACAATATTGGTTACATTAGCTAGGACTTCATCGATCAAACTTCTAATGAATTTGGTGAGTTATGTATGCAACTATGGACTTGTATCTGGGATAGAAATTTCCATTATTCAAATGCACTTGTGTTCTTTAATTTGTTCAATTCTATGATTATGAGGCAACTAGACCATACTTTCGTTAGGGCCCCAAATGTTTTGAAAACATTGCTTAGACCTTCCTTTTTGGATGAGAAAATTAAATTGGATCATAACTGGGGGGACATGTTTTTGTTCAAGGAGTGTACATTGACAAGAGTGTATGCATGCCCACAACCTCCTCACATATTGCCCAAATATTTACCCCCTAGGATAGCTATTATTGAATTCTTTTGGAAATTTCTATTAATAAAAAAAGAAATGATTCATCCCTCTCTACACAAACCCACATTTGTTTGTAGAAGTTTCAAGGTAGGAGATTTTGAAATTGGAAAAAATGCATTTGAAGAATTGAGTGAATACCTAGGTTAGTATAAGTTTTCCATGGACCTTATAGAATGTATGACCCAGAGAATTACATAACAAATGAGGTTAAGGCCATGAGGGGTTGCATTTTACCTCCTAGCAAGCCAATCCATGTAGAAGATTTGAATGCTAACATAGTAGCAATAGGGGAAGCTAATGAGCTACTAGGGAAGTGTGGTGAAATAAGGAAGATGGAGGAGGCCTTAAAAAGGATCAACCCTGATTTCAAGGGTTTCTATATAGAAATTCCATACCTTAACAATTTGAGAAAGATGGTAGAAAATTTTGAGTATATCATATTTCAAATGCCAAATCAGCCAGAGGGAGAGGAGGCCACTATGAATAGAAAATCCCCTAAGCCAAATGTGCAATTGGAGGTTGATGTTGAGGAGGAGAAACCATCATCTTCAACTTGGGTGCCAAAAGGAAACAAGAGAGGCAAAAAACAATGCACATCCCAAAGAGGGTGGTGAGTAGGGCATCAAAGGGAAATAGAGGTAGGAAGAGCCTCTAATGACTTAAAAATTGCAACTTCAAGGTTGGATGATAGACTCATCCAATCTAAAAAAATTATAAAGGATGATGATTTCACTAAATCATCAGAGTTTAAAAGTTTTCTATATAAAATAAAGCAAAATGAGCTCATATTGAGCCTCATGCCTAGAGAGGATCCTAAGAAGAATAAAGAATTAGTTGATAAACTATTGGATTATGATCCAAAAAGTGAGACAATGACCCTTGCAGAAGCTAGAGAATTGGTTCATAGGAGTGGCATGATTCTAGTGCCAGGGTGGGATATAAAGAAAGCCTTTGTTCTAGACTAGATGAGAAGAAAAGACAAAGTAATTAGTTAAGAAGCTAGCAACAGTGAGGGCCTGAAGAGAGGATCAAGATTCAACATAGACACTAAGACCCTAGTTGTGTGGATACTTGCCCCTCATGCCAAGAAGCATAAAATGATGGACATATAAGAGACTATACAAGGCAACATGATTCTGTGGACACTGGACAATACCACTAGAAAAGAGATCTCTATCCTAGTCAAACACTTTGCACTCATGAATGAGGAAAAGGTAGTTCAAATTGCGGATAGGCTAGATGTTGCATACAATGAATGTCTAGATGTCAAAAAACTATATGAGGAAGAGCTCAAGATGAGCTTTGTGCAGAAGTAGAGAATAGAGGAGTTAGAAGGGAGAATTTAGAGCCTAGAAGCAGAGGTGGCATCCCTAAAAGACCAACTCAAGAATGCAGTGGAGGCAGAACATGCACCTAGACAAGTGGAAGAGGAAAGGCACACTATGGAAGTAGAAGCCCAAATAGAAGATATACCTATAGGGGTGATAGTGCCAGTGCCTGTGGTTAATGTGGAGGTAGAGGTTCCCCAATCTAACAATGCAAAAAGGAAGAGTGTTATGATGAATGTGCTAAGTCACAAGATAATCATCTTGAAGAGAATTTCTCAAGATGCATATAATGCATTCATCAATTTACAATCTACAGAATAGATCTACAAAGAAGCAGTAGGATGGCTTGATCTAGTTTTCCAACAATGGGGACCCTACATGCAATTCTTTGATAGGCTAATACCATTGATAGCCAAGAAGCTAGACCTTCTTGATAAGTTTATTGTTGTTAAAGAGGGAATGGACACAGTAAAGGATTTACTACAGTTCTTCATAGGGAAATTGACAGCAATTCAAAACAAGATGAAAGTGCTTACAAGAGGTTTTTATTCTTTAATTCTTTTTGTCCTTGATTCTGACAAAAATTTAAAGGATTCAAATGAATGGTCTAATTCTTTTGACCATATTATAGACTTCCCACAGGTGACATCCATCTTTGAAGGTGATACTAATGAATGTGATTTTAATAAATTCATTGATACTTTATTCAAAATTGAAACTGAAATGAGTAGATTTATCACAGAGGGGAAAGTGATTGCTGATGCCAGGTGGCAAAAATCCATTGGCGAATTAGCAACAACCAAGGCATGTGAATCGCCAACAAAGAGGGAGATTATTATATGGAAAGGAATCATAGAAATAAAGGCTTTACCAACAAGGGGCAGTTAAAGAAAAAGACAAAATTAAAGATTTGATGTTCCAACTATCATCTACAATTGTTTTTGTTATTTCTTTTTGAATTAAGGTGTCATGGATATTTTGAAAAAGGCTGTTGTATTTCTTGTTGCAAAAAGACACCTACCACTCACAATTACCCTTTTCTTTTTGCAACTCATGTTTATATAAATGAGTTTTCAAGGCTTTGTGAGGGGCCCAAATGTTTGTATTTTTTCATTTTTTCAAAGAAAGTATAGTCGGTCCAGTAATATGTAGTTGTTTTTGAGTTTACTTCCAATTATGTACTCTCTCATGATATAAAGAAATGATAGATTTAGCAAAATATTATGGGATTTTCATTCAGTTTCTATTGGTTATTGTATTAGTCATCTATAAGGATAATGGAAAAGGGTATTTACACTAGATCTGTGTTAGCAAGTTCTGTCTTCATTTCATGAGTTTGTTAATTTTGAGATCATTTGAATAAGTTTCAATTGATTGAATAGAGTCTGGATGGGTTGCATATTGGTTACATTGTTGCTTTTAATTCAAAGGATTAGTAAATTAGTAGAATTCACGATTTTATGAAAAGGATATGTCATAAGAAAGAAATAGGTGATTATAGTTGATAAATTCAATTACAAGTTAATTTAACAAGATCTCCTACCAATAGTTGACTCTTTGCTCCCATGGATAAGGCACTAGTTACATAAATCAGAAATGGTTGAGAGTAAATTCTACTTCTACATGTAAAAACAATTATAAATTCAAAATCATTTTCATTCCATTTTGTTCAAGGTTATAATGCTGGTCAGCACTCTTTTATATTTTATTTCTAAGTCTTAGGTAGCTGCTATTTCTAGGAATAATTATAAACTCAAGGAGAATTGTGACCAATTCTACTTATAAAGGATTCATATAAACTTGAAAGCATTAAAGAATTTGGTAAATTGTGTATGTGTCTAAAGATAGAAGATGAGAATCATAATGAAACTAAGATAATTTTCATACAATATTTTGCATTGGAATCATCACTAGGTATACCCACCTTGGTTTTGTAGAGCCTAAAGAGTAGAAAATCATCCTTGGTTTTGTTGAAGTTGGGCCCAAGTGGTTTGCACATGTAATTATTAATAGGAACTGGCTAATCCTTAGGTTATGTGAGTATTATCACTCTAGTATTGAGCATTTTGTTGTTCAGTAGTTTCAAACACCAACATAACACACAACAAAAACATGACCCACATGTTCACACATCACACCATCATTATCTTGCTAAGGAAAATGAACATATATTTTTACATAGCAATATAGTGACAATCATTGATCATCCTAAATCTAACAGTGCACAAAAGCTCATTGAGAAATTGGCCCACTTTCATGAAGCACTAATAAAAAATTGCTAGTTTTATTCCATCTAACAACTCCACCAACCATGGAGAAAGTAGGCCCACCTAGGATATGTGGCACACTATTACTTTATCGTTAGACTATTGGTCATAAAGTGATGGCCATAAATCTTATAAGATTGGATGGACGAAAGGATGTGGGTTCGTCAAAACTTTAATAATGCATGATCACTTAGAGAATTATGAAATAAATATAACATAAGGTCTAAAATGTATTTTTGTTACATTGGGCCATTTGAGTATTCAATTAAATGTTAACTATTGGGCATGTTTGACAATAAAACCTAGTTTTGGGGGGAGGGAAAATATGACCAACAAAACCCACTAGAGGTGGGCCCTATGTGATGTTGAACACTAGAGGTAGGTGGGCTCTACTAGAAGTGGACTCACTTGGTGTGGACCCCACTCAAATTGGGACCTGCTAGAAGTGGACCCTTCTTCGTGTGGGCCCCATTGGAGGTGGCTTCACAAGATGGTGGGCCCTACTGATAACAAAATGCTCTTTTTGCACATTGTCCTCAAGATTTGAATCCTTTAAAGTGTTTTAATCACTAAATCAATAAAAACAACATATATGCAAAAGAGATTAATGGGCCTTCATAAATCCTTTTTGATTCTCCAAATCATATAGAAGTGTAGGAGAAGAGCATACAAGATTTTCCAAGACCTCTTAAAATAATATAATCTTTCAATAACTTCTCTGATGTCATGTTAGAATTTGTATAAAACAAATAAAAACCAAAATCTAATGAAAGATATAGATTAATCAAGAGGAAATACAATTGTCATAATAAAAATACAAGAACAATCTTTGATGTAAATGCTCAAAGACATAATAGTATCAATATTTCCTAATATGTAATACATAAGAGCTATCTTATTTATATAGGCAAGAGCTAGGAAAATACTCAGACAAGATTGAGACAAGTGTATCAACTTAGAGGAAGTAGAGTCTTGATGAAATCAACCACCTTCCATCCACCTACAATCTAGAAGGGTGGTGTCCAAATTGGAATTAACCACATGTGATATATTAGGAGTATTTTGAGTCAAAAGGATGACTCACAATATCCTCCTAATAATAACATCCAACAATATATAATTCCTCCAAATTTATGAACTTGCTTAAGTAAACTTAATATAAGAGAGTGAAATGAAAAAGAACCATTTACTCTAACATGAATGGTACACCGAATTTTGGATTATGGTATGATAGATCAAATGATTTTAATTTATGTGTGTACACTAATGTAGATTGGACACAAAGTGTGGATAATAGAAAAAGTATTATTGGTGTAGCATTCTTCTTGGGATGAAGATTGGTTTCTTGGCTAAGTAAGAAACAAGAATGTATATCGCATAGTATGGCAAAAATAGAGTATCTAGGAGCAACCAACAATTGTAATTAGATTATATGGATGAAACAAATGTAGAAATAAATTGGGATTGAATTTATAGAGTCTATTATCATACATTGTGATAACACAAGTATAGGGGGTACTGTTGGAATATTCAAATAGGAAGAATGCTTCTAAGAGGGGGGGTGAATCAGAAGTACTAGCCTTCAGCCTATTTTAAATCCTTAATAACATATAATTGAAATTAACATGCATGCATATAAACATTAAACAATCATGAGAAACAAACATGCATCACCACATAACACTTGAGATTTTGGTAACCCAGAAACCCTCCAGGAATAAGAAGGTAAAACTGGGGTGGGGATGATACCCACAAAATCACTGCAACAATAATGTTTAACCACTTCTAATGGTCTACCCTATTAAAGGCCTACTCTATTAAAGGCTTTGCACTATGTCAATAGTGACCTAGTTAAAGGATTTACAAACACTTCACATGAAATGTTACCCTATTAAAGGATTTAATCACCTTTTCAAAGGATCTACAAAATAGTTGTTAAGCTAACCTGTCAACATAGGGTTTCCTTTCTAATAGAATGGCTAGAGAGTATGATGAAGGTATGCTCTAATACCACTGATGTAGGTACACTCTGCTACTACTGACAAAGGTATGCTCTGATACCACTGATGAAGGTACACTTTGATACCACTTAATGGGGACACAACCCAAGCACAAGATGGACACAATAGGAAAGGGAAAATTTTATTAACTATGAAAATATGCTAGTACGCTTAGTGCAAAGAAATAGACTCCAAAACATGCCCTATGGGCTTACAATAGCATAAATCTAGAGATAAATTCATCTCCCAGTACTTTCTCTCAAACTCCACTACGAACTACCTTTTACAATGCTAGAAATGTCCTTAAATAGACCCCAAAGGGTTAATGATTAGGAATACATTCTAGAAATTGCTAGTTGGCATCCACCGACCAAGTAGAAGGCTACAGAAGCCACGTTAGAAGTCGGTGCAAAACTAGAAGAGTCCAAAAATGGTAACCAAACTTTCAGGAGGCATAACTTTTGAACCGTAGCTTTGATTAATGAACTGTTTACATTTTTGGAAAGCTCTCAAGGTACTCTATAGCCCTAAAAAATTTGCTCATCCCCCATTTTTTGGCCCTGTTTGAGGTTATTTAATGCCCCTAACCTGAATTTGAAGCATTCTTAGGATGTCTCCAAAAACTAAAAAATTATGATAACTTTCAAACCGTGGGGCCTTTTGACCGATTCTTTTTCTGGAATGCTCTAAATTACAATGAAAATCATCCAACAAATTTACACCTTCTAGTTCACCAAAATGATGGCTCAATTACATACTCCTATTTTTTTCGGCATTTACATGTATCCCAAGGTGATTAAAAACTCTAACCTAGAACACTAATAGTGAAATTGTGAGAGTTAGAACCTTTATTTGACCCAAATGGGTATCCAAAAATGAAAACACATGAAATAGAAACTAAGTCTAAGTACATTTTTTTGGGGTGGCATAGGATTTCCCTTATACCTCTAGATGCTCCTGCATCAGAGTATTAGGTATAATTAACCTGATAGCTTACAATCCTTGATTTCTGAATACAAGCACTTTGATCTACTTTCTTTGATCATGATCCTCTGAGATCTGATATTTGTTCATATCCCTTGCTTTGTTCTGATCAACTGAATGTCTAACAACTTCTCTCTTCCTCTAAGTCTTTTTACTCTTCACTCCAAACTTCAATATATTTTCCCCATACACTCCTTCATCCATTCATAATACAATGAGATTTCATCTTCCTTATAAAGACATTTGAAGACTTAGGGTTAGATGTGGATCTATGATCCATATTGAATCTTTGTTTCTCACTCATTCCTTGCACTTTTGTTATTGGTTGCATGCCTTCTTCATTTTTTAATTGGTTGCATGTAGTTTTCACAAGAAAAATAAAAGATTCAAACTTATCTATTTGATCCTTCTAGATCCTTCAATGTTGGCCATAAAAATGGTTTACATCTAAATTAGTGAAGTTACAAACTCATATGTGCATTCTGTGTTACTTGGAACTTACTAATTTCTTATGCTTAGCACATGTAACAAAACTATCTCACTTGGATCCTCTTGCGTTTCTATTTTTCTCAGCATCATTTGTGACTCGGCACTTAAATATCACTCGGCTCTTGTATCATGCTCGGTACCTAAAGTCACTTAGCACTTAATCTTCACTCAGCACCTGAAGATCACTCGGCACCTGAAGGTTGTTCGGCTTCAATGTAGAAAGTGGTTAACTGTGTTGGCACTCAAATGTCAAAACCATTCTGAGCCTAATAGGTACATGTCAAATAATTCAGTGTTGCATTCAAAGAGAAAGAATACATCTATAAAGTATCAATTTTTGAGAGAGAAAGTTGTAGAAAAAGAGACCAAATTAGAGTATATTAGCAAAAAGGAGAAGATACCATATATATTTACAAAACCTTTGATAAAGGAAAAATTTGAGTACTTGAGAGGTATGCTTGGTGTTATGTCCCAATCTACTTTTGAGAATTTGATGTAGAGATTGCATTAGTCCAATGGTAAAAAAAACACTATTTCTTTTATCATGACTAGATGCTTCTTCTATGGGGGAGTATCTATGCTTGAGCTGAGTCATGAAAGACTCTTGGTATATGGTATTTAATAGTTTCTTTTAGACACTTGAGCTTATTCCATGTCTTATGTATAAAATTGAGATAATGATACCTCTGTCATTGATGTCAATGGGGGAGAGAGTAATACATGAAAAACATCCTTGTACATTTATTATTATCAATGGGGGAGAGTATGACATGGAAAATCATTTTTTAAGTTTGGGGGGTGTAACACATGAAATATCTTTGTATATTATTTTTTGTAATTTGGAGGAGAGATGTTCCTGAAGGAGATATTTGATTGATGAAGAGAATTTTAAAAGATTGATTTATAAATTTTATTGATGAAGAGGATTTAAAAAAAAGTTTATGTATGGGATATGGGAGAGATTAACACTTTCCTTGTGCATGCTAGTTGTAGTACAATGGATATTCATGGTCAATGTGAATGGGGGAGTAGTTGCACTAGAGACATTTGGTATTCATGAAAGTTATATGTTTTTCATCTATGTTTCCATCAATGCCAAAGGAAGGGATTTTTAGCATGAATGTTGATGGTATTCCTATGGGGGTATATCCTATCATTACTAGAGACATGATTCAAAGGTTCTGTGTTGCTTTCATCATGGATTCTATCATTAATGTCAACATAGTAATTATTCTCTAAGGACTAACAAAGAAGTAGATAGAGTTTGGTTTTGTAAGGTTTGAGAAATGTAGATGAGCTTATGAGGACTTGGGATAATGTTCTATAAAGTGTATAGATTCTATTATTATGAGAACATATGGAAATATGAAGATTGCATAGAGTTAATAATTTTAGTGAAGACAATGTTCAAACAAAATTATTGGGAAGTAGTTACAAATGTTTTGATATATCTCCTAACATAGATAGAATGTGGTTATGTAGAACTGGAAAAAGGTAGGATACATGATGAATATTCTATGGTCAAACATGTACATCCTAATAAACATTGAGTGAAGAATAATGAAGACTGTGGGATGACACCTTAATTATAGTTGTGAAATGGTGTAATATTATAATATAATATATAAATTTAATATCTTAAGTTTTCCCTATATTGTTATTGTAAATTGACAAAGTGATGTAGTACAAGGAAGGAGAATCCCCAAAGGAGATGTCCTAGCCCATAGTAAATAAACACATGGTGGAATATAAACAATAACATAGAGATTTAGATCCAAATAATACCAACTTTCATAATATAATAATCATATTTATATCCAACATTCCCAAATATAAGGCCTTCTAGGTTATGACCAAATACATAATAAATTATAGTAGTAATTCTATAAGACCTCACAAGATCCAACCACTAGCTAGCTTAGAACCACAATCTGGTATAAACCCCAAGAAGAATCCAAACTTCTACTCTCAAGCCACTAAGAAACCTTCATGTTTCCCAAGCTCACACTTAGTTTCTAGCTCTACTACACTTCACTCCTTCCTAGCTACTCCATCTTCCCCATGTTGAATGATCATGACTCTAGACCCCACAAGACCCTCTACTTATACCAAACTAAGCCACAAGATGACCTAGAAAGTTACAAATTAAATAAAATATTGTATTAAATACCTATTTAAGACACAAGTTGGCCTACAACAAATATTAAATACCAAATGCCTTAGAAGACTTACAACAATCATTAGATACACCTATAATAAATAACCAAGACCTAAATAGGTCCAAACAAACTCCAAATTGATCCACATCATGATCACATGCCTTAAATCCATAAAGTCAACCAAAAAATCTATGAGAACTCCAGCTTGCAAGCCACAGTGTTGAGCATTAGCAAAGATGACAAGCATCACCGAGCTCCCACAAGCATTTTCAAGTAACATAGTATAAGTCAAATTGTTGGTGATTTAAAACTACAAGTTGCAAAACCCCATACCAAGATACAGAAGATAAAACAAAGCATGATGAGTAGATAGTTTCCATATTCAACTAATTTTATCTCAGATCTGGACCAACATGATAGAGCACAAGGATTGTCTACACTTTAGGCTCTATAGGGCCAAGGTGAGTGAACTTTTAGTATATAGTACCAGCTTAAAATATCATTTTAACTAAGTCACCACCCTTTAGATGAAATATATTTTTAAATGGCTTTGAAGATGGAAAAATGATGTAGTACAAGGTAGGAGTATCCCCAAAGGAGATTTCCTAGCCCCCAGTTATATAACCACATAGCAGAAACACAATAGCAAGAAGCAAGAATGCAAGATCTGATACCAAATTGCAAAAAATTATTTATAAAAGATAACTAATTACATGCAATGTGCCCAGCTATAAGGCCTTCCAAGTTAGGGCCAAATACATATAGCAATTACAAAATTAGTTCTACAACATCCCTCAAGATCCAACCAAACCTATCCCAACTAACCCAAATCTATAACATAACAGCAATCTGGAATAAACCACCAAGGAAACCTAAACTTGTGCTTGCAAGCCCATTGAGAAACCTCCTTGTTTTCTAGCTATATCCCTAGCTCTACTTATCCAAGATCTAAGTGTAAGCTACTTCATATTTGATGCTTTATCCACAAACTCACAACTCCATCATAATCTTGCTATAAACTACCTCACATTCGACACTCTATCCCCAAACTTAGGAAAACCCATTCTTCAGCTTCTCCCACACTCACTCCTCCTTCGAATGAATGAATCACTCCTTCATGAATTAATAAAACATTCCACAAGACCCCTTACTTATACCCAACTAAGCCACAAGTCAGCCATAACACAAATTAAATACTCATACATAAATTAAATGCCAAAAGTCAGCCTCCAATAGGAATTATATGTCCAGAAATTGATATCTAAGAAAAATCATGATATCTCCTAGATCCAATTGAATTAGAACTCATGCTTAAAACTAAAGGTAGAACCTAGGTCCACTACTACCCCTTAATGGCACAAAGGCTTATTCACCAGGGATAAGTGTGCATCCATCCTGAAAGTTAGGCATAGAAAACTATTGTATAAAATTGCCAAAAATTGATACTCTGGGAGAATCACCATATGTCCAAACTTATGAGGAATTATAACTTGGGCCTTTGGTACAAGGAATTACTCTAGGCCCTCTTCAATTCCTAAAGTGAACATCCTCTCATTCATTGTTAAAAAACTAGTTACCTAGATTGCAATAGGCACCTAGAAACCAAAAAAAAATAGTTCCAGCAACAAGGCAAAAAAAAGCTCAAACTTCACAACTCAATCCATCTAATCTCTATGCAATCATGAGGAAAGGTTCCCTGATGCATCTTCAACACATCCTTAACTATGAAAATCATCACACCACCAAAATCCAATCATAATGCTCCTACATTAGACTCCCTAGGTAAATAGAAAAGTATGTTCCATACTTTGATGCCTAAAGAAAGATATGCAACCAGCTTCATCTTTACCAAAGGCTTCCACTTCATCAAAGTCAATAGAAAAATATAAAAACCAACCAACTATGCTTTATCCATTGAAACATTAGAATCAAATAAATATCAACAACCCAATCAGTATGCTCACATCTAAGAACAAACTAAACATAAGGCTTCATCAGCAAACTCTCATCCACATCAGCAACTAGTGAATTCACACTAGCAACACCAACCTCCACATTAGAAATAATATGACGATCTCCATCAAAACATGCCAAACTCACAACACTAGCAACCTAATTGCTCACAATAAGGTTCTCTTCAACACAAAACTCATCACCAACAATAATTGAATCATCCATGACCAAGTGCTCTGTAATTTCCATGTCAAATCCAAATGACTGATCATGAAAACCAATGTCTAAAATAGCATCAACAAGGTTAGGAATACATTCAGCAGCAACCTCCAACTAATTTGCAAGTTCTATATCATATTTTAGAAACTGATCAACAAAACCAACCTTTTCCACCTTGACCTTTTCATGGCATCTTCTATCATGAACAAGTCTCTTAACCAGCCAAACAACTTTCTTCCAAATTGGCAGACTCAAGCTCCACATAACATCTATGAAATGCCTTCATCATCCTATCCTTATCTTGATCAGCCAAACTAGCCTCAAACTGAGCAACCACCTCCTTAGCTTGATCAGCCAAACTAGCTTCAACTCAAGCACATATCTCAAAAAACCTCCTTTCTAGCACACCATAGAGATTTGTAATCATGTTAGGGTTCAATCCTCTTGGATCCATCTCCCAAGGTATTCATAGTCTATGTAAAAAATCCTTCCAATGCTCCTTGTAACAACCTAGAATTATTTGTAAGTCAAATCACAACCTACCACCTCACATGAATAATCAAAAACCAAATCACAAGTCTAGGACCATGAATCTGCAATCTACAAACTCTCTATAGTCATGTCTCAACAAGGTTAGTCTTCCATATTTATATCCATTTATCCATTTATAAGCCCTCTACAATTGCAAGCCAGAACCATGATCTACCACCTCACAACCAATAGATCTAGGAGATTCCAAAAGGAATAATACACCACCAAATCAAGATCTTCTCAAATCTACTTCTCCAACCCAAGTCCTGGTGCAAACTACCACAACTTTGGTAATCTATCTACAAACTTAGGAACAACCTTCACTCTGATACCACCTAATACAGTGTAGGGTAGGAGTATCCCCAAAGGAGATGTCCTAGCCCCTAGCTATGTAACCACATAGTGGAAATACAATAGCAAGAAGCAACAATGCAAGATCTGATACCAAATTACAATAATTTATTCATAAAAGATAACTAATTACATGAAATATGCCCAATTGTAATGTCTTTCAAGTTATGGCCAAATACATATAGCAATTACAAAATTAGTTCTACAAGATCCAACCAAACCTATCCTAACTAGCCCAAATCTATAACATAATAGTAATTTGGAAGAAACTACCAAGGAAATCTAAACTTTTTCTCACAAGCCCACTAAGAAATCTTCTTATTTTTTAACCACAACCTTAGCTCTACTTATCTAGGATCCAAGTGTAAACTACCTCACATTAGGTGCTCTATCCACACACTCACAACTCCATCATAACCCTACTATAAGCTACCTCACATTTGGTGCTCTATCCATAGACTCAAGAAAACTCACTCTTCAACTTCTCCCACAATCACTCGTTTGAATGAATGAATGAATCACTCCTTTAGGAATGAATAAAAGACTCCATGAGACCCCTTACTTATACCCAACTAAACCACAACTCTATTAGTGTAAATAATTATTATTTACACTTTACTTAAGTTTACTTAGGATAAATGCATTATTTTATTATTTATTAAGTTAGACACCTAGAACTTTGCGTACTCATATGAGTTGTCACATTAACAACACAGTTGTTTGCACTCTTAATTAAGCACATGGTGTCTACAACATAATTTTATGTGACACACCTTTGTAGACTTATCCTCTCATCATCACACTAACTCTTGTGCTTAATGGAGGATAATCCACTCTTGGTGGACATGTTCTTAATTGAAAGGCTTATCATATTGCTAACCCCTAGGCATTTTTGAAGAATTGTAAAGGCCTTTATATACATGCACTCCTAGTGTACTTTCACATTAATACAACATCAATTGAATATCATATTGTTATTATGATCATACATCATTTGGTCCATATTGTGCTAGTCTTGTGCTTCTTCATCTTAGTGTTATTTTGCACTAAGAAAAATTCTTACATGGTATCATAGCTATACCAAATTTTTAAGAAGTCAGCCACAACACAAATTAAATACCCACACATAAATTAAATGCCAAAAGTCAGCTTTCAATAGATATTATATGTCTAGAAATCTATATCTAAGAAAAATTGTGATATCTCCTAGCTCAAATTGAATTAGAACTCATGATAAAAATTAAAGTTATAAATTTAGGTCCTCTATAATCCCTTAAAAATGCAAAGGCTGATTTTCCAAGGATAAGTGTGCATCCATCTTGAAAGTCAAGAACAAAAAAGTATCGCACAAAACTGCCTAAAATTGATACTCGGGGAGAATTGCCATATCTCCCAACTTATGAGGAATTATAATTTTTGCCTTTGATAAAAGAAAGAAAGATAGGCCCTCTTCCATTCCTAAAGTTTTCATCCTATAATTAATTTCATAAAATTATTTATATGGCTTGTAACATGCACCTAGAAACTAGAAAACACAGTTCTAGTAGCAAGGTAAAAATAGCTAAACTTCAACTCAATCCATCCAATCTCTATGCAATCATGAGGAAAAGTTCCCCAATGTGTCTCCAACACATCCCTAACCATGAGAAGCATCACACCACAAAAATCCAATCTCGATGCCCCTGCATCAAAAAAATATCACATGAAAGTAACTTTTAGAAATAGATATGACAAAAGAAACCTAACCCAAAAAGACTTTTATATTATACTTTGGGAAATACAAAATCTATTTGGCAAATAAGGCATGATGCAAGCACATCTCATGTCACACAACTCCTTTGGTATGATGATTTTTGTAGGTTCTCAAGGTTTTTCACTAAAATGAACCAATACCAAAACTTAGGCACAAACCAAAGGATATATAACTACAAATAGGTAGCTTACAATAGAGAGTCTAACACTTTAGAATTAATTAATTTCAATGGGCTCCCTAGTAGATTCACCATTTTGTTGGTGTTTTTAAACTATAGGTTGCAAAATCAAATACCAGGATACAAAAGATTTAAAAAAGCTTAAGGATTATCTAGTTCCCATATTCAACTAATTTTATCTCAAATTTGGACCAACATAACAAATCACAAAGACTCTACACTTTAAGCTCTGTAGGGCCAAGGTAGGTGCACCTAGGCATTAATTTGACTTTCACTAATATTCTTTCATAGACTTATACCTTATAGCATAAAATGGCTAGAAAACTTCTTGAAATGCAATCAACTTGTTGATTTACAATGTATTACTATAAATTCAAGGAAATTTGTCACAATAAAGGAATGATGAACAATTTAATTCTTGATTACAGTAATGGAAATGTCATGCCCAAACTACGAGGCAAAAACACACAATTATTTTTTTGAATTTATTTTAAAATAATTAATAATTAATAATTAGAATGCTCTAAGTTGATGAGTTTGCAACCAAAGTGAAAGAAGAGGTTCTCTACATTGTTAAACTAATACTCTCGTTATTAAGTTGATATCGACAAAGGTTATGTTATTATATTAACTTAATCAATATGTAAAAATTATTTAAAGAGCAATGTAAAAGAATTCGGGTTTAGATTAATAAAAAAATGTAATCAAATAAAACCTACATTTAAACTTACTTTAAAAAGCCAATTAACCTTTAAATTAAAACTAATTAATATTCAAAAAAACTAAATTAACATGAAGATTAAAACCAACTAAATTTACATTTACAAAATTAAACAAAACTATATTATAATAACAACTAACTAAATCTAAATTTGATCTATCCATATACAAAATAAGTGACTAATCTTTAAATAAAACTTAACTTTAATACATACAAATTTTATCCTAAACTAACATAACTTTAAAACTTAATTAAAATCAAAGCTAACTAACTAAAACATGCTAATATATATATATATATATATATATATATATATATATATATATATATATATATATATATATATATATATATATATATATATATATATATATATATATATATAAACAAATGACTTTACACAAATAACATAAGTTATGACTAACTTAAAAATTTAAGAAATTAAACTAACTTAATTTTAACAAAACTTAATTTAAATCCTTTTAATAATTAAAATAAACTAACTTTAATTTAAATATTATTTACAATACTAAACTAAACTATATTTTAAAATACTAACTAAATTAAATCTAAAACTAATTTAAACAATATATATTTTTTAAAAAAAACTAAACTAATTTATTTTAGACAACCTACTGACCAATAATGATAATAGCTTCCTTAATACATAAAGCTTTGCTAAATACTAAAACATCTAATGTTTCATCAAATTAACTTTAATAACTTTTGATATATGAAGCATCTTACAACTCAAGGCTAATATTAATTAATAAATATATTTAATTAAAACACAAACAATCATTCTATATTATTCTACATCATTTCATCCTCTTTATACTTACTCCATAATACTAACAATCAACAAGTATTGATTTATTAACCAAGAGGGGATTTTTTTTTTAAAGGTAAATCTATTAGGACTTGCTACAAGCTAAATATACTTAGAATATGAATTATCCATTTTAATTCAATAATGCAAGAATTGTTTGATTCAAATAATCATGCAAATTGAATCTACATCCATGATCATAATTTTCATTTTCAACATAAAAGAAAACTTGAAATTTTACCAAATTGAACATCTCAATTCCATCCTATTTTTTATGTGCATCCATCCAATTTAAAATTTACGATTAAATCACAAGATAAACCATTTTACTCAAACACCAATTTTAATGGCAAACCTGATTCAAGGGCTCAGCCAGGAAAGAATCAGGAAGAAAACTCGGCTTCGTTGCCAATCTAACAAAGTTTGAAATACCAAATTTACATAGGATATCAATCCCAAATTTTAAAAATATAATTGAATTTTCTTCATGTCCCTCATCAAGGGATTCATATCAAATTTTGCAACACATGTCTACGAAACAAAATCTGATCAGGCGATAACAAGCATGACCAAGAAACAAATCAAACATGCATATTCACACAAGGTTATCACTATATGATTCACAATGAATCAACAATAGGGAAAGGTGGATTCCTCCAGCTAGGAGAAGTCAAGCACAACACCAAACGGGTGCCCAATCGAGGCTATAAACCAAGAACTTTTGTTCTTCCATTTCAACATACCATAATCATACAAGGTTTGTGCTAACAGGTAGGGGCCCATAACACCCTACCCTTTCTCCCTCTTCTCATCCTGAGAAGAGACTCTACACTGGTTGGAGTCCGACTAAATAGACCTTTCCCAAAATTGGTCACTTCTCCCCTATCCAAGGGTGAGTAATACCAAAACACCCATGCAAGAAAATCTCAAAATTTCAACATAAACATGAAAGAAGTCATCCAAAATAACATGATTTTCAAATCTTCCCAACATACCCACAAACATACAAACATTAAAACAACAACAAGGTAGCATAAGCATGAAACAAGAATGAAATCTAAACAAGGGAGATGACAATTCCTACCTTCACAAAGAGGTAATGACAATGAACAAGTTTGAGTAGAGCTTCCCTTTCCTTTCTCCAATCTTCAAGAACTCCTCTCTAAATGTAGAGATTGGGTAACAACCTCCACTAGTCCAAAAAAGGCCTCTAAATAAGCCTCAAATTCAACCACCAAAAAGGATCAATAACTTCTCCCACCCACTAACAATTCTAGAAACTCCTAACTCAACCCACACTATGGTTAAACACTAGAAGGAGGTGAGGTAAGGCAACTCATGGTAACCACTTGCAATTTTCGCACAAAGGTAAAATGAGACTTTTTGAGTGATCTCCAAAGTCAACAAAAGGTGCTTAGGGGTTGGAAAAGACCCGCAACCCATACCCATACCCCTTGGGTATAATTATTTCATGTTTTGAAGCCTTAGGAATATGTTTAGAGCCAAACAAAGGCTAGGAAATAATTAGGACCAACTAACAACTCTAACAAAGCAGATTAAGCACTAATCTGGATTAGGGATGACTAACCTTGATTAAGAACCAATTAGCAAACTGACACTAACTTAAACCAACTTGGGTCCAAAGGTTACACAACTAACCCTAATCAGCACACTAAACAACATAAATAATTTACGAGTGTCAAGCGACACTAAAAGAACATAGCTACGAACATTAACATTCACTGAACACAGTAATAAAATACATACATCTCACAGTACAATACTTGAATTATGAACAAGAAGGTTTTCAAAATTAACACATAGAGATCAGTTCTATTCCTCCATCAGTTTCTTCAGCTAAAATATCTACACACTCATTGCACACATCAGTAGTCCCGAAAATCACATGTACATATATATGTATCAATAATTCTCATAAATTGAAACATACATCAATTAGGGTTTCTTGCATCCTACTTATATCCTTACCATTTAAAAACTCTTGAATCAAAGTATCAATCCTACATTTACTGATTTCATCAACATACATATACCCAACACCTTAAATGATGAACATCAAATATCTAGAAGTAACATCACATAGCATGAAATAATATAATATGTTCAAGTATCTGATAATGTCTCAACATCTCGAGTCGTGAGTAACAAAAAGATAAAGTAACAACTAAGGCTACGAAGGGTCGGGGCAAGGCCTCACAGGAAAGTTGATTTTGATATAAATGTGTATTGTGCAACCATATGAATTCATCAAATTGCATTACAAATTTATGAATAGTGCCTTATCCATTTTTATATAGAGTCAAACTAGTAAAATCTTGACCTATTTAATTAATTTTCTATTAAAATCATCAGTTGTTAACCCTAACCCCATTCTTATGATATCTCTCCCATATACCTAGAAACCCTATCAATTCATAGAAGCATTTACTTAATTCCTTGAGTTAAAATAAAACATGAAATGATATACAAACTATCTCAGATGCATTAAATTGAAAGAATTTTATTCATTCAATCTCAAAATAACAAACATACAAAAGTAGAGATAGAATTTAGAGACACAATTATTCAAAACTCCACTTTTTTATTAATCATCTTTGAAAATCATGTATTACTGATATAAGACCCAAAATACAACTCAAGATATGACAAGTTCTATCATTCAGTATTCATTACTTTTTAATAGTGCAAATATGAAATAGCATACCATTGACACAAAAAACTTGGATCGATTTTAATAGAAAACAAACTAAAATTCTACTAACTTTGGACCCTCACTCCATATCTTGGAAATCCTTTTATATAAAGATTGCAACAAGCTTCAGAAGGGAGGACAAATGTAAAACTTTTACTAGAAAAAAAATACAAAGATAGTTCACATTATTACTTTTTCAAACATTCTCTGTATTTGATCAAAAATTGGGGGTGCAGTTTCAAAACTGGTAGGTGGCACTTTCTTCGAGTGTCTTCAACTTGAATCTTTTAATTCTTTAACTACCTACTACTTTCCTCTCCTTTTCTCTCTATTTTGTCTCTTGTGCCTCTAACTATGACTTGAACTGTTCAATCATTGTCAACTGATGGTAATGCTTTGATTCATGCTACAACCTCCCAAAAAGAAATCTCTATATCAATATCAAGCTAGGTGGCATCTTAAATGGTGTTTAGTTCATCTAAGAATTTGTTCCATTTACCATTAGTGATTGCCTTTATTTTTGAGAAACTTTTCACATATATGATTCAATCCTAAAAAAGGCTCAATCATATCATAGAGAGTTGTAACATCTATCTCATTATTACAATAAGAAACAAATAGTGGATGCCTCAAAATATCCTCAAAAGAGTAAGACCACTCTTGTCAATCATTTATACTTCCATTAATATCTAAAATACTAGGAGTAAAATTGGGATTCCCCATGGCAATTGTCCTCATTTTATTTTTGGATCAATTTCAACTTTTCCTTAGAAAAATGCTTCTAATTCCTTTACCCTAGTTATCATCTTCTTGATAGGAATTATTACTCCCTTGGGAAAATATTTCTTGTGAGTCAGCAAAGGGACAAAGGGACCAAGCTATCAAAGAATTGTGTGTTGGGCCCCCATGTTGTGAATAAAGGGGAAAGTAAAGCCAATGCCTCTGAGCATTGAAACTCAACTTATTGCAGAGAAATATAACTATTGCATACATTTTGTGAGGCATGTTTTAAAGCACCTATTTTGTTCATCATCAATTTATGAATTGTCCCAATTTCTACCTCCTTTGCACTAGCCCATTCATCAATATCCATTTACTAGCTTTCTACCATATTTTTTGTATCAACTTTTGTTTGGGCTTCATGTTCTTTTACCTCTATGATGGGTCTAGCCACATTTCTTACATCATCAACCATACCAATATGATTTATATGTCAATGTCATACTATTCTTTTGGTACTTAGTCAATTTCTTGCATCAAAACTAAAATGTGGCCAAGAGTATTATTTTTTATTAATAACAACATAGCATGCATAAATACGTAACTCTTTCCAATAATATCCCCATTTTTCATCACTAGTAACACTTGGTGAAAATGGACAAGTGTCCATCCAGAATACCAAGTCTCTAAAAAATATACCCACCACCCTCCCCCCCCTGCCAATATGGATTCATTTTTCACTATTACCCACCCACCCTTTAACATTAATAGAAAAGGTATAGCCAAACTCTAAAATGTCTACCAAAATATCCATATGTATGCAATGTGATATCATACTTTAAAAAAACTCATTATATCAAAGAAATTGGCCTTCAATGTTGCATGTTTTCCTTTATTTGTCCAATATTTGAATCATCCCATAAATTGGATAGGTTTCTTCGACATGTATAACATCTAGTGGGGCTAGTGCATTAACTATCTGATTCACATCCTCAAGAGTTCTCTACAAAATTTCTAACTTGGGAACTACTAGGTTCTTTAAGTCAGGAAACCTTCCTAATATATTTTTTCTCTTATCCTCAACACATCTTATCTTGGCATTTATCTTTACCACTTCAGTTGAAATCCCTTTGAAGTATAAAATTTATTTGCTTTCTCTACTAGTACTTATTGAATTCCTTTTATGATCTTATCAATGTTAACAATACTACAAAATGGATTTGTACATATCTCAAAATATTACTCACTTCCATAATAGATTCCTTCAAATGATTTATTTCATTGGCTAATGATTTCTTGTCATGAACAATCAATGAGCATAAGTGTTGAGATATTTTATAAATATATTCTTGTTGTACCCTATCCTCTGTTGTCTTCTCCAAAGACTCAAAATGTACATCAAAATTTGTCAAAAGATTTTCTCAATACTCGTGAATAGAAATAAATTGGTTTGACTAAAACTTAGGTATTATACACCAATTGTCATAAAAAATGATATTCTTCCTTTTTTCACTTTTCCTAAGTGATTTTTCCTTAGTGATCTTTTCTTAGCTTTGGCATGAACCAAAACTACAACTTTTATTAACTCATCTTCTTCTATACTCTCTAAGTCAATAGGTCCTTACAAATCTAACTCCAATGAAAAATAATTTCTTCCCAAAAATGTATCTTTCTTACCAAGAAATGTATCAATATATGTCTAAATGTGTTCACTTTCCTTTGGCTCCTCAATTTTTTCCTCTTTGTTTCCTTTCTTTAATTTCCTTTATGCCCTTGTATTAGTCTTTCACATGCTCCTCTCATGGCCTTAGTATACATTACATCATCATCATGAACATCTTCAATATGTTCATAAATCTCTTTTTCTATTTCAACAACTTCAAAAGGTTTGTGTACTATAGGACCTCTTGTGCTTGTAGTTTTTATCTTGTTTATTTTGATCTAAGAGATACTTGTTACTCATGTTATGTTTTACATTTGAGATAACCTGAGGGTCAAATATTATACTTTGATTTTAGTATCATAGATGTTATATTACTAAGTTGTTCAGTTGATCATATTGCATGATGATGCCATTTTGAGATGATAGTATGTTTTATGATGATATTTGATTATCCAGTATTTGGACATATCTTTGATCATGTTTATGTGCTTGATTTAATGCTATGGTTATTTACTTCATTCTTGCTTTGTTATGCTTTATGCGAACATGAGTGTTGTAAATGGATTATTCAATATATTCAAATAAATGGTTAAATTAGGTTTAATGCATTTATTGCTTCAGCTATGTTATCATATCCAATTGCACTTGATCATGTGTTTTAGTGTGTAGGATTTATATCTCTGGCAGTGGCACATGGAGTTAGTGATTTAGTTGTTCATATTTAACCAATATCATCCCTATATGGTCAATGCATTTTATTTAAGTGTTTAATTCAAGCCTTCTAGCGATTTGATTAAATCTAGACTCATTTGAATTATGTGATTATACTTGTGAATGTGTCTATACATTTAATAGTTTGCATTGTCGTGAAAATATTTGAAGGAATTTATATGATTTTGGGTTTTTGGGCTTTATTTTAATTGATTGTAATTTCTAGTAGCTTTGCCATAGATGAATTCTAATTACTTGCAATATCCTATTTTCGTTTGGGTTGATTTAGGGTTTAACTTGGTTACTTGGTTATTTTCCTTGATCAATTATTCACTCAAAAACTGAACAATTATCCAAAGAGGAAATTAATTCCTCACTTCTCACTTTTAGAAATAAAGTTTTGAGAGCTTTTTCCAAAATTCTCTTCTGGAGGATTATATTTTTGTTCATTGTGAGAGCTACGAGCCTAGGATTTTTACAAGACTGGTCTCATTGGATACAACTCAGGGAGACCTTGTTTTGCCATGACTTTTGGTAGCTTCTATAGGTTATTTATTTTATTGTTTTGATTCATGTTTCTACCCTTTTGGCTATCAGGTAGGGCTCTCTTATTTTTGTATTTCAGCTCTGTTTCTACTTATGTTTCTAGTAGTTGTATGTTAGGAGGCTAAGAACTAGTGTTCCCTTCCATTTCTGATTGCTAGTTCTTCTTGATTTGTCGAGTATGGATGTTTTCCTATTTTTTGGAAAGAGGGTTTGGGGTTTCATGTTGTTATGCTAGCCATTTTTTCATATGATGTCTGAACCTAAATTTTATTGGGTTTTTGTGGCTTTTGTATCTTAAGACAAAATGGGTTTTTAATTTGAATTTTTTTATTTTTGTAGTTTAAATTACCTCAATTTGTGTGTCGCCTTGTTATCTTCACATGATGTCGGTCATGGACCTTGATCATCTGTAGGATTTCAGTTAGACCATTTTTGCACTTTTATGCTACATTGGGATGTGTGTCATATTCATCCTCCTAAGCTTGTATTTTATTGAGTGTTAGTTTTGCTTGTGCTCTCATCTAGCCCTTGTGTTATGATCTTCATGATGGCGGCATGCCACACATGAGCACATGCATGTACATTTTTTGGGTGACTTATGAGGCCCAATCTCCCATAGTATTTTTTGGAGTTATGTTCATTTGGGGTTGGGTTAGGAATGTGCATGCCTATAGGCACTCATCATTGGATGAGCATGAGTAGGATAGGGTAGCACCATCAACGGGGGTTTTATATCACAGCCTAGTGATCATTGTGCTTAGAGGGTTGGCAGAGGAATTTTTAATCAAGTGATAACTAAATAAAATACTTGGTGATAATAAAACTTAAGATAATAAGATGTGTTAGCACCCAATTAAGTTTGAGGAAATAGTGTGAGAGCCTTCCATTGGGAAGTTGAACTACATAATATCTAGCTTGATCTTTTTGATGCCAAGCGACTCGCCATACAATGAGTCCCTACATAGTTACCCATTAAGTGCTTGACCAAGACCTGTAATACTTGCATTGTCTCATGATCTTAGTTTCGGTCATCTTTAATGTCTGGCATGAATGTTAGCCATAGACATTTACTTTATGTGTGTTTGGGGCTGGATCATTATCTCCATCAACATGGTAGGAGTGGACCTATGGGTTTCATGTGATTAAGAGGCATAGCTACTTATACCATTGCTAGGGACTCGAATATAGAGATGGTCTATTGTTCTAGTGTGACCAGTGCTTAATGTTCAAAAGGTAGTTTGGTTTATCTAGAGTATGTTTCCTTGTGATTTATGATTTCATTACAATGCTTGGATATCATGTTTAGATGATGTTATTTTATTTGACACATTCCTATATTATGATGTTTATCATATGTTTAGATGATGTGTTTTGATTAGTTGTAATATCTATTGCTTTACTTGTTAGCAAGTTAGATTTCCTTATTCTTATAATGTTATTATGCTTTACTAGCGATGCCTTGTGATTTATGATTTCATTGGAATGCTTGGATATCATGTTTAGATGATATTAGTTTATTTGACACATTCCTATATTATGATGTTTATCATATGTTTAGATGATGTGTTTTGATTAGTTGTAATATCTATTTCTTTACTTGTTAGCATGTTAGATTTCCTTGTTCTTATGATGCTATTATGCTTTAGTAGTGATGCCCTCATAAGACAACTCCAACTATCTAGTTAGCAGTTTGGGATGTTACACGTAGGGGATGGCTAGGACATTTGAGGTTTCATGATGCTATTATGGTTGGTAGGAATTTCACATGAGTTTTATTATGTTTGTTCATTGCAATGTAGCTTTTAGTAAATTTCCTTTACTACTATGTTTCAGATGGTTATGTGCAATTTTTGTCTTGTAGTTATTTTGTTTGAGTGTGTAAGCCTCAATTTATGGATCTCATACTCCCCAGAGTGGAGGAATTATTTTCCCTGTCTTCTCATCTTGTGTTTACCTTGCTTGTTGTTGTGAATCCTCGTTCGAGATTGTACTCTCTCCTATGCGAGATTATACACTCTCCTATGTGAGACTTGGCATTTTCTTGTGCCCAAGCTTCCATTTTTTTGTGTGCTTTCTACTACTTCCCTACACAAGCCTTGGCATCCGTGCAATGGGTTTTGGCTATTAGGTCAGGTAGTTCTTTGTGTGAAAGGGTGGTTTCTTGTTTGGCATGTTGTACTTCCTTGTGCAAGCTTATCAGTTATGTTTCCTCTTGCAGAAAATAGGGGGTATCTCCACTATTTTTTAGAGAAAACATTTTTCCATTTTGAGTTACGTGTATTTCTATGCCTCAATAGATCATAGATTTTATGTTCTTTTGTAATCTTTGGATTTCATCCTTTGTTTGAGAGTGTTAGTTTGGTAGTGGTGTTTGGAGATTCATTGGTTGTCAAGATTAATTGTGGTTAAGTCTTCCATTGTGATCTTTGTCATCCTAGTATGTTGATTCTTGTGTACATTCATACTTGTAAAAATAAAAATCTTGGCTTGTATTGAATTCTTGTTCCAAGGATCTCTAAGTGAGGCATTACATGTACTATATATATCATTTTCTTGACATAATTTATCTTATTTCATATTCACTCAATATATTAGTTGGATCTATATAAGGGTCATTTACTTTGTCATTTTTTCCTTTTTGAAATTCTTCATCATAATGAGCATCAAGAGTAACTAGTACTCCTCTAATATATACATTAGGTTCTTTCAAAATATTAAAAAATGTATCATCAATAAATTGTTTATCTTCCTTTTTCTTGGTCATTAGCTCTTTCTTCTTTAGTGCACCAAATCTAACTTATAAAAGCATTTTACTAACAATATCATTATTTTTTGCAATAACATATTTGGTCATATCATCCATTAACATGTTGATCCTTTTCCTTGTTACTAATCTATTTTTAGCCTCTTCAAGTATTTCTTTCATTTTATCATTTTCAGCCATAGGGAATATCTTTTTTATGGTTTCCTCCCTTATCCTTTTATTTTCTTCTAGAGATACTAATATTTTCTCTTCCAATTTTTCATATAAATGATTAGGCATGTAATCCTTTATTTCAACTAATGTTCTACTAAATTTGTTGAAGTGTGTGATTACACCTTGTTCTAGTTCTCTTCTTTTAGTGTCATCAAATACATGGAAATACTTATTCAAATCAACTATGATACCATGCTTAACAACATTGTTTAGGATTTTTTCAATTGCATTCTCACCTTTACCTAAGCTCATGGGCATCTCCTTCAATCTTGTTATTGTAGTGCCACCTTTAGCCCTCCTCTTCTTAGATGAGATAGAATATGTAGAAGAAACATATTTATTTACCTTAGACCTCTTATAAGGTTATGTACTCTCTTTATTTTGCCTCTTAGATACTAGTTCATAATGAGATTTAGGAGTTTTTTATTTTGTAACCTTCAGTGGAGGGGTTCTTTTAGTTGTATTGTTCTTAGGAGGTGTTGTTATTACTTTAGTTGCACTCCTAGTAGACCTTTATCTTGGTGGCATGAAGATAGGTGAAGGAATGTAAGCTTCTTGTTATACATCAATAGGTAAAACTTTTTTTTACTCCCCTTTTCCATTTCCTCTTGTTTTCTTCTAATTTCAACCATTTCCTATATGCTAATCCCTTCCTTCTTACAAGTGTTACCTTCCATCTTCATTATCTTTCTATTCTTTGATCCTTCACAGTCAATTCACTTTGAACCTTCAAGTACTTTTCTTCACAAATTCCAAAACTCTCAACATATGGGTCCCTAGGTTTTCTTAGAGTTTCTTGAGCATATATTTCTACAATTTTGGGGCCCAATTCATAACCTATTGGCATTATACATAAGGTTCTAGTCTCAACTTCCTCCATAGAATATGTATCAATCTTAACCATGAAATAGGTTGTATCCTCATGCTTTTGAACTAAAGTCTTTATTATCATTCTCTCTTTTGTATATGCTTTTAGAACACTTTGAAATAGCTAGCTATTAATTGATCAATATCCTCCTTATGCATTATGTAGTATCTATTAATCTTAATTGTTTCAAGAGTGTCACTTTCCATGTTACTTCATCTTGCTGGCAATATGGTAGGGATAACTTTAAGTAACCCCCCTTTGGAAAAAGGTATAAAATTTTGGCAAGTGAAGCACTAGTTCAAGGGGAAAAAATTAATTTCTATTGTTGAATTTATTTTTTGAAGTTGGGAAATTTTAACTTTATTGGTGATTTTTGTCAATCATATGAAAATTATATAAAATCCTGGCGAATATTTCATTACTGACGAAAATCATGGACAAAGATACAAATATGTAGAAACCATGATATTATTATTATATGGAGCCTAATTAATTATCTAACTCAAAGGTTAAATTTATCCTACTTTTGCATTACAATTTCCCTTCAAATTAGAAAGGTGGTTTGGAGGCAACACCCCTATTATTTATAACCATTGGATGATCCTAAATCAATAACATGAATCCTATTTTAGGCTACACTTTTAAAAGGATACCAAGTTTAAAAGAAATTTCTAAAAATAAAGACATGTCCCCATTCAAATCTATTTTGGGCCAAAGTGAAAAAGGATAAAAAGTTTCATGGAAAGTGTCCTGAATAAAGATATGTGTCAAATGTACATACTTAGCCTATAACCTAACTTAATTTTTTGCCAAATATTAGTGAATATGACCATTGATTAAGATAACACTTACAAATCGTACAAAAAAAGATTTAATTTACAGCATAGAAAAACTAGATTCCATTAGTGAAGTCGTCACTAAAATGTAAATACTTATGTACTATTATTGGAAATTGTCCTAAGCATGAAAGTGAAATGACCACCCCAAAAGTGAAAAAAAAAAAAAAAAAAAAAGCCAAATTTTGGGTCCCTGATGAGTGAGATTAGCTAAGTGGCAACTATTAGCCACCAATGTTTTCCTTGCAATATGGCTAGTTAGATGTCTAAAGTATTATCATTTATGGAAACATATATTTAGTATTTCATTTATACAATCATGGTTAGAAAATTGTATAAGTATTAGATAGATTGTAACATTACATGATGCAAGGAAGGATAGGGATAACTAGGGCCAATGGAACACCTAGCTATCCAAACTACCATATGAGAGTTAACACAACAGAAGCAAACACAAAATAGAACAACACCATAGAGAGATAGAGAGAGAAAAATACTCTTTATTCATTCATGAAAATATCATCATACTTGCACAACCGTAAGACCTTCTAGGTTATGGCCAGATACAAATACATTCAAATCCAAGATCTAGTAGCAAATTCACACTTTCCAGTTCTACTCTCAATTTATCTCTAAAAAATGCCCTAGCTCTAAGCCTAAATACTCTATTTATAGTAGCCAAAATGGCTTATAGATCATTCTAGAACATAGAGAAGCCACAAGTAAGCTCTCAACAAATATTAAATGAAAATAAACCTAACATTAAATTCTTGAAGAACCACAAGTCAGCCTGCATCAGCAATTAAATGACCAGAAATTGATGTCTGAGCAAAATTGTGATACCTCCTAGTTCTAATTGAATTAGAACTCGCACTTTGAACTATGAGTATTATTTCAAGTCCTCTACAACCCCTTAAGTGTGAAAAGTCTAATTCACCAAGGAAAAGTGTGCATCCACCTCAAAAGTAAAGCATAAGAAACTGTTGTACAGAATTGCCAGAAATCAATACTCTGAGAGAATTGTCATATCTCTCAACTTATAAGGAGTTAGAAATTGCACCTTGGATCATAGATATTATTCTAGGCCCTCTTCAATCCTTGAATTTAGAATCCTTTCATTCATTATGAAAAATTAGTTACATGGTCTAAAACAGGCACCCAAAAACCAGAACACACAATTTTAGCAGAATACAATTTCACCAGCAAGATAAAAATTGAAAACATGTAGGATAGCAGTGCAACCTAGGATACTCCTACATTAGATAACTAGGGTTGGAAGAAATGATTCTCCTAAATTATTGAGATGTTACAACCTGAGTTGAATCCAACTCAAATTGAGAAATCTATGAAGCATCTTCTATAGGTATGTTCTTCCACTTCATTAGATATTCATAATAATCTTTTCCCCTTATGCTCTTACCAACTCTTTGATACAATATTTGTTCAACTTCTTCAATATACTGCTTAGGATATTCCTCTAATACAATAACTTCATCATCTAAGTCATGATACTCATACAAATCAGCAATAGTGAATATAGGAGATATATCCATGTCATTAGGTAACTCAACTTCATAAGCATTACCATTGTCAAACTTCTTCAAGACTTTACAAGGTCCAAACTTCATCTTCATTATTGTATGTTCCAACTAGAAATCTTCTTTTATTCAAATGAACCATTACCTCATCACCAATTTGAAAATCATGATGTCTCCTAGATTGATCAGCATTCTCCTTATACTTCTAATTACTTTGTTCTATTCTCAACTTCACTTCCTTATGTAAATATTTCATAAAATCAAAAAAAATTTCTCCTGTAGCACTTCTCTTTTCTTCCCTAGAAATATCTCTCAAATATGATACTCCTCTAGACTTCATTCTAGTAACAATATCAAAAGGTCTCTTCCATGTATTCCTATTCATAGAATTATTATATGCAAATTCAACTTGTGCCAATACCATCTCCCAATTTCTTGGCTTACTCCCAACTAAACATCTCAGCAAATTACCTAAGCTTCTATTCACAACCTTTGTCTATCCATCTATTTATGGATGGAATGTAGAACTAAACTTCAACTTAGTACCCATCTTCTTCCATAAAGTCTTCCAAAAATAACCAACAAACTTATTGTCTCTATCATAAATAATACTTCTTGGTAGTCCATCTAATCTCACAATCTCTTTAAAGAAAAGTTCAGCAACATGCTCAATATCTGATTTCTCCTTACATGGTATGAAATGACCCATCTTATAAAATTTATCCACTGTAAAAAATATAGAATCATACCCCTCCAATGTTTTAGGTAATCTAAGGACAAAATCCATACTAGTGTCACTCTAAGGTTTCTTAGGAATCGTAATAGGTGTATACAAACCAATATTTTGACTCACTCCTTTTGTAACTTGACAATATCCACAACTCTTTACAAATTTTTGAACATCCTTATGCATTGTGATATGAATATCAGGATTTAACTGTGTGATTTTTGAGTCAAACTCATTGACCCATGTTTCATGAGTAGTGATTCAACATGAATCCATCTCTCATGAGAATAAATGGAACACTTAGCACTCATTGGATCTAGGTGATTCTCATAGGGGTGAAGCACCAGGACTTCCTGTGAGGTCATCCATCCCAGTACTACTCTAGCCTAAGCGCGCTTAACTACAAAGTTTCCTCTATAGTTAAACCCAAAGCTTGCAACCCCATTTGCAAAACCTTCACCAAGTGTTGTGCCTTATGAACCATTCATTAGAAAGCCCCTTAAGCTCATCAATTGATAAGTAGTATTGAAACATGGGTCAATGAGTTTGACTCAAAAATCACATAGTTAAATCTTGATATTCATATCACAATTTGACTTGCTGTGGAAATTATCTCCTACTTATTGATTGATGAGCTTAAGGGGCTTTCTAATGAATGGTTCATAAGGCACAACACTTGGTGAAGGTTTTACAAATGGGGTTGCAAGCTTTGGGTTTAACTATAGAGGAAACTCTATAGTTAAGTGTGCTCAAGCTGGAGTAGTACTGGGATGGGTGACCTCCTAGGAAGTCCTGGTGCTTCACCCCTGTGAGCATCACCTAGATCTAATGAGTGCTAAGTGTTCCATTTATTCTCATGAGAGATGGATTCATGTTGAATTACTACTCATGAAACATGGGTCAATGAGTTTGACTCAAAAATCACACAGATAAATCATGATATTCATATCACAATTTGACTTGCTATGGAAATTATCTCCTACTTATCCTTATGCATTTACAACCAATAATACTTCTCTTTCAAAAAACTCAATATTTTATCAATTCCAAAATGTCCAGCCAATCCACCACTATGCTTTTCTTTAATCAAATTCAACCTCATAGAACTTCTAGGAATACACAAATGAATACCTTTGAACAACATACCTTCTTGAATGAAATACTCATCACACTTATGTGATTGATCATATTTGGTGCTCTGCACTCTCTCCACACCTTAAAAAAATTAGGATCAGCATCATATAACTCTTTCATTTCATCAAAACCAAGAACTTTAACCTTCATTTCAGTCAACAAAGAACATCTTCTACTCAATGCATCAGAAACTCTATTAGTAACTCCACTCTTGTGCTTAGTGATCGATGTAAAATTTTGCAAGTATTCAACCCACTTCATATGTCTTTTATTCAATTTATGTTGACTTCCCAAGTATTTTAAAGCTTTATGATTAGTATATAGCACAAACTCCTTAGGAATCAAATAATGTCTCCACTTCTTCAATGTTTGAACAACAACATTAAATTCTTGATCATACACAGAATAATTCCTTTTAGCATCATTCAACTTTTCACTAAAGAAAGCAATAGGCTTACCTTCTTGACTTAATATAGCTCATATTGCATTACCACTTGTATCACATTCAATTTGAAATACCTTATTGAAATTAGGTAAAGCCAATACTGGTAATTTAGTAACCTTTTGTTTCAAAGTCTCAAAACTCTTATCAACTCCATGTGTCCACTTGAATTCCTTTTTATCTCATCTTATTGTCTCAATCATAGCATTACAAATAGAACTGAAATTCTTTGAAATTTTTTTGTAAAAACTAGCCAAACTATGAAATGATCTTACCTCACCCACATTCTTAGGTGTAGGCTGCTCCAAAATTGCTTTAACCTTCTCAAAATCCATCTTTAGTCCATCAATTGAAATCACAAATCCCAAATATGCAATCTCCTCTTGCATAAAAGAAATTTTTTTTACATTAATCAGCAATTTTTCCTATTTCAACCTTTGCAATACTTGTCTAATATGTTTAAGATGTTCTTCCTTGGTCTTATTTAATATCAGAATATCATCCAAATAAACAATCACAAACTTACCCAGAATATTTTTAGAACTTCACTCATCAACCTCATGAAAGTACTAGGTGCACTAGTCAAACCAAAAAGCACAACCAACCATTCATACAAACCATATTTATTCTTGAAAGCAATCTTCCATTCATCACCTTCTCTAATTTTGATTTGATGATAGCCACTCTTCAAATTAATCTTGGTAAAATACTTTGCTCCACTCAAACAATCCATTACATCATCCATCCTTGGCATAGAAAACTTATATTTCACTGTAATCTTGTTAATAGCTCTGGAATTAGTACACATTCTCCATTCTTCATTCTTTTTAGGTACTAATATAGTAGGTATATCACATGGGCTCAAACTTTCTCTTATCAAACCTTTCTACAACAACTCATGCACTTGTCTGTTAAGTTCTTCATTCTCTATAGGTGTCAATCTATATGGTGCTTTGTTTGGAAAACTAGCTTTAGGAATCAGATCCATACAATGACTTATACTTCTTATTGGAGGTAAACCATAAAGAATATCATTAGCAAGAATATATTTATACTCATTCAGCAATTCTACAATTTTTTTTGTCACTCTGTCATTATCAACTTCTATTGATCAATCATTACTACCAACACTCGGTCCTCTAAGAACTATAACAAAGAGTATATTAATCATATTGAACTTCACAAGGAATTTCTCCCTCACCAATATTTTATGCTAATCTTTGGTCCATGAAACATGATAAGGTTTTGGATATTTCTGTCTCTACAAATGTAACTTTGTAACTAGCTCTTATGATGCAAAATTTGTAGAACTTCCACTACCAATGATCACCTTGCAAAAATTTTCATTCATCTTACATCTGGTCTTGAAAAGACTTCTTCTAAGGATATGTTCCTCATCACTTCACTTATTACATAAGGTTCTTCTCACCATAAGATTTTCTCTAGCCTCAGGTCCACTAGGTGAACCATCATCATCTCCTTGAATCATAGCATTTCTTTTATTTTGCCCACTTTTAGAAGATCTACATTCAAAAGATCTATGCCCTTCTTTAGCACATCTAAAATAATTACCACAAAAGCCACCTCTAGGATAAGAATTATCTCTTCCTTAGTAAGATCTAGTACCTCCTTAGGATGAACTACCACCTTTCCATTCAGTCTTGTCTTTGTCATCATTCTTTCATTCATATTTTCCTTTATCATTTGTAGAATTGTTAGATCTACCACCTTCACCATAACATCTACCTTTGGCTCTTTGGAATCTACCACTTCTATGTCTTTTTCTTTGTTCATGCTTCTTTGTCAAGATCTCCTCAGCTTTCAAGGCATATTGATATGCTTCTTCCACACTTTCCAACTTCACAAAACTTATCTCATCTTGAATTCCATATCTCAATCCATTTATGTACCTTGTAATTTTCTCAACATCATCATTCACATGTCCAGATCTGATGCCCAATCTATAGAATTCCTTGGTATACTCTTTCATGGTCATGTCTTTTTGTCTCAAATTTTTCATCTTTCTCAACAAGCTAACTTGGTAATCAGCAAGAAGGAATATTTTCTTTACCTTGTTTACCATCTTTGTCCAAGTTTAGATCTTCTCCTTTCCTCTCCTTTGTCTATCAGTTTGTAAATGCTCCCACCATAGTGAAGCATTACCTTTCAACCTTGTAACTACAATCTTCACCTTTCTATTATTAGGAGTGTTTTCATACTCAATGAAATTCTTCATATCTAAGATCCAATCCAATATAGCATTAATGTCCAAATTTCTATCATAAGGAACAACTTCTACAGCAAACTTTGAATTTTCCCTAGACAACACTCTCAACAATCTTTCCTCATCAGTGACATCATTAAGATGTGCTCCTCTCCTTTAGGCTATCTCCACAACATCTAATCTTGCTAAAATTTTTCTCAATTGATCCAATATAGCATTATCAGCATTTCCTCTACCATGAACCATCTTTACAAATTAGGTTCTTGCAAGATCATAACCCTCTCCAAGTTATAGGTCAAATTGACAAATATGTAACCCTACAATCAATACCCAAAATAGGGTTCTACAAGATCCAATTTCCATAAGGATGAAAATTAAGCTATGATACCACCTAACACAAGGAAGGATAGAGATAACTAGGGCCAATAGCACACCCAGCTACCCAAATCACCATGCAAGAGTTAACACAACGGAAGCAAACACAAAAGAGAACAACACCATAGAGAGAGAAAAAGAATTTTTATTGATTCATGAAAATATCATCATATATGTCTAGCTATAAGGCCTTTTGGGTTATGGCCAGATACAAATATATTCAAATCCAAGATCCAGCATCAAATTCACATTTTCTAGTTCTGCTCTCAAATCATCTATAAAAATTGTCCTAACTCTAAGCCTAAATACTATACTTATACTAGCCAAAATGGCTTATAGATCATTCTAAAACATAGAGAAGCTACAAGTCAGCTCTTAACAAATATTAAATGAAAATAAACTTAACATTAAATTCTTGAAGAGCCATTAGTCAGCCTGCATCAGCATTTAAATGACCAGAAATCAATGTCTGAGAAAAATCACGATATCTCCTAGCTCTGATTGAATTAGAACTCACACTTTAAATTTTAGGTAGAATTTTAGGTCCCCTGTGACCTTTATGTGCACAAAATCTAATTCACCAAGGAAAAGTGTGCATCCATGTTGAAAGTCAAGCAAAGGAAACTATTGCACAAAACAACCAAAAATTGATACTCCGTGAGAATTGCCATATCTAAAAACTAATAAGAAGTTAGAACTTGTGTCTTGTATCATAAATAGTACTCTAGGCCCTCTTTAATTTTTGAAGTGTGCAGCCTTTCATTCATAATGAAAAATTAGTGTACAGCCTTTCTGCAACAAGTACCTAGAAACTAGAGAACACAGTTTCAGTAGAACACAGTTTCAACATCAAAATAAAAACTAAAAACATGTAGGATAGCAGTGGAACCTAAGATGCTCCTACATCATTACAAAAATAGATGTGGTATGTATGGACAACTAAGTTTGAGTTAGGACATGCACTATTAAGGATTGATAAGTGACAACATGGTGATGATGTGTGCTAGTGCATAGACCTGTATGGACAGTTTGGCACAAGTTATAGTCAAGATACTAGCTCAAGTATTTGATAGAATAGAACAGAGCATATCAAAGAATTGGATTGAACAACTTAAGGAATTATTTTGGTGATAAAATAAGTACTAAGTCATGATGGGCCAATATCTAGATGTTTTCCCAAAGTCATTTTTAAATTTGGTTAAGTGTGTGAAAGCATTAAGGCTGACTGAGCAGAGATTTATTAGTTTGTGAGATATAAGTAGAGACCATATTTTGTGCAAATAAAGTGTGAAGTGAATATTATGAAAATGATTGAAAAGAAAGATTATATGATATGTGAATCTTATGTGATGTTTAATATGATGTATGATGAAATCAAGTAAGAGACACATCAGTTTGATAGTATTGTATGTATACCTACTCTTATGAAGAAACTTAATTGTATTGCATGTTAGGGCAGTGGGCTCTTCTTGCATACATTTTATTTGTTATACCACCTCCTAATAGGGTTGAAGAAACTCCTAATAGGGTTGAGGATTTTAAAAGGACCTAGTCCTCTAACAAGAACTTAAGATGATGTATATATTTTGTAGACTCCTAATAGGGTCAATACTCTTAATAGGATTCTTTTGTTTAGTGAATCATCTTGTGGGTACCATCCCCACCAGGGTTTTCCCTAGTTAAAAAATAATAGTGTTATAATTCTCTTTGTGTATGGTTATATATATTGTTCAACATTGTTGGTTTAGTTTCATATGCAAGTTATAAAGTAATTAATAATATTTGGTTGTGGGAAAAAGTTTGTAGAATATTGATTCAAGCCCCCCCTTCTCAGTATTATCTATTTCTAACAATTGGTATCAGAACCTAGTTTCTTAGAAGAGGCTTAATAGCTTGAGTAAGATCCCTATAGATATGAGACAATTGAAGAGAAACCTTGCAAAATCTCTTGAACAAATCGATCTTCTTACAAAAGAAAGAGACAACTTGAAAGATAAGCATGAGGATGTAAAATTCTACATTGGTAAACTAAAAGACAAGATTAATGATCTAAAATTTGGTAAGGAATCAAATGTGTAGGCTAGTAACAATGATGAAGTAGGAGTTCTAAAGAAAGAAAATAAGATTTTGAAACATGAATTGGAAATTTTTGAATTCAAGTTGAGCCTTAAGAAATATAATAGTAAGAATGAACCTGATCTAAAATCTAAGAATGCAGACCTTAGATCCCAATTGAGTCAAGTAACATTTGAATTAGATTCCATCAAGATTGAACATGCAAAATTAGAAAAGTACAATGTCATTGTGAAAAGATAATTGACACAATCTAAGAAGCAATTAGAAAAACTATATTCCAATATTGAGAAAATTGATGAACAAATATTTCACCAAAGACAAGTCTTGGATATCTTATTGGAGAAAAGTTTGCAAAGAAAGTTGAAATTAGGAAAGAACCAGATCTAGTTGTTGAGTCCCCTAAAGAATCTGATTTAAGTAAGATTGAATCAAGTACAACTATTGAAGTATCTAAAGAGATTGAACTAGTTGATTTGTCTACAAAACATGATGAACCAAAGAAAACAAAGCAAGTTAATAAACCTAAGAAAGATGAACCATCCAAGGAAGTTATCTTCAACATGAATTCAGAGGTAGATGTTTCATATGTAATGAAGTTGGTCATATGAAAAGAGATTTCACAAGTAAGTCTTTCAAAAATATTACTAATTTCTATTGTTATAATTGTCACGGTTATGGACATAAATTAGTATATTATAAGAAACCTATGTTTGATAGTAATAATTGGAATAGTACAATGTTTAGAAAAACTAACCTTGTAGATAATGAAAGAGGAATATCACAAAGAAGATCCAATGATGGCAAAGGATCTAATAGTGAAAGGAAAGATGTTGTATGTTACAAGTGTAACAATCTTGGAAATATTGCACCAAATTGTAGAGCACCTAAAAATCAGAATGGAACAAATCAGAGAAAAAATACACATGTATGTCAGTTATGTAATAACTTCTAACACACAACAAGATTATGTTGGAAGCATGAATGTTGATGATATTCCTATGGGGGATTATTATAGAAACATAATTAGATCATTATCATGATGATATATTACATTCATAATTGTGTTTTTCATTGATGTCAATATAGTAGTTTTTTGTGGTATTTAACAAAAGAATAGTGGAAAGATCAAGTTAGTATAGATAGAAAGCTAAGCATTTTCACTAAGTGAGGTTAAAGGGAGATACTAATAAGTGTCTAGTATATGCAGCTAACCTCGAAAGAATAAGATATTAAGTCTAAATGAAGTTATGAAAGTTTTAGTGAAGACTATTCTGAGATAGAGTTTACAAAGGCATGTTCTGATAAACTTGTTATATCTCTTAGCAAAGTTGTTATTCTGAGAAGTTGAAGTTAAACATGTGAAGAAGAAATTCTAAAGATGACATAGCTAAGCTCGATCATCATAATGATACATGTATGGAAATATATTCAAGTTACAAGGCAGAAGATTAATGTTATCACTTAGTATAACATGTTCTTAATGTGGTCCTATAATAATTAATTGAGAAGGTGTAATAGTCAACTCAAGGAATTGTGTTATGGATTCAATATAAAGGAAGGATATTTTCCTTTATCATGTGTGAAAAAAGAAAATGATTGTAACCATCACAAAGAGGAAAATGTGAAGTTTAGAAGAGTAGAGCAAAGGTGAAGGAAACTTCATTGTTGAGGTTTTATTGTGTGATCTCAAGTTTGATACTTGGATCCAAGGTTCATGGCCTAGTCTACAAGGTCAAACAGTAATTGGTCCAATTGATAGGGAAAAGGAAAGAAGTTAAACTATAGTACATATAATTATTCTACAAGGAATAGTTAAGAGATCATTTGGACAATGAGTTTGGTGATCTTTCCCCAAAATTTTTTTGGACAGTGGGTCCTTCTATCGTTTACAACTCCTAACAAGGTTGGCACAACTCCTAACAGGGTTGGAATCTTCTAACAATGATTCAAAGTCTCTTAACAAGGACTCATATGTACTAAATATTGTAATAAACTCCTAACAAGGTCCATCCTCTAACAAAGAATATTTATATTATTATATCATCTTTTGGGCATCATTCCCATTGAGGTTTTCTCTTTTATCAATGATTTTCCTAGTTAACATATCTGGTGTAATTATATATGTGCATCTTTGTATAGTTGTTGTTTACTTTGGTTGAATGGTTAAAATTTTTTAAGGTGGATAATTTTTTAATTATTGGATAACTAATTCACCCCCTCCACTCTTAGTTATCTTGGTGGACTATTGTTTCTAATAATTGGTATCAAAGCATCAAGTCCTTGAAGATAAAGTTTAACAACTTTAGGAGATCCATGATGAAAATATTCAAAAAGGATAGTCTAAAGTTTGATGGAAAAAATTATGATAGTTGGAAGGAAAAGATGAAGATGCATCTATTGTATATGGGTCTAGGATGTTGGATTTTGCCAAAATCAAAAAAGATAGTCATTGCTAACAAAGATTTATAAACTCGTATGGAAGAAGAAAAGGAACTCTTCATGTGCAACATGAGAGCTAGAGAGGCACTATTGTCTACCCTTTCTAAAATTGAGTACAACCAAGTAAAGTCACTTGTTACTTATCATATGATTTGGAAAGTTTTAAAAGATAGTTTTGAAGGTGATGAACATTCTATGAAATTGAGGTTACAAAGCTGGATTTGTGCATTTTAAGATGTTAAAATGATGGAAGATGAATCTATAAGGACATAAGTAGGCAAGATATCAAAAATTACTACAGGTATTAAATCTCAAAGAGGAACCAAAGAAGATGATGAGGTGATATGGAAGATATTGAAGAGCTTAACACTGTAATTTAAGCCAATAGTTCAAATGATACAGTTGTTGATCTCTTGTACCAAAGGTTCCACAAAGCAAACATTACTTGGAAGGCATGAAGCCATTGAAAATGAGCTTAGATAGTCTGCAAAATTAACTAAAATAGAAATAGCTTTCAGTGCCTTGAATATTCGACCTAGTTTATTAAGGAACACAAGTGCTAGAGGAGACTTTGCTAGCAGTAGCAAATCTAATGAAGACAAAAAAATAGGAGTAGCCCTTCTAGTAAGAAGAGAAAATGATGGTAAGAAAATCTTCAAATGTTGGACTTGCAATAAATATTGTCATTATACATCTAAGTGTCCTAAAAGAGAGAAAAAGTATAGAAAAAATTTCAAACCTAGAAAAGATAGAGAATGTTTGTATGCAAATGAAGAAGATGATTTTGATGAACAAGTAGTAAGTGCTAGAGATGATGAAATTGGATCTGTAGATATTAATGAAGAAAGTATAGAGAAAATGGCTTTGGTATTATAGGTTGAAAAGAAATCTGATTGGATAATTGACAGTGGTTGTTCACATTATACGATTGGTGATATGAACAAATTTGTTAACTTCAAGTCATGATGAAGGCATTGTTAGAGTTAGAAATAATGCAGCATGCCAAGTTAAAGGTATTGGATCTATAACTCTTGATAGTAAGACTAACATTGAGGATGTATATTTTGTTGATGGTTTGAAGCATAATCTTTTGTATTGGACAACTAGTGGATAAAGGTTATCAGTTGTAGTTCATAGTAAAGACATGCATGACCAAAGACAAAGATGGAAAGGTAATTAGAAAAGGAACCAGATCTAGAGGTAATGTATTTTAGTTGAATCCTATTGAATGACATGTTTGGTTGCAAACATAGATGATAGTTGGTTATGGCATAAGAGATATTATCATAAACTTTGATAGCATTGTGAAGACTAGTAGTATGTTTTTAGTTAGATATTTCCTTAAGATTGTAAAGCCTACTCACACAATTTGCAAGGAGTGTGTATTGGAAAAGCATAATAGAACTTCTTTTCCTAGTAAGAAGTTTACTACTATAGCAAAATTAAAGATTATACATATAGATCTTAGTAGTCCTAGGAAGACTAAAGGATTCTATGGTGAAAGGTATTTCATGATTTTAGTTTATGACTTTTCTAGAATGATGTGGGTTGCATTTCTTAAAGAAAAATCTACGGTATTTGATAAGTTCAAAATATTCAAGAATAGAGTTGAGAATGAATCAAGTATGAAGATTAAATGTTTAAGATCAGATAGAGGAGAATAATTTACTTCAAATGAGTTTAACATCTTTTGTGAAGCTAATTGAATCAAAAGACAATTATCAGCTTCAAGAACCCTTGAATAGAATGACATTATAGAGAGAAGAAACAGATCAGTAATAGAAGTTGCAAGAGCTATGTTAGCTAAGAACGATGTATCCAAGATATTTGGGAGAGAATATATGAATACAATAGTCTACACTATGAACAGAGTGCAAGTCAAGAAAGACACAAATAAGATCCCTTATGAAATATGGTTTGGTCAGTCACCTATAATCAATTTTTTCATAATTTTTGGTAGTAAATGCTATATCAAAAGAGATGATGATATTGGTAAGTTTAATGTTAGAAGTGATGAAAGTATGTTTCTTGCTTATTCATTGAAAAGAAAGGCTTATATATGTTATATTCTAAGAACTAAGACTATTAATGTTAGAGTTGATGAGAAATCTAGGATACAAGAAAGACTAGTTTATTACAATTCAGATGATGAAAATGTTGTTACTAAACCAAGGAATGACGAATTATTATTTGAGACTAACAATGATTTTCAAAATAAAGGAGAGCCAAGGTAGGAACAAAGCTTAGAACCTTCAACAGAGCTAAGAGTTGAGATAACAACTCCTACTTTAGGTAAGAGTATGACAAAGAATCATTCACCTGAGTAGATCATTAGAAGTAGAGATAAAGGTGTGGTGACAAGAAATAGAATCAATGAAGAACTATGTTTGATATCCCAAGTTGAATTGAAGAATGCAGATGAAGCATGTAAAGATGACTATTGGAAACAAGCTATGAAAGAGGAATTGGATTAGATAGTAAAGAATGAGACAATGAGAATTGGTCCCTAGACCAATAGACAAGAATGCCATAGGAACAAAATGGGTATTTAGAAACAAGATGAATGAACAAGGTGAAGTTGTAAGGAACAAAGCAAGACTAGTATGTAAAGGGTACTCAAGGCAAGAAGGAATACACTATGATGAGACATATGCTCTTGTGGAAATAATAGAATTAGTAAGGTTATTCTTAGCATATGCATCATATAAGAAATTCAAAGTATATTAGATGGATGTCAAGTCATCATTTTTGTATGGAAAACTTGAAGAGGAGGTATACATAGAAATCCTGAAAGTTGTCTTTTGACATATAACAAGGACATAGTATGTAGATTGAAGAAAGAATTGTATTTCTTTAAGCAAGAGCCCAGAACCTATTATGCAAGGTTGGACATGTTAGGATTAAACCACAGACAAAAATAAAAATTGCATGCAAATATAACCAATATCAGAAAATAATAGATCACATAGAATAGAACACAAGACACCAAGATTTAATGAGGTTCACCCAATCCCTAGGCTTTGTCCACCAAACAAGTTTGATATTATTATGATCTAGTGATTACAACTTGTTTACAATTTTTAATCCTTTACAACTCAATATCACTGCAAGAACTAATTTTTTTATCACCATAATGAAATAATCCCTAACCCTAAGCTCTTTTATACAAGTATTTTTACCAATTTAGGGTTATAATTAACAATTACATGTTGAGCCATGGGGCTACCACCACCAAACCCCTTCTTAGGGACCAACCTAGCCCTAAACCCTAGTGAGAAATTATGAAGTATGTATAGTGCTTCCCTAATCAGTCACCACAATCTAACAATCTCCCACTTGGGGACTAATCAAGCTCCACACTAAACAACAATATCCCACTTAGCAACTGATCCTATAGCTATGCCACTACTCCATGATGCTCCCACTAGATCAAACCACCCTAGACTATGATGTTCATGTATACATGTTTAGTTTAGAAGACCAATCAAAGGTGAAGAGGAGTTTAGCTTCTCCCTTGTTACTACCTTTGTAAACATATTTATTAGGTTGTCATCTATATGTATCTTGTCTAGCTTTAATTGTCCATCCTCCAAAAGTAACCAAATGAAATGGTACTACAACTATATATGTTTGGTCTTTGAATGTAGAGCTGAATTTTTTGCAAGATGAATGGCACTCGAACTATCTATAAATAAATAATTATCCTTCTAAGGGTGTCCCAATTCTTCCAAAAAGAAATAAAGCCATATCATCTCTTTGGTTTTCTCTATAGTAGCAACATACTCTACCTTTGTAGTGGATAAAGAATTAACCTTTTGTAACCTAGAAACCTAGCTCACAATTGTCCCACCAATAGTAAAGACATAATCTATAGTAATCTACCTGGTATCAATATTCCCAGCCAAATCTAAGTCAACATAGCCCTATAAATCAGTAGTAGAGTCCCAAAAGTGTAAACACTTATTGGATGTTCCTCTCAAATATTTGAGAATCCATTTGACTGCATTCCAATGCTCAGTTCCTAGATGACTCATATACCTACTAACAACTCCCACTAAATATGCAATCCTTGTACATACCATAGCATGCATCAAGCTTCCTACAATTGAAGCATAGGGTACCTTGGACATCTTATCCTCCTCTTCCTATGTCTTGGGACACATCTCCTTAGTCAACTTCAAATGACCAAGTAAAGGTGTGCTAATAGCTTTAGCATTCTCCATAGAAAAATGTTCAACACCTTTTCCACATAATCAACCTAAAATAGCATCAATTTTCTATTTTTCCTATCTCTGCATTCATACCAAGGATTTTCTTTGGTGCCCCCAAATCCTTCATAGAAAATGCATGTGCTAACTAGCATTTCAACCCCTTAATATGATCAATGTTAGATATAGCTACAAGCATATCATAAACATATAAACATAAAATAATGTAACTATCATCATCCAACCTCTTAAAATAATCACAATGATCTAAACGACACCTATTGCATCAATGCTCATGCATAAAACTATCAAATTTTAGATACATTATCAAGGTGCTTGCTTCAAGCCATATAAACTTTTTTTCAATTTGCATACTAAGTTTTCTTTACTTTTGACCTCAAATCCCCATGGCTGGGCCATATATCTCTTCATCCAAATCAACATGAAGGAAGGTTGCTTTAACATCAAGCTGCTCTAAATGCAAATCTTCAGTAGCTGCAATACTTAAAATAGTACAAATAGAAGTCATTTTAACAATAGGAAAAAATATCTTATCAAAATCAATGCCCTTTTTCTATGTAAATCCTTTTACAACTAACCTGGCTTTAAATCTTTTCTTACTTCCATCCTCTTCTTTTAATCTATAAACCCACTTATTATGTAAAGTTCTTTTACCTACAAGCAACTTTCATAAATCCTAAGTCTTATTCTTTAGCAAAGAGTCCATTTTGTCTTTCTTTGTAGACTCTCATTGAATCTTAGAATCCACCTGCATAGCTTCATCATAACATTAAGGTTCACTAACATGCAGTAAGAAAAATTGAATACAAAGAGGGAGGAAATCTTTCTGGAGGTCTAATTTTCCTTGTTGATCATCTAACATTCATTGGTGTGTGTGGTACATGTTGTTGTGGTTGTTTCACATCATGAGGAATGGTTGGAACATCATCTTTTGGAGTATCATCCAACACTACATAATCATCTTCTTTCTTCTCATGTTGCTACAAGAAATTTTTGTACAACACTTTCTCATTGAATATGACATCCCTGCTTCTTACAATTTTATGATTTTCAAAATTCCAAAGCCTATAACCAAATTCATTAATGCCATATCCAACAAATACAAATTTTTTTGACTTAGCTTCCAACTTGGTTCTATTTTCAAAATCTATGAGAAAATCTCCCATAGTCGAAGGTTTTGAGAAAAGAATAACTCACCTTCTTACCAGTCCATGCTTTCTCTAGAATACCACAACCCAAAGGAGTAGAGGGACCTCTATTAATCAAATATATAGTAGTATTGATAGCCTCTACTCACATGTGTAAAGGCAATACAGCATGCAACCTTATGCTCCTTGCACGCTCCATTATAGTCATGTTCATGTGTTCAGCCACTCTATTTTCCTATGGAGTCCTTAGAATAATTTTCTATCTTTGAATACCATTAATGGAGCAATAATCTTCAAATTCATGACTGCAATACTCACCACCATTATTAGATCTCAGACATTTTAATTTCTTACCAATCTCATTTTCAACCAAGCATTTTTATTTTTTTTAAGTTTGAAATACATCAAATTTCTAAAGAAATAAACTCATACTCTTCTAGTTGCATCATCAATGAATGTAATCTAATAATGAGAGCCACCAACAGAAGATACCTTAGCTAGTTCCATACATTGGTATGCACAAGCTCTAGTTTCTCCTTTTTGTTTTCCTTCCCAGTCTTCACAAAACACTCTCTTTTATTTTCCATACACACAAATTTCACAGAAATTCATATAACACATTTTAGACTAGTAAAACAATCTTTGAATGACATATTTTCATACCTTTCTCACTCATGTGCCCAAGTCTACTGTGACATAGCACTATATTAGAATTTATAACAGTTATTTTTTCTCCCTACTCAACTACAGCAACTATTCCTAAATATTCATTTTTCTCTGAAACAATTAAAGTAGAAGGAACAATATGACATGTACAAAGATATAATTTGTATACTTTCACACCTTTTTCTACTGCAAGGGAACCTTTTGAAACCTTCCAATTTTTATCATTAAAAGGAACTACACAACCCTCATCACTGAGTTGCCTTTCTGAAATTAAATTCCTACTCAATCTTGGAATATGTCTTACCTCATGTAGTAGTCAATGATTCTCATTCTACAACTTAATCTTAACTTTTGCCTTTCCAAAAATCTAATAGGGTCCATTATCCCCCAAATAAACAAGTCCAAAATCCCCTTGGACATAATCAATGAAATAACCTCTATGAGATGTGGTATGAAATGAAGCACCAGAATCTAAAACCCATGAATCATCAAACACTCTCTAAAGATAGAAGCAAAGAATCCTCTTCATATTTGTTACTTACCACATTTTTGTCATTGTCTCCATCTGGTTTATCTCCTTAATTTTCCTTTCCAGTCCAATAATCTTTCTTTTAATACCCTAGTTTCCCATAGTACTAGTAGTTGTTTGGTCCTCTTGATTGAGACCTCCTCCCCTTTGACTTTCCTCTTGATTTCTCACAATTTTTGGAATTACTTTCTCTCTCACTTGTTTTGCCTCAACTTTGTGCATTCAAAGCACTTCCTAATATAGATCCACCTAAGGATTTCCTACGAGTTTCCTCGCTCAAAATAACACCAATCACATCATCATATTTTAGGGTACTAGATCCAGGAATAGAATTACTCATAGCCATTACCAAGCCATTCTAACTTTTAGGAAAAGAACACAAAATCAAGAGAGCCCTAATTTCGTCATCAAAATTGATACCCATAGAAGATAACTTACTAGTAATAGTATTAAATTCATTTAAATAATCTACAACAAATCCACCTTCTGTCATTTTCATATTAAATAAACACTTCATGAGAAATATCTTGTTTGAAGCATACGACTTTTCATACAGTTTCACTAGGTTTTCCATCAACTCTTTTGTTGTCTTCACTTTTGTAACATTAAATTCCACTAATGGTGCTAGGCACAATCGAATGCTCTCAAGTGCTTTTTTTCCAAAAGATCTCAGTCATCATTTGACATAGATCCCTAATTCTTGGTTTTGCCTTCCAACAACTTCCATAAATCCTTCTGCTAAAGATAGTCTTCCATTTGCATATTTCATAACTAAAAGTTATGCCTATTAAACCTATCAACCCTCAGCTTAACCTCATCTACCTTTTCTTCCAGTCAACTATGAGGCCTCGACTCAATTGTGAGACTTTCTTGCGAAGGATAATTGAAAAAATAACCTCGCTCTAATATCACTTGTTAGGATTAAACTATAGGCAAATAACAAGTACATCCAAATATAATCAATATCAAAAAATAATAGATCACACAAAAAAGAACACAAGACACCAAGATTTAACATGATTCACCCAATTTTTGGGCTATGTTGACCAAGAAGCAAGTCTGATATACTTGATTATAGCCTGTAATCCCCTATAGCTCAATACCACTTCAAGAACCAATTTTCGCATCACCACAATGAAATAATCTCTAACCATAAGCTCTTTTATACATGTATTTTTATCAATTTAGGGTTATAATTAATAATATTGTGAGGAATTATGGAGTATATATAGTACTTCCTTGATCAGTCACCATAATCTAATAGGACAAGCATTTGACAAAGCTTAGATATAACAAAGGTATGATAGATAGTAACCTGTATTTTAAAAAAATTGATGATGTATTGATGATATTAGTAATATTTGTTGATGATATCATATTTGAAGGAAATTATGATGAAAGTGATGAAAGTGACAAGTTTTTAGAAGAAATGAAGAAGGGATTTAAAATGAGCATGATAGGAGAAGAAATACTTTCTAGGATTACAAATTATGCAGGACAAAGAAGGAATCTTTATTTCTCAAACTAAGTATTTGAAAGATTTACTAAAAGGGTTTGGTTTGAAAACATGTAAACCTATTGGAACACCTATGGTAACTTGACACAAGTTATCTACAAAGGATGAGACACCTACTCTTGAATAGAAGAAGTATAGATCTATGATTGGAGGATTGCAATATCTACCTCACACAAGACTAGCTATAGAAAATGCAATTGGAATTATTGCAAGATTGCATATTATGAAAAAATCAAAAGGATGTTTAGATATATGAAAGGAAAACTAGAGAATGGATTGTGGTATGATAGATCTAATGATTTCACTCTATATGCTTATACTAATGTTGATTGGGCAAGTAGTATGGATGACAGAAAGAGAACCAGTGGTGAAGCCTTCTTTCTTGGAGGAAGATTGGTTTCTTTGCTAAGAAAGAAGTAGGATTGTACCTCACAAAGTATAGCAAAAGAAAAATATGTTGCAGTAACAAATAATTGTAATCAAGTTGTTTGGGTGAAGAAAATGCTAAAGGATATAAGGATAGAATTTAGTGAAACTGTTGTCATACATTGTGACAACACAAGCGTAGTAAATATGTCTAAGAATCCAGTGTTGCATTCTAAGACTAAGCACATTTCTATCAAGAATCACATGTTGAGAGAAAAAGTTGCAAAAAATGAAATTATATTGGAGTATGTTAGAACTAAAGAGAAGATTGCAGATATTTTTACTAAGCTTCTTCCCAAAGTGACTTCTGGGTATTTGCGAGGTATGTTAGGGATTATGTCCCTTCCAACATTAGAGTAGATGCAAGAGTGTATAGTCCATTGTAATAGAGCACTATTTTTTGTCTGGACTAAATGTTGATGCTTCCTATATGGGGGAGTATTTGTGATGGATAGAGTCCTCTAGGACTCTTTTTGGATGTTTCTTTAATAGTGTCTTTGGACACTTGAGTAGGTCAAAGACAGTTGTTACAAAGATTGTTGGTTGTTGAAACCTTCGACATTGATGTTAATGGGAGAGAAGTTTAGCATGAAAAATAGTTTGGAAATAGTAATATAGTTTAGCATGCAAAATAGTTTGAAAAGTACAGCATGGAAGAATGATTGATGAAGAGGGTTTGAAAAGAAAGGTTAACAATCTTTTGCAGTTGGTATTCTTGGAACTTGATGTTTTTCATCTATATTTCCATCAATGTCAAAAGGGGAGATTGTTGGAAGAATGAATGTTAATAATATTCCTATAGGGGAGTGTTGTAGAAACATGATTAGATCATTATAATGATGATAAGTTACAATCATGACTGTGTTTTTCATTGATTTCAACATAGCAATTTTTGGTGGTATCTGACAAAAGAACAGTGAAAAGATCAAGTTACTACGGATAGAAAATTGAGCATTTTCACTAAGAAAAGTTAAAGGGAGATACTACTAAGTGTCTAGTATATGTAGCTACCTTGGAAGCATAAGATATTAAGTCTAGAAGAATTCATACAATTTTTGGTGAAGACTATTCTGAGATAGAGCTTATAGAGGCATGTTCTGGTAAACTTGTTATATCTCTTAGCAAAGTTGTTATTTTGAGAAGTCAAAATTAAAGATGTGAAGACATTCTAGAGATGATGTAGCTAAGCTCACTCATCATAATGATACATGTATGGAAAGATATTCAAGTTACAAGGCGGAAGATTAATGTTATTGCTAAGTGTAGCATGTTGTTAATGTGGTCCTATAACAATAATTGAGAAGGTGTAATGACCACTCAAGGAATTGTGTTATGGATTTAGTATAAAGGAAGGACATTTTCCTTTATCATGTATGGAAAAAGAAAATGATTGTAAGCAACAAAAAGAGTGGAATGTGAAGCCAAGAAGAGCAAAGAAAAAGTGAAGGAAAATTTTTTATTTAAGTTTTGTTGCATGATTCAAAGTTTGATACTTGGATTCAAGGTTTATGACCTGACTTACAAGGTCAAACAGTGATTGATCTAGTTGACATGATAGAGGAAAGAAGTTAAACTATAGTACATACAATTATTTTGCAAGGAATAGTTGAGAGATCAGTTGGATAGTGAGTTTGATGATCTTTCCCTAGAAGCTATTTGGGTAGTAGGTCCTTCTGTCTTCTACAACTCCTAACAAGGTTGGAATCTTCTAACAAGGATTCAATGTCTCTTAACAGGGACTCATATGTACTAAATGTTGTAATAGACTCCTAACAGGGTCCATCCTCTAACAAGGAGTATTTATATTAGTACATCATCTTGTGGGCATCATTTCCACTAGGGTTTTCCCTCTAATCAAGGCTTTCCCTAGTTAACATATGTGGTGTAATTGTGCATGTGCATCTTTGTATGGTTGTTGTTTAATTTGATTGAATAATTAAGATTATTTAAGGTGGATAAATGTTTTAATTATTGGATAACTGATTCACCCACCCCCCACCCCCTCTTAGTTATCTTGGTTGACTATTATTTCTAATAGATTATATAAAATGGATAGAAGGAACTTAAATAGGAATCTCAATTATAGAAGGAACAATAACAAGAATGACATAAGTAATGATAACAATAATGATAATAGTCAAAAGGAAGCAGTAAAAGAGCATGTTGATGAATTCTAAGCAGTATTTATGAAAGCTAAGGATCTAGAAAGTTTTTATATAGTTTTGAAGGAATAGTATTTTGATGTACCTGATGAGAAATTGAAGTCAAAAATTGTTTGTGACTCATCCTATTTGAATTAAGCATTTCCAATAGAGGCAAATCATTAGTTGATCAGAACTGATTAAATTTTGCAAATTAGAAGCTGTGCAGTTAGTAGAAGGTAGAGGACATAGAGTGGAAGCTATGGTCAAGTGACCAAGCATTTCTATGATCGCAATAAGTCATACTAAAGAAAATGAGTCCACTGGTAAGCAGTGATAGCTTTTTGAAGAAGCGGATGTGTATTTAATGCAAAGTAATATTTGAATCAATTTAAGGATTGTGAGAAAGATTGTGAGTATCATTTGTTCGTGTAAAAAAATTGGAGCAATTTATGAGTGATTTAACAATGAATTCAAGTGCAAAGAAAAGTGTTTTAAGTGTGAATTGCAAAAGCCTTAAAAGACAACATTAAAGTTATTTTATGAAGCTTTTGTTGGAGTTTCTAGTATATTCTATAAGTAGCATGGTAATCTAGTCGATGGGTGATGTAAGTGATAGACCCAGATATAAGTTAAATAAGCACCCATTTTTCTCTCATAAATTATCTGTTAGGAGCATTTTCTCAAATCTCACCAAATGTACTTCACATAGAAGATGTTAGAAGTTACATTCACTGTAAATTTGAGAGCATTGTTGATGAGGATATCCATAAGGATTTAGGAGTTATGTGTAATGGTGACTTAACCCTAAAGTCTAAATATGCATACCTGAATGAGATGAGTTTAATTAAGTATATGTTCTACACAAAATTTGATTATCATAAGTGGACCATAATCAATTTTTAAAAGAGTTCATGAAGAGATGTTTTCAATAGGTGATGCACTAGTCACAATTGACAATGACCTAATTCACAAGGTCAAATGTCTAAGTAGTGAAGGTTATAATCGAGTGAATGACAGGAATGTAAGAAAGATAGTTAAGACAAACATGTATACTAAGTTTGATGGAAGGAACATAAAAAATGACATGATTCAGGACAAAGAAGTCGAAGTGCTAAGCAAGATTATGGGATACAAGTTAAATCATAGTTTTAGAGTGAACTGTGTGCCAATATGATTCATGCATGTAGCATATGTTATGGTAGTTGAGAAAATGAAGGTCAACTTGTGTGAGATAGTCAGAACACAGTTGTTAGACAACACTATGAAGTTGAAGAAGACTAAGAATATAATCTTTAGATTTGAGTCTCTGTTAATACATCTATTCTTGTATGCAACCAAGTAGTTCCTTGGCATGATAAGCTGGAAAAGTGATGAGTGTTCTATGAAGTTGGTAACACAATGTTACAGGGCTAGATTAGAGAATGTCAGAGACAATGACATTGATAGAATGATGAAAAAATTTCAATCAAAGATGAAACTGAGATACAAAATTTGTTCCTCTATGGTGCAAAAGTATAAAAATGAGATATGTTTCATGGTTGAAATAGATACTACTTGTATGAAAGTAGTAGAACTTAGGGTGAAATTCATTGAACTCATGGGATATGAAATGAGTAAAGAACTTATTGAAGGTTATGCACAGATCATATTGTTGGAAATCTAATTGAAAAGATCATTATTGAAAAAAGAAGATTGTCTGAAAAAGAGGGAGATTGTTGATAAAGAATGTTATCAATCACTGTTTTGTCACTGATGTCAAACTTGCTATTTGCTAGAGTGACAATTGCTTTTATATCTAAGTACTATCACTTAGTTGATTGATAAAGAAGATTTAATCAATAAGATGTAACAAGAACACCTAAGGAAAGGTTGAGTTATGGTTTTGTAATGAAGTACAAGAATTAGTTAAGACAATGATAAAATGATGTATTGATAATATACTTAAAGATACAGTGGTTGGCCACACTTAGAAGCTCTAGAAGAATAAGTTGTAACAAGTTTGTTTGTAAAGCTTGACTAAGTTCATTAGTGATTACCGAGAAAAATATTCATGCCGAGCAAATTTTCAGTAAGTGTCGAGCAAATTCAAAATCTAGTCTGTGCCGAGTGATATAGGAGTCGAGTGCATAATAGGTGTCGATCATCAAAAAAACTTAATGGATGCTAAGTAAAATAAATAGTAGGTGCCAAGCATCAGTAAAATGTAGTTGGTGCCAAGTAACACATTATGTGTTGAGCACTAGAATTTTAATAGCGTCGAGTTGCTGCATTATTGAAAAAGTGAAAGATTTTCTAGATCTGAGCCAACAAGTTTGTTACCTTAAATCTTGTGAACCACATGGAGGATGAGGATGATGAGCTAGAGGCACAAAATTTTAGGTAAACAATTTTTGGGTGAATTCAAGAGGATTCTTCATGATGTTTCTAGAAGGAAGCAAGATTAAGGGTAGATTCATTGAATCCTACCTAATCCATACGATATAAAAGAAAGAGTAGGAATATTTGAGCGAGAAAAGTTTTCTAAACTTCTATTTAAGGAGTCACAGGCCAAGAAGCAAGAGTTGTGGGGTCAAAGTTATTGAAGGGTATCAAGGAGAAGACATCAAGAAGGAAGAACGAAGCATAGAGACTCTGCTTCAATAAGTGGTCATATAGGAGATTGCATTGGTACATCGAGCATGAAGACTCAAGGAGACGAAGCTTGAAAGGGTAACAAGCTATCAGAGCTATAGAGACTGAAAGCTAGGAAATGTTGTGAGCTAAACTGAGTTATAAAATCTACAAGTTAAGTTGTGAGTTGTATCAAGTCAAAAGCCCTTTTTGTTACTCTCTAACAATTGTATCAGTTAGGGTAAAATCCTATGGACCTAGGTTGGTTTAATAGTCATTTGTAAATCCTTTAATAGGGTGGCATTCAAAGTGAATGTTCTAAAGTCCTCTAACCATGCCTGCATATGAGCAATGTTAGTATGCTAATAGAAACCAAATTTAAATAAAGCTTCTACAAACTAAACAAAATTCATAAACTTCAAGATAGACTAAGATGAGCTCTTAATTGAGAATATGAGCCATTAATGGGCTCTCTCAATAAGAAGCTCTCTTGTTGAGTAGCTTTGTCTAAATAGATAGGATGTATGCTCAAGCTTTATGCTTCAAAAAGGGCTTCAATGGATGATTGTGGATTTTTGGTGTGGATAGATGGCTTTAGTATGGATTTGGCTCTCAAAATAACATTATAACTTTACTTCATGGATTGTGTTATTTTGCAAAGGGGAAGGATCCAATTTATAGGCAAGAGGCTTGAGGGATTGAGGGCTAAGATGCAAGGATGGGAAAAAGCTTATGGAAGGCTCAGATTGCATGAGAGGAGAGCACATGGATTGTGCTTCCTTATAGCCAATCAAGGAGTGACACATGTCACATGGTGAGAGGATGGAGGAAAGGGCAAGCATGAGTCAAAAAAGGAGGCTCAAGAGATAAAATCTTCATAAAGACCCTCATAATGACTTGTAAGAGCAATAAAAGGGCTTGTAAGAGTCATTTATGACCTAGTGGACTTCATAAAGTTTTATGGTTGAGATATTTTGAGGGTGATGAGAGCAAATTCGACTTGGACTTGATTAGAAATGTTTTAAGCTTGTTTAGGCTTGTGCAAATGATTAGAGGATGGATTAGGATGGTTTAGGATTAGCTTAAGGATAGGCAAGTGGATGGCATTTAATGAGGGTGGGTGAAGGAAGAGATATTTGTTAACTTTGGCTTGGGTTAGTAAGTTTTAACCCATGTTTAGGGAATGTGACAAGGTTAGGAAGGGATTAGGATTAGGTTTAAAGACATCTTCTAGAAGAGTCTAGACTTTGGATGAGGATAAAGACTTTTTAGAATAGTCTAGAATTTCTTAGGATGAGGATGAAGACTTTCTAGAAGAGTCTAGAACTTCTTAGGATGAGGATAAATTAGATTTTTAGGAAATAAATAAAGTTTTATTTATTTCAAGGGTTTGGGTTGAGGAGATATTTATTAAAACTTTTTTAATAAACATGAGGATTAATATTTAATTTTAATTAAATATTTTGAGTTGGGGTTAGGGGTAGAAAATGATGGGATTAGCCTTTAATCGAAATTAAAGAAGGATTAGAAGATTTTGGAAGAGGTTATTGGTCATAAGGAAATTGGCCAACTTTTGGGAAAAAAATAAATTTTTTATTTATTTTAGGATTTTTGGTCAATTTATTAATTAAATAATTAATAAATAAGGAAATAATGTTTAAATAAGATTTAAACATTTTTGGGAGGGATTCCTTAATTAAATATTTTTAATTAAGATAAAAGGATTCAATGGCATAAAAATTAATTAATTAATTAATTAAATAATTAATTAATTAATAAATGATGATGTCATCGGGAATTTTTCAGAAAATAAAAATACTTTATTTTCTAAAGGATTTTTAGGTGTCTACATTTTGCCCCTCTTTGATGTGATGCCGCAAGTGGCATGACATCAAAGATAAGAAAATAAGATGCCCAAGGCTAGAGCAGAAGAGGAGAGAATGGACTATGAGATGCCCCCTCAAGAAGGCAGCGGGGAGAGAAAGCGAGGCTTGGTGGCTTCTTGAAAAATACAAGAATCTGGGATGAGCAAGGAGACTCAAATTGGAGTAAGAGAAGAGGTTGAATTAGCTCAAACTCTCACTATGGGAGAATGATAAAGGAGAATCAGATGCACAAGAGGAAGCAAGCTTAAGACCTTAGGGAAGGTGGAGGATGAAGGAGCAGAGTGCTATAAAAAGGAATCCAAGATAGGGAGATGGATGAGGGGATTATAAAGCTGATGCAACAAGATTTCAAAGAGTCAGATTGGTGGAAGATGGGTTTCGGAGATCCCTAGGACTAGGATTGTGGATCTCGAAAGATGAGGCTTGGTGGATTGATTTGGATTGGTGGATCCCTAAGACTAGGATTGTGGATCCCTAAAGCTAAGAGTGATGAGTGATTCAAAGAGATACTGATGCATAAGCTGGGGTAGGAGAGACGGATGCTGGATATGGATGGGGGATAATGGAGATGAAGAAAAACCATTGAAGCTTTTTGAGCGGGGGGATACTTCAAAGAGAAGTACCACCATGTAGTTGAGCACTAGATTTTCTATAGGACTGTTGGTTAATTGCCAAGGTTACCAAGAACATCAAGGCCTTTTCACCAACCGTCCAAAGGACTGACAAACTAACTCAAAACAAACACACAAGGATTGCCCCAGCATCACACATGAATCCTAGAGGAAGCAGCGTGGAAACGACATTGGAGAACCCACAAGCAGAAAAGAAAAACAAATGAAAGACTTGATCAAGACCTTACGCTCTAATTGCCCCATTCGTAGCATACCATGATATGGAAGATTGTGGCAACCTTGAGGAGGGAACAAGGAGATTGCTTGGAAAAGATACTTCAAGACCCAAAAGGGAAGATCCCAAATCAAAAGAAAGTGAAAATCCAAAAGAGAACCGTTTGCCAACGAGATGGGTAGGACGAGGTACTAATGGACCAAGATCAGACATGAGGAAAGCTAAATCCTGCAAGGACCTATCGGAGAGCACCTAAGCTGGTGGATTTGGATGAGTGATGCATCTGGCAAGCTGAACTAAGAAAGATAACACTTTGGTGATAGGAAATCTAGCTAAAGGATGCATTGAAATATCTAACCAAAGTGTGTGATGTGTGCAAGATGTTGACCAAGGACGAACTGACACGAACGTTGGATAGATACAATGGTACTAAGCTAAAGAGGATGTACAAGATGATGGACCAAGATATGTTACAAATGTACAAGTTTTTTCATGTTTTGGTTTTTGTGAGATGGAAATGTTTGTGAAGGATGGGATGTCTATAATAGGTGATAGGTGGATAGGTAGATGGTTTGCGAAAAGATTAAGTGAAAATGGGGTTTTGTGTGTGCACGTGATAGTATACAAGCTAGGATACAAGATTATTTATAGGCTGGAATATGGTACAAACCTTGGACAAGATTCGGATAGACAAGGTATGGTACAAGATTTACAAGGTATAATACAAGCTTTGGTACAAGATTTACAAGCTGTACAGGAGGTATTTACAAGCTTCATCAGATTTTGGATATTTGGTTGGAACACCAAGGGAACAAGCAAGTGTGTCTTATGGGATGGTGGGTAAATGGATGAGGGATAGGATAGTGATAGATAATGGATTAGTCTTTAGTACACAAGGCGCCTGAATTACCAGGTTTTCACCAAGGTACCTATCCAAGGTGCTTGAATTGCCAAGTTTTCACCATTGGACGCTTGTTTCTCTTTACTATTTTTTTTTTTTTTTTGTATTTTTGACTTTGGACTTAGCTGGAATGATTTTGGCTTTCTTCAGCTATTTTGGATTTTTTTTGGGATTTTTCACTGGCTGTTGGAATGTTCAATTTTGTTGCTAGCTGTTGGTACACCGGATGTGTGATTTATGCAATAGATCGGATTAGATGGGATTGATGGTAGGAGATGGAGGGATGAAAATTCTGAAAAGGAGCATGAGATGGGGATGCTTGCAAGAGCAACATTGGCACATGTTGGGATGGGTGTGAAAAGAGCATATGGGGGATAGATGGTAGATGTGAGCGTGATGGAGGATTTGTGGAAGCGTGCTTGGGGATATAGGCACCCAAGATGGAGTTAGGAGATGGGGGACATGAGTCACTAGATGGGGGATTAGCAATGGTGGATGCCATTATGCATTGGGTTTCAACTTTTTTCTTGGGGATCCACATGGTTTTGGATTTTCTTTTCATAGGCTTTTGCATTGTTTTGCATTCTTTGATTGGATTTTGCCTTTTTGGAGTATGTCTTTTAGAATAGACATATGATTGCCTAGGATGTGGATTTTTAGCTCTATGCATTTTGAAGTTGGAATTCACATTGCTGTGGTAAGCTTTGGGAAGATGGTTAGGAGAAGCTCTGTGAGATGGAGAGGATATGAAAGAGCATGTAGGGGGATGATGATGGATAATGTGCCCTGATATGTGCCTTTGTTGATCTTGCATAGGAATGGATGGAATAGGATTTTTATGATGGCTAATAGGAGGATGGAGGATGGTAGATTTTGGGACATAGGGACCCAAAATGGATTTAGCGGATGAAGGGGGGATATGGTAGGTTGTTTTGGGTTGCAAAGATGGTGGAGGGGGGATGACATAAGATTTCTTGAAGGAGTGATGGGAGGCTGGCATGGTGGGCTTGGAGATAGGCTTGGTTTTGGGGTGTGGTGTACCAACACCTTTAGATGATGAGCCTTTGGATACATATCCAAGACCATGAAATCCTAGATTTTTTTGTGCAATAATAGGCTCTCTGATTCCTTGCTCTTGTGGTCCTAAACCTTGACCTTGATAATGCCATCGATTGAGCATTTGAACAAGCTGAGGAAACTTTTTGCTTGCAGAAAATGGTAGAAGTGATTTATTAGGTGTATTGCAATGGGGAGATAGTGTTCTTAATTCTTCTGCTGAGAGAGGGCCACCGTGAATGAATGTAAGTGAACCAAGAGGGTAGATTATAGATGGTGGAATAGCTTGGATAGGTGGTAAGATGGAAGCATGGAGCGGGGGAGATGGAAGGATAGGATCTTGATGTAGCTAGTGGGATGACAAGATATCTTGTAGTGGAGGAGATATGGCTCGAGGTTTTGGAGATGGAGGAGATGGTGACTGCACTATGGATGGAAGACATGGTATGATGATATCTTCATTTATTCTTTGGGGGATGTGAACATGCTTTTGGGCAGGATCTTGATAGGATTGGTTTGGAGTGGATGGTGCGATAGGAGGTGAAGGGATGGATTCTTCAAAGGCAGCGGATGGATAGATGGGAGATTCAGTAGTGGAGATGGGTGAGTAGAAGATGGATGCATAAGGGTCATTACGAGAGATTTGGGAAATGCTTGGAGGCGATGTGGATAGGATTTGGAGGGATTTGATAGGTGGTGGGATTTTGATGCTTGCGGGAAGTGGAAGGATTATAAGCAATTTGATGGATGGTATGGGGATGATAGCTATGGGAGATGGAGGTGATATTATAGATGGGGAAGCTTCATCACTGACTACTTCACATGGTTGGATTAGATGACATGGCTTATCAACTGTTGGAGGCAACTTTTCTTGTATTTCCTCTAGGAGATTCCTTGGAGACTCGTGTGTCAGAGGTGGAGGTAGATTGACAGTAATAGCTAGTGTGATGGGGGTGGAAGATTAGAAGCTTGGTTGATGGGGTGATGGAGGGGAAGCTGGAATATCGGATGGCATGACTAGATAGTTTGGAATAACTCTTGGATTTTGGGGGATGCTTGGGGGAATGTTTCTAAGGCTTTCAATATACCCGTCATAGTCAACAAGATTTTTATCATCATTGGAATAGGAGGTGGCGGGAGCAAGGACAATGCGACCAAACACATCATGATAGGATTGGTACTTCATGCTTTGATGATGAGTTTGATGGGGATGGGGTCTTGCATATGGATGAACACGGAAGCTCATGGTTGGATTTGGATTAAGCACAGATTTTGGATTGGCTGATGAAAGATTTCCTAGGGAGAGTCAAAGCTGTATGACAGACCTAAGGAGGATTGGCTGGAGATTTTTGGCTTTCTTGTGGATGGAAGACTTCAAGGGCATGCTATCAAAAAGTGAGAGTTTTGCTTTCCTATGTGCAGGATTGGTGGTGATTATGTCAACTTAAGGATAGACTAGTGATCCTATGGGCATGACACGAGATTGACCACTTGTGGATCCCAACCTTTAGCTCAAGGTGATGAGGGATACAAGTGACAAAGCTGGATTACCCTAGACAATGCTCTGTCAAAGGGATAACCTTGGTGAGATTGGTTGATTAGTAGGATTGATTGGATAGCAAAATCTAGCAAAGTGACAACAACTCTTTAAAGGCTTGGGTGATTTTGGATTGGGTTGCTAGCTGGCTGGGGGGATGATTTGGATGGACTTTGGATTTGGGATTGTTCTAAGGCAAAGAACTAGATAGATTTGGTTGCATCGGGGGAGCTTGGATGATTTTCTGATAAGGCAGTGACTACGCTAAGTATGCCTTGAGCTGGGAGATGTCTACTTTTCTGGGATTTCGACCAAAGTTGGCAAACATTCATTCAAAAGCTATGAACAAACAAGTAGACAAAATTTTGAAGCAAGCACGTCAAACACTCCAACATCCTAGGAAGCTTTCTACAAGGATGAAATTTGTTATAGCTAGGGAGTCCTCGATATACGCAAGGTACGTGAGGCCCAAATCCGTAGATGAAACCAAAAAGATGTCACACAGCCGAGAGGAGCGGTAACCCACTTCTCCTCTTTCACTTCTCAAGGGTATAAAGTTCCTTGAGGCTTAGCCCGAGTGACAAAATTTTGATCCCAAGAGAGGTGTCTTTGGATTCACCTCTCGATCTTTATACTCTGCCGGAACGCTGGAGTTAAGGTCGTCCCAAGGGGTGATGAAATCCCCAAGCAGGCCTCCTGAAAAGTATAAAACAAGACCACATACATGATCTTGGGCTTTAAAAGATACGCGTTCATTCCAATTGATGATTTAAATTTTGTAAGCTATGATTGAAGACACTTGTGATTATGGCATACAATGTTCATTCCAATTTGACAGTGTCATTAGCATAATGAAAGTTGAGAGATCGTCAACATAAGAAATGCGAGTGCCATTGAAAATGAGTCAAGACCATGCGATGTTCATTGATTGTTAGGCATTCAAGATTGAGTGTGAGTTTGTTTTAAGCCCAAAGCAAAGATGTGTGAGACTCGATTTCAAGCGCGCGCCCAGAGGCCCTCCACGTCAATAGTTGTTCAATTTTAGTGCCCAAATGAAGTGTTTGATATTGCAATGGTTAATTGATCCTTGGCATTCAAGATTGGATTTGTTATTTTAATCATGCATTCATAAAAAAAACAAACTTTGATTTTAATCCATGGCACTCAAGAGTGATTTTATCAACATGCATTCAAAGACAAGTGATTAAACATTCAAGTTTTTTCCTTTGAGCATTCAAGATTGAGATTTTGTGTGTTGTTTTAAGAACTTTGAAGTGCTTTGTTTTAACCTTAGATCATTCAAGATTGTTTTTGGACTCAAAAGTGAAAATGACTCTTTGGACTTTGCTTTTCATTCAAGATTTTTTGTTCTAGTTTGCATGTTTTAAGCCCAAAAACAATATTCCTAGATTGTTTTGATGCATGAGAAAACCTAAGAAACATTCAAAATTTTGCAATAAGACATTTGTTTGGAACAAATAACAAAGCTTTTAGGACAATTTTTGGCAACCATTTAGGACTCTTAGTTTTGATGAGGATTTTTAAAAAGAACTTTAGTGTGCACTTAGTGTTGATTTTGAACCTTTTGAAATGGAAACTTGAAGTTCTTTTTAAATTCCCAAAAATGAAGTTTTCCTAATTTTGCATGAATGCATCTAAAACCTTGATGTTGCAAGGATTCAAATGATTAGATTGGTTTAGTTTCACTTGTTAAAAGATTTTTTTCTTTTTTGCAAATTTTTAATTTTTCAATGGATTTAAGTATGATTTGGGGGTTCATTTTAAGCACTAAAAAGAAGTGTGTATGATTTTGCTTTCTTAAAAAAAAATGGCCAAGATCTCCCACAAGAAGAAGAAGAAGAAGTAGATGGAATAAGAAGAATATAGACAAGAAGAAGAAGAAGAATTTCAAGTTCTTTGTCCACCTATAAGCTTGAAAAATCTGCAAACACTATGAGATAGATTATGAGTTCCTTTGTCTTCTTCATGCTCATGTGGACCTACAAAACCAATTTATACAATCCTACCAATCACAAAAACAAGAAAAATTAGCCAAAATCAGCAAATGACATACAAAACTTGACTAAAAAAGCTAATGAAGATGACCCATGCGGGGTCCCACCGGGCGTGCCAAAATGCATATGAGCAATGTTAGTATGCTAATAGAAACCAAATTTAAATAAAGCTTCTACAAACTAAACAAAATTCATAAACTTCAAGATAGACTAAGATGAGCTCTTAATTGAGAATATGAGCCATTAATGGGCTCTCTCAATAAGAAGCTCTCTTGTTGAGTAGCTTTGTCTAAATAGATAGGATGTATGCTCAAGCTTTATGCTTCAAAAAGGGCTTCAATGGATGATTGTGGATTTTTGGTGTGGATAGATGGCTTTAGTATGGATTTGGCTCTCAAAATAACATTATAACTTTACTTCATGGATTGTGTTATTTTGCAAAGGGGAAGGATCCAATTTATAGGCAAGAGGCTTGAGGGATTGAGGGCTAAGATGCAAGGATGGGAAAAAGCTTATGGAAGGCTCAGATTGCATGAGAGGAGAGCACATGGATTGTGCTTCCTTATAGCCAATCAAGGAGTGACACATGTCACATGGTGAGAGGATGGAGGAAAGGGCAAGGATGAGTCAACAAAGGAGGCTCAAGAGATAAAATCTTCATAAAGACCCTCATAATGACTTGTAAGAGCAATAAAAGGGCTTGTAAGAGTCATTTATGACCTAGTGGACTTCATAAAGTTTTATGGTTGAGATATTTTGAGGGTGATGAGAGCAAATTCGACTTGGACTTGATTAGAAATGTTTTAAGCTTGTTTAGGCTTGTTCAAATGATTAGAGGATGGATTAGGATGGTTTAGGATTAGCTTAAGGATAGGCAAGTGGATGGCATTTAATGAGGGTGGGTGAAGGAAGAGATATTTGTTAACTTTGGCTTGGGTTAGTAAGTTTTAACCCATGTTTAGGGAATGTGACAAGGTTAGGAAGGGATTAGGATTAGGTTTAAAGACATCTTCTAGAAGAGTCTAGACTTTGGATGAGGATAAAGACTTTCTAGAATAGTCTAGAATTTCTTAGGATGAGGATGAAGACTTTCTAGAAGAGTCTAGAACTTCTTAGGATGAGGATAAATTAGATTTTTAGGAAATAAATAAAGTTTTATTTATTTCAAGGGTTTGGGTTGAGGAGATATTTATTAAAACTTTTTTAATAAACATGAGGATTAATATTTAATTTTAATTAAATATTTTGAGTTGGGGTTAGGGGTAGAAAATGATGGGATTAGCCTTTAATCGAAATTAAAGAAGGATTAGAAGATTTTGGAAGAGGTTATTGGTCATAAGGAAATTGGCCAACTTTTGGGAAAAAAATAAATTTTTTATTTATTTTAGGATTTTTGGTCAATTTATTAATTAAATAATTAATAAATAAGGAAATAATGTTTAAATAAGATTTAAACATTTTTGGGAGGGATTCCTTAATTAAATATTTTTAATTAAGATAAAAGGATTCAATGGCATAAAAATTAATTAATTAATTAATTAATAAATGATGATGTCATCGGGAATTTTTCAGAAAATAAAAATACTTTATTTTCTAAAGGATTTTTAGTGTCTACAATGCCCACTTCTAACAGGGTGGTTGAAATTCTTTAATCGGGTTACATTTAAAAGTGTGTTGTAGCCTTTAATAGGGCAAGCCTTTCACAAGGTATCACTTCAAAAGGGTGAAAATTAAGTAGCATGTTACTGGTGGTTTTTTTCAAATTGGGTTTCCACATAAATCATTGTGTTATCTGTTGATTCTTCATGTGTTATTCTTACATGTTGATTTTAAATTAACTTGCTAAGTAGAAAAGTTTGAAGCTTGGATGGATGAATAGTTTAATGTGCTCACTTTACTTGGTGAAAAATTTTATTAGGACATTTGGACTTTGAATAACTGATTCATCTCCCCCCCCCCCTCTTAGTTATTCTAAATAATTTCGAACAATTGGTATCAGAGCCATCTGCTAATTTGGTTTAAAGGTACTAGAAGTAGGAAGATCAAGATTTCCAAGAGAGAAGTTCTCAAGCTCAACAGAGCTAACTTCACCATATGGAAAAAGTTAATGAAGTTGCACCTTGAATCAATAAGTGACCATGCACAAACCTCAATTAAAGTAGAACATGTTGATCCATCTATACCCACTACAAAAGATATGAAGGAAAAGAAGGAGCACAATCAGGCAATGTTGGAAATTGCCTTTGCTCTCAACTATGCTGAACTTGATGACATCAAGAGATGTGACTCTGCATTCAAAATGTGGAAAGCCTTGACTGATATTTATGGAGAAGATCAAAATGTCCAAAGAGAAAAAAGAGAAAGCCTCACAGGAAAGTTTGATGATATAAAAATGGAGGAAGGTGAGAATGTTTCTCAGTATGCCTCTAGAATGAGAGTAGTGAGTGCAATAAGAAGTTTGGGTGGTCATTTAGATGATGACACAATTAATAGAAAAATCTTAAGAACCTTGCTCCCAATATATGCTATTAGAGTCTCAGCCATCCAAGAGTTAAGATGTGTACCAAGAAACCAGCTAACTTTTGAAGGAATAGTGGGAAGACTCACCCCATTTGAGTTGTCCAACTTTGATAACTATAGACTTGAGAATATTGAATCTACTTTCAAGGCCAAGCTATCAAAGATGTTGAGGAGGTGAACCCAAAGAAAAAGAAGAAAAGGATAAAGTATGCATCCAGTGAAAGCAACATAGATGAAGAAGATGTGAAACTATTGGAAGCATTGTTGGCCAAAAGATTTCACAGAGGCAAAGGTAAATTCAAAGGTAAGCTACTTATCATATATTTTAATTGTAATGAAGTAGGACATATTGCTACAAGATGTACATAAAAGAAGAACTATAGAGAAGGAAATAAGAACAAGAATAGAAGAGCAATAAGAACAAGAACAGAAGAGAAGATGATAGCAGAGATTACAAAGACAAACGCAAAATGTGCTACATTGTTGATGAAGAGGATTCTGATGAAAATGATGATGAGGTAGTCTACGTAGCCATGAAGGATGAGTCAAATGAAGATGAAGCAATAGTACTAGTAACATGTGTGAACAAGAATGACAAATGGATCATAGACAGTGGATGCTCACATTACATGACAAGAGACAAAGTAAGTTTATTACCTTTACTCAGTATGATGGAAATAGTGTTAGATTTGGAAATGATGCTCCATGTCTAATCAAAGGAAAAGGTTCAATTAAACTCATAGACAAAATTTCATATGATAATGCATACTATGTTGAAGGATTGAAATATAATATGTTGAGTGTGTCACAATTAGGTAATATAGGTTGCAAAGTAGAATTTAGAAATAAATCTATCAAAATCTATGACACTGATGGAAATTTGATAGGAAAAGGAGAAAAAACTAGGAGTAATTTATTTTACCTAGATATGGATGATGCATCATGTTTTTTTTTTAGATTTGATAATGTGTGGCTATGGCATAAAAGGCTATGTCATGTCAACTTTGATAATCTAATTAGCATCAGCAAAATGAAGAAAGTTAGAGGTTTTCCTATACTGAAGAAGCCTAAAAATAAAATGTGCAAATAATGTCAGCTAGGAAAGATGACCAAGTCAAGTTTTAAAAGAAAAACCTACACTTCCAGCGAAGTACTAGAATTAGTGCATACTGATTTATGTAGTCCAATAGAAGTGAAAAGATACAAAAGAGACAGATACATAATGTTTTTTGTAGATGACTACTCTAGGATGATGATTGTCATATTCTTGAAGCAAAAATTTGATGCATTTCAAATGTTTAAGTGGTATTTGGCCAGGGTTGAGAAAGAAGTAGGAAAGAGTCTAAAGTGCCTAAGATCAAATAGAGGAGGAGAATTTGCATCAAAAGAGTTTGAGACATTTTGCAATGACAAAGGAATCAAGAGACAAACATCAACACCAAGAACTCTACCTTAGAATGGCATTGTAGAAAGAACGAATAGATTAGTAATAGACTATGCTAGAACATTAATGATAGAGAAAAATGTTGCACAAAAATACTAAAGAGAAGCTATAAGTCCAACTATCTATACCTTGAATCAAGTACAAGTCAAGAGAGGTACAAATGCAACATCTTTTGAATTATGGTATGGTCACTCACCCAATGTAAAATATTTCAAAGTGTTTGGTTGTAAATGCTATATTGTTAAAGGTACTAGAAATGGCAAGTTTGATTCAAAGAGTGATGGAGGCATATTCTTTAGATACTTTACTAGAAATAAAGCATATAAGTGTTTGAATACTAACATTAACAAGATTGTGAAGAGTGCAAATATAAATTTTGATGAGAATGTAGAAGCTTGGGTTGATGAAATCAAGAAACTAGAAGAGTACAGATCCTTTGTATATTTCTATGAAGGAATGACTATTGAAGAAGAAGCTACCAATCAAGTTGAGAATCGGCAACAAGTTTCAGTATTAGCTGAGTTGCAGCTAGTGAATGTCAAGCTGCATTTAGAAGTCGAGTTGCAAAATGAAGATAATGCACATTCTAATTTTGAAATCAATACACATGAAAGAGATGATGAAATACCAGAAAGAGATGCACATAGTACTCTAAAGCTAGAAGAACAAACATGGAAAGAAGGATAGAACCAAGATTATCCAAGTATGTGAAGAGACATCACCTTGCAAAACAAATCATTGGTGACAAGAAAGCTAGACCAATGACAAGGAATAGACTAAGGAATGAATCATGTCTGCTAAGCAAGATTGAGGCCAAAATAGTGAAAGATGCACTGCAAGATAATAATTGGCATAAAGCTATGGAAGAAGAAATAGATCAGATAGAGAAGAACAAAACCTAGATCATAGTTCTAAGACCAGCTGATAAAAATATGATTGGTACCAAATGGGTGTTTAGGAACAAGCTAGATGAGAATAGTGAAATCACAAGAAATAAGGTTAGAGTAGTCTACAAAGGTTATGCACAAGAAGAATGACTAGACTATAGGGAAACATTTGCCCATGTTGAAAGGATGGAAGGAGTATGAACTTTACTTCCATATGTTGTTTACAAAGGTTTCAAAGTCTACCAAATGGTTGTAAAGTCTATTTTTTTGAGTGGCATATTGGAAGAAGAAGTTTATATAGAACAACTAGAGGGATTTGTTGATGACAACAAAAAGGATATGATTTGTAGACTACATAAAAAACTCTATAGTTTGAAGCAAGCACCTAGAGCATGGTATAAGACACTTCACAAATATCTTGTGAAAATAGGATTTGAGAGAATAGATGACAACAGCAACCTGTATATCAAGGTAGAAAAAGGTAAAGATATTTTGATATCTGAAATCTTTGTTGATGATATAATATTTGGAAATAAAGATTCCCTTTGCAAAGGGGTAAATGCACCAAGTTGTGGTGCCAAAAAGATGACACCTCTTTTTCTCATTCTAGTTTTGCAAAGCGCGCACGTGCTATAGTGCGTATGCACTATAGTGTGCACGCACTATGGCTTGGGTGTGCCAAGCCATAGCGCATACATGCTATAGTGTGTATGCATTAAAGCACGTGTGCACTTTTCAAAAAAAAAATTACAAAGCACGTACACGCTATTTAAAAGTAAATTTAAAAGGCTTTAAATAGTGCATGCTATTTAAAGCTTTACATTCTACCAAGCCTAATGTTTGGCTTTGCCTTGGGGATCCAACCCAAAGCTTTGGAGTCTATAAACTGGTTTGAGACATGTTTTTCTGCAAACATACAAAAAATGATTGATTTTTCTTGTGTGCTCTCCTTCTAGTTTCCTCATGGTTGAGCATTGATAAAATCAAGTTACATGACATTGTAGGTCTCTGTGTTAGCTACACAACCATATAATTTATTTTTTATTTGAACTATTTCAAGCCTTTCATCTATAATTTCTTTTGAATGTATGTCCATTTTTTGTTAAAAACCAACATGTACTAATTGGGCTGTAGATTTTAGCTCATTCATCAAATTTTGCAACAACTTAGTTTTTTAGAAACTAGACTCCATTCTACACACTTTGAAAAAAAGAAGTTTTGATTTTAGATTAGTTTTCAATCATTTCTAGGGGGAGCACACAGATATTTCACATTTTTGGGATGTGTCTGATTAAAAAATTCATAAAAAATAAAATACACATTATAAAATTACCCAAAAAATTTGGGATAAACTACATAGTGTTAGGTAACTTTTGACCAGAGCGATTAAAGATTTTCAAAAAAAAAGTTAAAATTTTAGGGGGGCCACACTTTGTACTATGTTATGTTTTTTTGGAATAAATAGTACCACTTTTTGTGGCCCCCTTTTTTGAGGACCTAAAACTAAACCATTTTGAAAAAAATTAGTAGTTTAGAAACTAGATTCAGAGGACTATGACTTTTATTTTTGTCATATCTTAAAATTTTGAGCATAACTATCTTCAAATTCTTGTTGAAGTCCAAAAATTGCTGATTTTTAGGAAAAAGGTGTCCACTTATACCCCCCTTTTGGCACCACAACTTGGTGCACTTACCCAAAGATTTTTTTGATGAAATGAAATATGAATTTGAAATGTCAATGTTTGGAGAAATAAAATTCTTTGTTGGATTGCAAGTACATAAACTGAAGCATGGCATATTCTTGGCCCAATCAAAATATATTAAGGAGATACTCAAGCCATTTGGCCTAGAAGATTCAAAACCAGTCAGTACACTAATGGTAACAGGACATAGGTTATCCAAGAATGATGAATCATTTAAAGTAAATCAAATAATGTACAAATCAATGATTGGAAAGCTACAGTATATTGTGCATAGTAGACTAGACATTGCATTAGTTGTTGGAATAGTGGCAAGATTTTCTACCAATCCAAGAGAAAATCACTTGATGGCAGTAAAAAGAATATTGAGGTACCTAAAAGGAATAGATGACTTTGGCTTATATTACAAGAAGAGTGAAAAAATTGAATTCAAAGCCAACACTGATGCAGATTGGGGAGGTAATAGTGATGACAGCAAAAGCACCAGTGGAGGAGCACTTTTCTTAGGTAAAAGATTGGTTACTTAGACTAGCAAAAAGCAAAGTTGTACCTCACAATCTATAGCAGAAGTTGAGTATGTTATTGCTGCTATCAACTGCACCAATATTGTATGGATCAAACATCTATTCCAAGGTATAAAGGAAAAGATGACTAAACCCGTGATACTTTATTGTGATAACACAAGTGCCATCCACATATCAAAGAATCCTATGATGCATGCCAAAACAAAGCATATTGCAATTAAGTATCACTATGTAAGAGAATTGGTGGAAGACATGCAAGTGAGGATGGAATATGTCTATTAAAAGGAAAAAATTGTTGACATCTTCGCAAAAGCATTACCTAAAGATGCACTTGAGTATCTTAAAGGTAAGTTAGGGGTGATACCCCTATCCAAGGTTGTTTGAGCAACAACAAAACTGCACTACATCAAATGAGTTAATTGTTGAAATACTATAAATTGATACAGAGGATACTTACTTTAGGTTTTTGCCTAAAGTAATCAAAGTACTAAAATTTTAGACAAGTCACAAGTAAGGTGATAGAGGGAGAAAATTAGAGTTCCTACAAATGTTACACCTTCATGATAAGATGTTGAAATAATGTCTTTGGCATTGTTGTCAAAGAGGGATAAATAGAAGAAACTGATCAAATCTATAGAATCAAAGGGAGAAGTAGCTAATACCATAATAGCATAAATTGATCAATGCATGCAGAGGGAGAAGTAGCAAGTTTAAAGAGGTAGAATAGCAATAAATAAGAAGAAAATAAAATAGCAGCTCGGAGGGAGAAAATAGAGTAGACAAACATCAAGCAAAGAGAAAGCAGGACAAAAAAAGAAGACAATGTATCAGAAAAGAGGGAGATGTGAAAACTGATGTAGCAATGTTAGTATCTTGATAACTTGGTTGATTAGTTTGGTTTGTCATCAATGCAAAAGAGGGAGATTGTTAAAAATTTGATTGAAAAGATTATTATTGAAGAAAGAAGATTGTTTGCAAAGAGGGAGATTGTTGATAAAGAATGTTATCAATCATTATTTTGTCACTGATGTCAAACTTGCTATTTGTTAGAATAACAATTACTTATAAGATCCAAGTACTATCACTTAGTTGATTGATGAAGAGGGTTTAATCAACAAGATGTAACAAGAACACCTAAGGAAAGGTTGAGTTATGGTTTTGTAATGAAGTACAAGGATCAGTTAAGATAATGATAAAATGATGTATTGATAATATACTTAAAGATACAGAGGTTGGCCACACATAGAAACTCTAGAAGAATAAGTTGTAACAAGGTTATCTATAAAGCTTGACTAAGTTCATTAGTGGGTGTCAAGCAAGCTAATTTATGCCAAGCAAATTTTTAGTAAATTTCGAGCAAATGCAAAATCTAGTGTGTGCCAAGTGATATAGAAGGAGCCAAGCAAGTAATAGGTGTCAAGCATCAGAAAACTTAGTGGATGCTGAGTAAAATTCATAGTAGGTGTTAAGCATCAATAAAACATAGTTGGTGCCAAGTAACACAATATGTGTTGAGCACCCAAATTTCAATACTATCAATCTATTGCATTATTTGAAAAGTCAAATATTCACTAGATCTAAGCTGAAAAGTTTTTTACCTTGAATTTTGTGAACCAAATGGAGGATGAGGATGATGAGCTAGAGGCACAAAATTTTAGGTGAATGATTTTTGGGTAAATTTAGGAGGATTCTTCATGATGTTTCTAGAAGGAAACAAGATTAAGGGTAGATTCATTGAATCCTACCTAATCCATACGATCTAAAAGAAAGAGCAAGAAGATTCAAGTGGGAAAAGCTTTCTAAACTTCTATTTAAGGAGTCACAGGCCAAGAAGCAAGAGTTTTTGGGTCAAAGTTGTTGAAGGGTGTCAAGGAGAAGGCATCAAAAAGGAAGAATAAAGCACAGAGACTCTTCTTTGATAAGTGTCCATATAGGAGATTGCACTCGTACATCGAGCATGAAAACTCAAGGAGATGAAGCTTGAAAGGAGGGCAAGCTATTAGAGCTATAGAGACTGAAAGCTAGGCAATGTTATGAGTTAAACTAAGATCTAAAATCTACAAATTAAGTTGTGAGTTGTATCAGGTCAAAAGCCCTTGTTGTTACTCTCTAACAATTGTATCAATTAGGGTAAAATCCTATGGACTTGGGTTAGTTTAACAGCCATTTGTAAATCCTTTAATAGGATGGCATTCCAAGTGAAAGTTCTAAAATCCTCTAGCCAGGCCAACTTCTAACAGGGTGGTTGAAATCCTTTAATCAAGTCACATTTAACAGTGTGTTGTAGCCTTTACCAAGGTAGGCCTTTCATAGGGCATCACTTCAGAAGAGTGAGAATTGAGTAGCATGTTACTGGTGATTTTTTCCAAATTGGGTTTCCACGTAAATCACTATGTTATGTGTTGATTCTTCATGTGTTATTCTTGCATGTTGATTTCACAATATCTTGCTAAGTAGAAAAGTTTGAAGCTTGGATGGATGAATAGTTTAATGGGCTCGTCTTACTTGGTGAAAAGTTTTATTAGGACATTTGGACCTTGAATAATTGATTCACCACCCCACCCCCCCCCCCCCCCCCCCCCCCCCCTCCCCCTCACCCCTCAACTATTCTAAAGCATTTTTAACACATATTGTAGTCAAAGAAGAATAGTGAATGTCCTAGATGGGGTACTTATGAGGAAAAGATGAGGGAAGTTCATTTTGAAGTTCATAGCAAGGAGATTAAGAAGAATATGGAGAAGAAGATAGATTCCATTCTCAAGGAATCTGGTATGTCTAGAGAAGAATTTAATGAAATGAAAGGTATATCTGATGCAGGAGCATCCAATGGTGTAAGGGCAATCCTGTATCACCTAAAAAAATATGCTTAGAGATATTTTTTTTTAATGTATTTTTATTTCTAGATACCCATTTAGGTCAAATAAAGGTTCCAACTCTCACAGTTCCACTATTAGTTTGCTGGTTTAGAGTTTTTAAGCACCATGGGTTACGTGTAAATGCAAAAAATAGGTTATTTTATACTAGAGCCAAAATTATGATAAGTTAGAGGGTGTAATTTGGAGGGATGATTATACTTGTAATTTAAAAAATTTAGAAAAAGAATCAGATAAAAAGACTTTATGGTTAGAAAGTTATTACAGTTTTAAGTTTCTTGGAGACCTCCTAAGAGCGCTTCAAAGTCAAATATGGGGCACTAAATAGCCTTGTACAAGACCAAAAAATTGGGGATGAGTGAAGCTAGTCCATAGGGCTATTGAGTGCTTTGAGATCTTTTCAAAAATGTAAACAGTTTGTCAATCAGAGTCCCAGTTCAAAAGTTATGCCTCACGAAAGTTGGACTACCATTTCTGGATTCTTCTAATTTTACACTGACTTCTAATGTGACTTATGGAACCTTATGTTTTGGTGGTGTATGCCAACTAGCATATTCTATAATGTATTCCTAACCTTAAATGAATTAGGGTCTATTTAAGAACATTTCTGGCATTATAAAGGTAGTTCTTAGTGGAGTTAGAAAGCAAGTACTGTGTGGAGGATTTCTTTCTCTAGAATCATACTATTTTAAGCCCATAGGGAATTTTTCATTGATAACAATATTTCCCTTTTCCTATGTGTTCATTATGGTCTTTGGTTGTCTCCATCAAGTGGTATCAAAGCGGGTTTTCCTGAGTGTGTAGACAGAGCGCTGATTCTGAGGCAGTTTGCACCAGGACTGTGTGGTTGTGGGTTTGAGACAAGAAGATGCCTCCACAAAAGTAACATGGGGGAAGGGCTAGAGTTGTTAATCCTGAGGTTAGAGCCCTCCAAAGACAAGTTCAAACATTGCAAGAGGAGATATGTAGAGAACTGAATGTTCCCACAAGAAATGAAAGTAAGGAAGAAAATGAAGAAGAAGAAAATATTGGATAGGAAGGGGAAGGTGAAGAGGAAGTCCTAAATCAAGTAGAGGAGAGGCTTTTTAGGGCCATTTCTAAGCTTTGAAAAAGATCTAAAATTGGTGTGGGTATGTTTTCAGGAACCATAAACCTGGATGAGTCGATTGATTGGATCAATGAACTAGAGGAGTATTTTGAGTATGAGGATATCAGAGACCCTAAGAGGGTTAAATTTGTGAAATCCAAAACGAAAGGCCATGAAAAAATCTAGTGGAAAAAGGTTCAACTGGAAAGGAATAGATGAGGAAAGGAGAAAATCACAAGGTGGGATTGCATGGTGGACAAACTAAAGAAGCAGTTCATTCCTGTTGATTATGAACTTGATTTGTTCAAGAAAATGCAAGGGTTAAAGAAAGCAGGAAAATCTGTCCAAGAATATATAGAGGAATTTTATAGACTTCTTATTAGGGTAGGACATGTAGAAGAAGGTTTCCCATTACCTCAGTGGGTTATGACCTAGCATTTAGTAGGAGTTAAGTCTAGTTAGAATGACTAGCATTGAAGAGGCATACCAGTTTTCCCTACAAGTTGAAAAGAAGCTAAAAAAAAGTTTGACGACAGGAAAAGAGGGCATGATCAAGGAGGAAGGGGTGGTGGTAGATCAATTGGAGGCCAAAATGAGATCTAGAAGAAAAATGAAGATGTGGGTACTAGCAAGAACCAAAGGAATGAGGGTTTCAACTGCTCTCGTGATCAAAACTTTGGAGATTAGAGAGGAAGAGGTAGAGGACGTGGACAAGGTTCAAGAAGAGGAGGCTTTCGTGGTACCTATTTTCATTGCAATGAAGAAGGTCATTGTGCATTTGAATGCCCTCAATGACAAGGAAGGATAGATAGGAGAGATGATGGTCAAGCCAGGGTTGTTCATGTGGATGAAGATGCATAGTCATCACATTTTGAGGATGCAAAAAGAGGAGACGTTCTTGTAAATATAAGGATCTTACTAAGTGTTGAGATTGAACTTGGACAAAGGATGATTTTGTTTCATACCAGATGTAAGTGCGAGGATAAGTGTTGTGATATGATTATTGATGGTGGCAACATTGACAACTTGGTGTCTAAGGAGATGGTCTCTAAGCTAAAGCTCGAAAGGGAGAAACACCCCCAACCCTATCAGATTGCTTGGGTGAAGGATGATCATAAGATCCTAGTTAGTGAATAGTGTTTGGTGAAGTTCAAGATTAGGAGTTACCATGTTGACGTTCTCTGTGATATTATTCCATTGGATGTCTGTCATTTATTGTTGGGAAGACCGTGGCAATTTGATAGACATGTTGTACATGATGGTCATGCAAATACATACTCTCTAACAAAGGATGGAGTTCATCACAAACTAAAACCCATGATAAAGGAAGGTGAAAAGGTATGCAGTAGTGCCAAGATATGTCTTGTTGATGGAAGAAAATTTTTGGATGGTATGAAACATCAGCATATGTGTTATGCTCTGATTCCTAGAAGAGATAAGGAAGGTAGTAGTGAAATTCCACTTGAAGTTTCAGGCCTATTAAGTGATTATGGAGATGTCATCACTGATAATGTTCCAGTAGGGTTGCCACCAGTAAGGCAGATCAGTCATTAGATATATTTAATTCGTAGTGCCAATTTTCCTAACAAGGCTACTCATAGGATAACTCCTACTAAAACTAAGGAGCTAAATAGACAAGTTCATGAGCTATTTAGGAAGGGTTTGATTCAAGAGAGCCTAAGTCCATGTGTAGTACCTATAGTACTAGCACCAAAGAAGGATGGAGAGTGGAGAATGTGCATAGACTCCTATGCTATAAATAGAATAACCATTAAGTATCGGTTTCCTTTGCCAAGAATGGATGATCTTATGGACTTCTTGAGTGGAGCTCAGTACTTCTTAAAGATAGATCTCAAGAGTGGCTATCACCAAATATGGATATGAGAGGGAGATGAGTGGGAGACTACATTCAAGACCAAGGAGGGTCTATATGAGTGGTTAGTCATGCCCTTTGGAGTAACCAACACACCAAGCACCTTTATGTGGCTTATGAATGAGTTATTAAAGAAGTTCTTGGCAAAATTTGTTATTGTCTATTTGGATGATATTTTAATTTTTAGTAAGACTTTGGATGAGTATTTATTGCACATTCATAGTGTCCTTGAAAGGTTGAGGGAAGAGAAAATGTTGATTAATTTGAAGAAATGTAGCTTTGTAAAAAAAGAGTTAGTCTACTTGCCCGGTTTGTTGTATCATATGAAGGTCTCAAAATGGATCCAGAGAAGGTAAAGGCCATCTTGGAATGGCCTTCTCCAAGGTCTGTTATTGAGGTGAGATCATTTCACGGTCTAGTTATTTTTTACAGGAAGTTCATTAAGAATTTGAGTGGCATATGTGAACCCCTGATTGAAACAATAAGGGGGGATAGGAAAGAGTTCATGTGGACTACAACAGCTACAAGGAGTTTTGAATTGTTGAAGAAGAAGGTGACAGAGCAACCTATGTTGGCACTTCCAAATTTCACTAAAGTGTTCCAGATAGATTGTGATGCTAGTGGTAGTGCTATTGGGGTTGTATCGAGCCAAGAAGGTAAGCCTATTGCATATTTTAGTGAAAAATTGAATGATGTGAAGAAGAAGTATTTTGTTTATGATCAGGAGTTCTATGCAATCGTTTAGGCCTTAAAGAAATGGAGGCATTATTTATTGCCAAAAGAATTTGTCTTGTATACTAATCACTAGGCATTGTTGTACCTAAATAGCCAAGGTAAATTGAACCAGAGACATGTGAAGTGGGTAGAATTCTTTTAGAGCTATACATTTGTGTTGAAACATAGAAGTGGAAGGTCTAATAGGGTTGCAAATGCATTGAGTAGGAGATAGTTGATGCTTACAATAATGCAGGTTGAAGTGGTTGGGTTTGATGAACTCAAGAATCTGTACCCTGAGGATCCTTATTTTGCTAAAGCATGGAAGGCTTGCAAAGAACCTGTTACTGTAGATAGAACCAGGTGGCTAGATTATTTGATTCAGGATGCTATGCTATTCAAGAGCAATCAATTATGCATTCCAAGGAGTTCCATGAGGGAAAACTTGATCAAAGAGAAACACAATGGGGCAATGGTAGGACAATTTGGTCGAGATAAGACCATTGCCATTCTTAAAGAACATTATTTTTGGCCTCAAATGTCACAAGATGTGAAGAAATTTGTGCAGAGTTGTCAAGTATGTCAAGCAGCCAAAGGATTTAGTCACAATACTAGACTTTATCAACCATTGCCTGTTCCATCCAAGCCTTGGGAGGATATAAGTATGGATTTTTTTCTTGGATTGCCAAGGACACAAAGGGGTAATGACTCAGTATTTATGGTTGTTGATAGGTTATCCAAGACTGCACATTTCATTGCATGCCATAAGACTCATGATGATGTACATATTGCAGATTTGTTTTTCAGAGAGGTAGTGAGACTACATGGTCTCCCAAAGAGTATTGTTTTTGATAGATATACTAAATTTGTGGAGTATTTCTAGAGGATTGTATGGAAGAAGTTGAGGATAGAATTGAGGTTCAGTTCTACACATCATCTGCAGTCTAATGGACAAACTAAAGCGGTAAATAAAATTTTGGGATGTTTGCTGAGGTGTTTAGTGGGAGATAAGCCCAAGGGGTGGGGTTTGATTCTGTGAAAAGTAGAATTTACTTACAATAACTCTATAAATAGGAGTATTGGTAGATCATCATTCCAAATTGTGTATGGGAGTAGCCCAAGGACTACACTAGAATTGAGAAAGATGAAGCAAGGGGAGAGGACAAGTGCCAAGGTAGAAGAATTTGTTGAACATATCAAGAGCCTACATGAGGAGGTCCATGCACACATCACTAAGATGAATCAATAGGATAAAGCTAGGGTATATTAAAGGAGGATACATAAGGAGTTCCAAGTAGGGGATATGGTTATGGTACACTTACAAAAGGAATGGTTTCCAGTGGGTACTTACAACAAGCTGAAGATGAAGAAATTTGGCCCCTAAAAAAATTTGAAGAAACATGACTCAAGAAATGCATATGAGGTGGAGTTGCTAGATGGGATTCACATTTCTCCTATCTTCAACATTCTAGACTTAACAAAATATCATGATGATGGTGTAGATGAGGGGTTGATCTAGAACCATGTCCAATTCCTACTTCTAAGAAGGAGGAGATATAAGAGATTATGGATAGTCATGTGGCTAGGAGTACCAGAAATAGGCAGTATGAAGAGTACCTAGTGAAGTGGAAAGGATGACCAATAGAGGGCTCAACTTGGATATCAGTAGTAGAGATTGCCCATTTGAGTTTTCCTCTACCATAAAGTGACAGGGTCACTTTTCAATCTACCCTGGGTGTCTGATGTAGGAGCATCCAATGGTGTAAGGGTAATTTGTATCACCCAAAAAAAAATACTTAGAGATATTTTTTGTTTAATGTGTTTTTATTTTTGGAAACCCATTTGGGTCAAATAAAGGTTCCAACTTTCACAGTTCCACTATTAGTTTTTAAGCACCTTGGGATACATGTAAATGTAAAAAATGGGTTATTTTTTAATAGAGCCAAAATTATGATAAGTTAGAGGGTGTAATTTGGAGGGATGATTATACTTGTAATTTAAAACACTCTAGAAAAATGAATTGGGGCAAAAGACTTTATAGTTAGAAAATTATTGCAGTTTTAAGTTTCTTGGAGACCTCCTAAGAGCACTTCAAAGTCACATATGGGGCACTAAACAGCCTTGTATAGGGCCAAAAAATAGGGGGTGAGCAAAGCTAGTCCATAGTGCTATAGAGCACTTCAAAAGCTTTCTAAAAATGTAAGTGGTTTGTCAATCGAAGTCCTAGTTCAAAAGTTATGCCTCTCGAAAGTTGGACTACCATTTCTACATTCTTCTAATTTTACACTAACTTTTAACATGACTTCTGGAATCTTTTATTTTGGTGGTGGATGCCAACTAGCGTATTCTAGAATGTATTCCTAACCCTAAACAAATTGGGGTCTATTTAAGAACATTGCTAGCATTGTAAAGGTAGTTCTTAGTGGAGTTAGAAAGTAGGTACTGTGTGGAGGATTTCTTTCTCCAAAATCATACTATTTTAAGCCCATAGAGCATTTTTCATTGATAATAATATTTCCCTTTTCATATGTGTTCATTCTAGTCTTTGGTTGTGTCTCCATCAATATCAATGGAGATGAAATCTAGTGGGTTATTTGAGGTGTTATTAGTTACACTTATTTCGATTGTAACTTCAACTAAAGGTGTAATAGTTGTAGGACCTACTGCACAGACAGTTACTACACCTTATGGAGTAGTTGCACAAGTGAAAATAGTTAGAGTACAATGTAATCATCAAAAGAAGCAATCAAAGGTTGATATAGCTATTGTGTAGAGAAAATTAGAGAGATTGGTAAATATGAAACAAGAGCCTATACCACCTTCAAATAAAAGGGTCAAGCAGACCACAAGTGGACCCAGGAAAAGAAGAAAAACATTGCAAATTAGTGATTCTAAAGAATCTGATGATGAAACTGAAGACAAGCCTGTGGAGCAAGAAACTAAAGAAGGAAGGAAACCAATTGGGAAGAAGACTTGGAAATTGAAGGTAGAAAATCTAAATATGCAAATTATTAATGATGACAATTTTGTATAATTGAATAAATATTATAGTTTGTATAGCAATATGGATAGAAGATAGCTAGAAAACACTATTGTAAGGAATGTGATTTTCAAGAACAAGAGATTTGATAGTATATAGAATAAGATTCCAAAAGATCTCTAGAAAAAATTACTTAATAGAAAGAAAGGAGTGGTAGAAGAAGATGCCAAACTAAGAGAAATCATGATTAATAAACTATGTGAAGTGAACACAAAGGAAGATTTGGACAGAATTTTGAAATGCATTGAACCCCTACTAAGGAATAAAAGAAGAGTTATTCTTCTTATGGGAGGAAACTATGAAGAAGTCAGGAAAGAAATAGAGGAAGTTGTAGAGAAATTTATGACTTCTATGCCTAAAGTCACTAGGGAGAACTTGCACAGCCGAAATCAGTGAGTCCAGTGTATCTGGAGGCTAGTACTCCTACTGATGGTGAAGAAGTTGAAGAAGCACAAGAAACCATGTCACCTCCTTGCATAGTTATTGGTATTGAATCCATGCAAGTGGACTGTATGCACATAACTATTGATGTCAAAGAGAATCCATTTACTAAATATGGAACAAACATTGTTGGCTATATTATTGCCCACATGAGTTCTAATGAAGAGGATGAAGAAGAAGAAAGAAAGAGGAATGCAAAAAATAAAATATTAGAGGAAGAAGAAAGAAAGAAAGAAAGAAGGAAGCAGAAAGGAAGAAATAGGAAAAAGAAGAGAAGAAGAAAGAAGACAAAAGGAAGAAACAGGATGAGAAGAGGAAGAAAGAGGAAAGAAAGAAAGAAGAATAAGAAAAGAGGAAAGAAGAGGAAAGGAAAAAGAAAGCAAAAGAAAAATTAAATAAAGAAGAGGAGAAATGAGAAGAATCATATAAAGAAAAAGAAATATTAAAATAAGAGAGAAAGAAGGTTGAGGAAGAAAAGAAGAGTGCAGAGTTGAAAGTAGTTACACTTATTCCTATAGCAACTCCAATAGTAGCAGCACCAACAACAATATATGATGATGATGATGATCAAAAAGGACTCATGATTTATTTGAGTAAATTACTTCAAAAGAAGAAATTAGTTAAGATTTTGGAGAAAAAATTGATAGAATTCTTGGATAGGATGCAGAAGACAGTTCACACAACTATTACAAATCTAGACTTGTAGACTAAGGAAAAAGAATTGGTGAAATCTTTTGATGAAGAATTCACAACCTTGCCTAAAGTAGCTTCAGTACAAGCCCAAGAAAAACATGATGTATCAATGTTTGATATAGTATGCACAAATGTGAGAAATTATTTGAAGACATTAGATATGTGCATCAAAGAATTGATAAAGGTAAGAAGTCATATGGACAGTGTGCACTATCGTACAATTAATTACCTATCAGATTTTGATGGTCAAATCAAAAGCCAAATGAGTGAGCTTTATACACTCACTACCAGATTGTAGTGACCTGGGGCAAGCATTGAAGATCTTAGGGCTGAAATGGAGAAGATTCACAATGCTATCAAAGGCATTGAACATAATAAAGAACATGTAATCACAAGATTCTCTACTTTTAGAGAAGTGTTGTCACCTAAAATTAGTATTTTACAGAGGTAATTAGAGGAGTATCTTGCAACTAAGGCCTCCTATGACAAGTTTTCCTATGCTGACTTGAGCACGATAGAAGTGGCATCCTATGCACTTTGCACACTCATCAGCATATCTGACACAATCAAGAAGAACTAGAGGAGATATAGAGCAACTGAAACTTAGTTTTGTAGATTGCTTATCCAAAATGAAAAATTGATCAATAAAAGGTAACAGAGTTTTGTATATAGTTTTTGACACCTTAGTCATTGATGTCAAATGGGGAGAAGTATATGTAAGGAAAATTGTATATGTATAAAGGAGAAGTATGTATGTATATGTAAGGGGGAGTCTACCCATATACTTTTGTAAGGATTGATAAGGAATGTAATGATCCATCAAAACATGAATAAAACATTTTCTATTTTGAAGGTAATTTTGTGTAGTTACTGAATAGGAAGAAAATAAGACCTATCATCAACCCAAATTTCCAAAAGGAAAGATCCAAATTGATTAACCACAAGAAAGTGATCAATGCACAAATGGATCAAGCAATGAAGAATACGAAGAAAGGAGGAGATCCTATAATCTTTCTATGGAAAAGTATGTACTTGAAATCTGCATTGAATAGAAGATAAATACTAACCTCAAAATAGGGAAAATCTAGAAAATGTTGATTTCTGATGTCTATGTTTAGTTTTAGGAAATTTTGCTTCCTATTTTGGATTGGAAATGTTGAGATAGAGAAAAACCAAAAAATGTTTGTCCTTTTCAAAATAGGTCGACCTTGACCCAAATAGAGGGGCACAATCTTACCTTGAGGTAAAATTGTACTCTGAAAAGTCAACATTGACCTGCACTACTCTAACATAATTTTTGCACATGGGTCCTGCAAGTTCGACAAAAAGGGTATCCAAATCTACAATTTAATTCATTGTTCCATACCTGTATCTACAAGAAAAATAGTTTATTTATTTGTTTCCACACTTGTATCCCTAGTTTGGAATCAACCTTGAAATGTAATTGAAATTGCAATATGTATAAACCAAAAAAATGGAACTATTCACCTTGCTTATGTTGAAATCCTTGTGGTGGACTCGAATCTTTTAATCCACAAGTATGAATGCTCCAAATGAGTGTAGAAATGTATGTAGGATGTCTCAAATCAATGGCATTAGATCTTAAACACTAATCTTAAATATATCTTTGCATAAGAAAAAGGTTTGGATGAATTTGGATGGAGAAATCTTCAACAAGAGGGCTTCATAGAGATTGAATCCTTCAATAGTTAACAATGGATCTCCTTGAATTTGATCTTGAATGTGTAAGAATTTGCCTAAGGGAAAAATTCACCTAGGAACTAAGAATTCAAACACAAGCACATAGTAGACCAAAGAGAGAAAGAGTATGATTAGAATGACAATGTATTCAATATGCCATGATTAAGAGTATACTAGGAGTGCTTGTCTATAAAGGCCTCTAAGAAAGCACCTAGAATGTCTCTAGAAACAACCAGAAGATAAGACAACTAAGCACCTTATCCAACATTCTAGATGAATGGATAAGAATGACAAAGTGTTATATGTTTGTAGAAGATTCTTGTGTTGTAGACAACATGTGTTTAAAAGAGGTGTGAACCCCTCTGATGTCATCATGACAACTCACAATAGTGCACAAACTCTTAAGTGTCTCACAAATAAAATAATGCAAAATAAATAAATAATGCATAAACCTAAGTAAACTTAAGTAAGTTTAATACGTAAATACTTATTTACACCAACACCCCCCCTTAAGTGCAACTTAAAAGAATTCCCTTAAGCTTGCAAAACTAGTATGAAGATGCAAAATGGGTCTCAGCTACTAGGCCATATTAGGTACCCATGTTCATAATGAAAATGAAAATCTCTCATAAAGCGAGGAAAGAGGGAAAACCTCATGGGAAAAACCCTCCCCCAAAAATAAAGATAAATAGGATGCATCGATGGATGAGTAATCAAGACCCCCCCATTGCAACATACATCCAGTATATACATAAGAGAATGAGAGAAGGAAGAGAGACAGAATAGGATCCCCCCAAAAAGGAAGAATGCCAACAAGTGAAAGTTGCTCAGATGAAGAAGCTGGTCCAAAAATGCATAATGGTGTTCCTCCCCTAAGGAAACAACAATGGAAAAGGTACATGTTGCCTATTTTGCCCCCCTACCAAAAAATTTGAATTTAAATGCAAACCTCACCCAATGGCTAGTTCCTAGATTTGGCATTATTTAAATGTCAGAAATACAAAAAATAAAACATTTAAAACCTTAGTGTATTTCCCCTTTTTGTTTTCCACCAGACTGCAACTTTCTGCATTGTCAAATCAAGCCCAGATCTATGATGGGCGCTTCCCCACATTTTGAAAGTGCACTACCTTTATGTAATGCAGGGAAGCCCCTTAACAACATGTGGATGGTGGGTCCTTTCATTTTGTGTGGACTGCAGGGTGGCAAGGTGAGCTAGTGTTTTGATTGGTGCCCGCTTTCCCACATTCTGAGCTTCGTCAAAATTTCTAACAAATTGGGGAAGCGCCCTAGCAACACGTGTACAAATGACATCATGGTGGGTGTTCGCAAAGGTCCAGACACACATGTTACGAGCATTGCCAAATCTTCTCAGATCAACGGTTCGTGCATGCTCGCAAGATGGAGTTGTAAGGTAATTTAAAAATGTGGGCATGCCCCTTTGTAACACCTATCCCATGGCATCCTATGTTCTCAGTTGCACTTTCCACCATCTGATGTGATCTGATCCACGATTGGCGCATGCCTACAAGATGAAGATGCAAGGATTTTAAGTATTACAGGTATGCGCCCTTGCGACACGTGGCTGGTGTGACATCATGGGCCCACCCTTTTGAAAGAGGTATTGACAGCTCATCCTCCATGGCATCTATTAGGTGAGTCAAAGTACGACAGGGGCATCTCATTGGTTGGTCCAGCTAACTTGGCTTGTAGTTTTGCAGAGTTTTGAGCACTGTAGATGCAAAACGGATCAAAGGCTAGCACTTTCCTGCTTGATGGAAGTGTAAGGGTTTTAAATATTGCGAGAAATCCCCTTAGCAACACGTGTCCTTATGGGCCCAAAGAGATAAGTTGTGGCTAGGCATTAACAGTTAGATGTTGGTAGTTATGTGATTGTCACGGTCAGGGTTCTGAGGAGGTGGCACAATTAGTTAAAAGGCATGGTCAAGTTTGAGAAAACTTTGCAAGGTGGCAAAACGAAAAGAGACTATTGGCCCATGTGGCTTGTCCTAGTGCCAAAGTTAGGTTGACCCACTGATCATGTTGATTCACAGGCTAGAAGTAGAGGGATTTGAGTTTTTTGCACGAATCTGACCCTCATGATTGATTCCAACCACTTTCGAGTGAATGCAAGACAAAGAGTAACACTCCACCACCTCTAATCTGATCCATCTACCTAGTCAGAGTTGTTTAACGGCATTGTTTTTGTCTTCTTAGGTCCCTGTTCCAATCAAGATCGGATATCATTGCATTTGGATCTGTACTCAGATTAGATTTTCTCTATGATTGTTCTCTGTAGGACTTAATGGCAGGTGGTTGTGAAATAACTTCAATAAGAGGACATCCTAGTTATGCCTAAACTATAAAGGCAGATTTTGTAAATTTTGTAAAGGTCAGACCTTCTCTGATTTCTCTGATATTGCTCTACAATTTTTAGTGTAAATTCCTTTCGCCTCTGAACTGTATGACATTCTACCTTATCTCCTTCAACTATTAATGTGAAAGTGCAAGAATCATTTGCCTCTCATTGATGTTTTGTAGAGATCTATAACCTACATGATTGTATCTCTTCTAGCCTATGAATGATATATAAGTGAATCTTCTCTTTCCTTGTGTCATTCATATGGGTTTTCTAATCTACGTGTGGTTATTAGATTAAAGTAAATTTGATTGTGTATATCTCTTGGTGTCATGATGGTTCAATAGTGCATATATGGGCAGGGATTGGTTTGAACACTCTATTTTGGTGCATCACCCCCTTAGGTTAGAATAGGTAGATTTTCTTTTCATGCATTCCTTCTCCCTTTTCCTCTCCAAGAGTAGTTATGTGCACCCTGATATTAAGAGGAAGTCGGCCTTCTCCAAAGATTCAACCTCATAGTTCAAGTCCCACATCTTGGAGGTTGTTTCCATGTTTCACAAGGTTGTCCTTAGGTAAGACTTTGGACAAGGGTGCTAACCTCTATGACAACAATTTTTGGCATGCTCGGTGGGACAAATATTAGAATATTTCATGTCTAATGGTGTCAAAAAGAAGATTTCAAGATTAATACCAAGGAGATAGTTCTGGCTTCAGTATTCAGGCCTTCAAAGGGTTCATTCTTCAAAGGACTTGGCGACTCTGAGCTTCAAACACATCTGGTTCTAGACCAAAGTTGCAATAATTAATGCCCAAAGCTGAAACAAGGGCATCTTCTAGAGGTAAATTTCAGTACCAAGAGCTTTCATTTTCAAATCCTAGAAGAAGGAGGACTAGAGTATCTTTATCACTAGTTAGGAGTGCAATAGTAACAAATACACCTGCAAGATCTAATTCTACCCCTCCTATTATTAGATCTCAGCCTAGGTTGTCATCAGCATATATCAATAGACCACTTGTCTATATGGAGCAGCCTAGAGCTCATGCTTTTGCCACCTTTAATGGTGGTAGTCCTCTTTTATTGGCCCAAAGACATGACATACCAATAGTTGCACTTAAAAGTATACCAGAGTTTACTGGTGAAACTTCTATCTCTCCCTCAGAACACATCCAAGAGGTTGTAAATGTCTATAATATCCATGGTATTACAAAGGATGACGTTGCAATTAGGCTTTTGGCCTCATCTTTGAAAGGAAAAGCACTATAGTGGTATAGAGGTTTGGCTCATGGTTCTATAACAGATTGGGATGGGTTAGGAGCAGGACTATGCAAACACTTTGAGGACAAAAGTGATTACCTATCACTTTTAGAATAGTTGACCACTATAAAAAGGGCCCCCCATGAATGTATGACTGATTTCAACTATAGATTTCAAAAAACATGGGATAGAATACCTATTTTAGTGAAGCCTACCCTTGGTAATGCCTTTTTGCATTACCTTAGAGCTTTTAACAATGATATTGCTACTACAATCCAAACTATGGGAGGGGATACCTTGCCTAATGCTTATGACATAGCAATAAGGGCAGAAAATATTTTGATACAAGGAGGGAAGTTGGCTCCAAGGCCTCCTATGCCCTTTTTCCCTGATGTCCCAAACCATCAACCAGCAATGGCTCCTCTTCCCATAACTTCCACATCACAATCCCTTACCCCAACCCCTCAAGCTTCTACATCTTCAAATGGGATAGATGAAATCAAGGAGATGATGCAATCTATGATTTTGAACATAGATAAGAGATTGCAAGGCCAAGAAAAGAAACTAGAAGATAGTTTCTCTGTGATGCAGAAAATGAGCAACAAAGTGGTGACTTTAGAAAGGCAGGCCCAAGGTAGTAAAGCTCATCAGTTGCAACACCAAACTATGAACAGTGGTAGGCCCCCAAATCATAATTATGGGAATAATTCTTTTGATCAGAAAAGGCAAAATAGCCATGCTTCAACCTCAAATGTAAATCAAAGTAGGGCTATAGTCCCTCAAAACAACATGGCCCAAGATCAAGACTTTTGTCCCTCTTGTAACTACTCCTATGCTTGTTGCATGTGTCAGAAGGCTAAATCTTATTTGGCTTTGACCATCCAAGAGCTTGCAACAAGACAATTATACAAGGAAGGTCAATTTGAAGAGGCCTCATATATGCAAGGATAGGGTGATTGTTCCTTTATGAATCATCAAATGGAGGAACATTGTAATGTAAACCAGGATTCCATTACTCACAATACTAGGAGCAAAAGAAGAGCTATTGAAGATGCTACCCCTCCTCTTCCTAATCAAGCCTCAACTTCAAATGTAATACCTCATGAGAAATCAGCAGTAGAGGTTCAATCAAATGTTTTCTAGCAGCAAAGGCAAAACAATGTCAAAAAGGATGTGAATGATCCTCTAGTTGTTCCATCTCAACCTCCTACAAGGACAAATCCCAAGGCTTCTACCAAAGAGCCCTCTACTCCAGACAGTGTGGTAGAATAAATGAAGAAGACAAATGTGAATATTTCCATGTGGGATGTTGTTGTTGCTATACCCATGCAAAAGAGGTTGCTACAACAAGAATTGGAGAGTATTGAACCAAAGGATCAACCACCTAGCATGGAAACTGCCACAAGCCTAGTACAACCGTCAAGGAAGGAAGAAACAAGTAAAAACATCAGGCCTCCACCATTCTATGTTTCTCTAATTATAGGGGATAAACTAGTCCACAATTGCATGACTGATTCAGGGGCTAGTAGTTCAGTGATGCCTAGGTGTGTTGCTGATGCTTTGGAGATGAAATATGAGCCCATTGTTAAGGATGTATTACAGTTAGATGGTAGTACTGTGAAGACTTTAGGGATCCTTAGGAATGTAGAGATGGCCCTACATGCATGTCCTGGTTGTACTATAACTCAAGATATATTAGTTGCTGAGGTCAAGCCACATTTTTCCATTTTTCTGTCAAGAGACTTCACTGCCCAAATAGGTGGTTACATTTCTTCTGATTGGTCATATATGTTTTTTAGAACAAGATATGGAGCCAAAGCTTCAATCAAAGTAGAGCCTCTAGCCCTCCATCATACTGAACCCTACACCCCTTATCTCATCAACATGAATTGCACTATCCTAGAAGTGGATGAGAATGACATAGTAAATGAACCCACCACTTCCCTAGTACAGATACCTGATTTTCTCTTAGATGAATGGGCTGATGCATATCAGTTTGATTCTATATCAAAAACCCTTGAGACAGGTCTCAATACATATTGTATATTAGAGAAAGGTGCTCTCATTCCCAATCTTGTGGAGACTAAAGAAGATATAAGTGGGATATGGAGTATATACTTTGATGGCTCAAGAAATAAAAATAGATCAATGGCTCGTGTGATGTTGGTTTCTCCTACACAAGTAAGGTATTACTTCTCATTCAAGCTCCATTTAGTTGCATTAATAATGTAGCCTTGTACGAATCCTTGATTCAAGGTCTCCTACTTGCTCAAAGAAGAGGAATCCAAATCTTAATTGTATATGGAGATAGTGAGTTGGTGGTCAATCAAGTGAGAAATTAGAATATCACCAACAGTGGTTTGCTCAAATCTTATAAACATAGGGTATGGGATTTGCTTGAGGGTTTCAATACATTTAATATTCAGAGCATCCCTAGAAAATAAAATAGACATGTTGATAGAATTGCAACAATAGGTGCATCTCATGATGTGCCAAAGGATCTTGAGGAGAAGAAAGAGCAACAAATCAAAATGGTAGTAAGGCCTGTCATCCCTGATAACAATGTCCATTGGAAAGTGTTTGAATCTGATGAACAAATTGTAAGCTTCTTGCAGAATGAAGCAAAATTTTCAAAGAGAAACCAATCAAGATTGTATGATCAGTATGGTGATCAAATCATTAATCTCAATTCCAACAAATTTCCTAAGGGTCTCATCACCTTAGAAAGTGTTTTCAATCCTGATGACCAAGCAAGAGGTAGAGTCATGAACCTAGGTGTTGATGAAGATGATCACACTCCAATCATGATTTCTAATGGAAAGTCCTTTAATATGGGGAAGGTATGTTCTGAAATTGAACAAGAAAGTTTTATTCATTTATGTCAAGAGTTTAATGATATATTTGCCTGGACATATGATGATTTGAAGGGCTTTGACCCAAGGTTGTTTCAGCATACCATAGATTTAATTGATAATGTTAGACTAGTAAGACAAAAATAGAGGCCAATGAATCCCAAGATTGAGCCATTAATGAGAAAAGAGCTATCCAAATTAATTGAGGCCAACATAATTTTCCCTATCAAGCACTCATCATGGGTAGCAAATCTTGTCCCTGTTAGGAAGAAGAATGGAGAAATTAGATTGTGTGTAGACTTTAGGGACCTTAACCAAGCTTCCCTTAGAGATCACCATCCTCTTCCTTCCATGGAGCAAATTTTGTCCAAGGTCAGTGGTTCAAAGAGGTTTTCATTTCTTGATGGGTTCTCTAGTTATAATCAAGTGCTAGTCAAGGAGTCTGATAGATAAAAGACTACATTCACCACCAAGTGGGGTACCTATGCTTATTGTAAAATGCCATTTGGACTAACTAATGCAGGTGCTACATTTCAGAAGGCAATGCAAATGGCTTTCAAAAGCATGATTGAAAAGTTTGTATTAGTTTACCTTGATGATATCACAGTATATTCAAAGAATGTGGAGGATCATTTTGATCATCTTAGATAGGTATTCTCAAGGTGTAGAGAGTTTGGGGTATCCCTTAACCCAAGAAAGTGTGTCTTTGCTACCAATCAAGGAAAATTATTAGGACACATTGTATCTAAAGATGGCTTAACCATTGATCCAGATAGAACAAAAGCAATAATTTCTCTTCCTCTTCCTAAACACAAGAAAGGGCTGCAAAGTTTTCTTGGTAGGATAAATTTTGTGAGAAGATTTATCCCTAATCTTGCTACCATGGTGAAACCCCTTACAGCTATGCTCAAGAAAAGTATGGTCTTTGCATGGACCAAGGAAGGGAGAGAAAGTTTTGAAGAGATCAAGGCAGCCATAGCCTCAGCCCCTACTCTCATTAATCCAAACTTTGAGAAGGATTTCATCCTATATACCCTAGGTGGTGAGTCAGGTATTTTTGTTGTCTTGACTCAAACAAATGATCAAAATGAGGAGCAACCCATAGCCTTCTTTAGTGAAGGGCTTAAAGAGTATGAAGACAAGTACAATTTTGTAGAGAAGCAAGCCCTTGCAGTCCTTAGAGCTTTGAAGAAATTCAAACACCTCTTGTCCCATAATAAGATTCATTTGTTAGTACCTCATGCTAGCATAAAGGATTTCCTTTTGAGAAAAGATATTAGTGAGAAAAGAGCTGGTTGGATTACAAAAGTGATGGAATATGATGTTGACATACGGATTACCAAGTTGGTAAGAGGAAAAGGATTATGTAAACAGATGTTATCATCTCAAAAATCAGAGGAGGAGGTTGCTATGTTACTAACAGAGCAACAAGGAGCAAGAAATGATGACCCAAGGAATTGGATGGATGATACAAGAAATTTCTTATTAGGCAATGGATACCCTCAAGGATTAGATAGAGCCAAAAGGAGACAGTACAGGTTACAGTCAATTCCTTATGTCATAGTTGATGGTACCCTTTTCAGGAAAGATTTTAATGGAGCCCTATTGAGATGCATTGACATAGACCAAGCTAAAAGAATGATCAAAGAGCTTCATGATGGTCCTGATGGTGGTCACTTCTCAGCCAAAACAACTACAATGAAGATCATGAGAGCTTGTTATTACTAGCCATCCCTATTTCATGATTGTCATAAATATGTGAGGAAGTGTGAGAAATGTGCCTTCTTCTCTGGTAAAAAAAAGCTTGCATCTCTTCCTCTTCATCCCATTCAGGTGGACCAGCCTTTTTCTCAATGGGGATTGGATTTCATAGGCCCTATCAATCCTCCCTCTAGTTTTGGTCACAAGTGGATTCTAGCTGCTACAGATTACTTCACTAGATGGACAGAGGTAGTTGCATTGAAGGATGCCACAAAATCTTCAGTTGTTGAGTTCCTTGATGGAATTGTGACTAGGTTTGGTGCTCCTTCAACCATCATTTCAGATAATGCAAAGTATTTTGTAGGAGCTCAGATTTGTGCATGGGCAATTGACCATAATATCTATTTGAGCATGTCTTCAAACTACTACCCTCAAGGTAATGGCCTAGCTAAGTCATCCAACAAGAACCTGATTAGGATCATAAAGAGGAAAATAGAAGATAACCAAAGGTGTTGGCATAAAAAATTGAGAATAGCTCTATGGGCTAATAGGATAACACCTAAGAGGTCATTAGGGAATTCACCATTTATGTTGGTATATGGCAAAGAAACAAGGCTTCCAATTTCATTAGAATTCCCATCCCTAGAACTAGCTCATCAGCTGGAGCTAATTGAAACTAATGCCATGACAGTAAGAATGGAAAAGCTGATGGAGCTAGAAGAGAAAAGAAATTAGGCCATGCAGACCCTAGAGACACATCAACAGTAGGTGAAAAAGAGCTTTGACAAGAAGGCTAGGGTCAAAACCTTCAGGTAAGGTGACTTGGTCTTGAAATGGGATGCAGACAGGGCAAAACCAAGGAGGCACTCAAAATTTTATGCACTATGGAGTGGTCCCTATCTGATTGTCAATTGCAAGCAGGCCAATGATTTTCAATTGAGTAGGCCTGATGGTGAAGTTTTTCCCATCCCAATCAACAGGATCCACCTCAAGCCATGTTTTTTAGAGAACTTGATTCTCCTATACATATCAAAGTAGTTTCCTTCAATTTTTTTCTAGATTTCGAAGAAGTGCACAAGCACGTGTGTTTTGTAGAAGGTTTTCCAAATTTCTAGTATTTTTCTATTGCAAAGGTATGGTTAGGGTTTCTTAGTGCACTGATTCACATTTTCCATGACTCTGTAGCCCAATGGATGCTTTAGGCCACTGGTTATATGCATAGTAGGCTCGCATCCCCTATGAGTTGCTAGAAATGTTGCTTATTTTTGCCCCCCTACCAAAAAATTGGAATTTAAATGCAAACCTCGCCCAATGGCTAGTTCCTAGATTTGACATTACTTAAATGTTAGAAATATGAAAAATAAAACATTTAAAACCTTAGTGTATTTCCCCTTTTTGTTTTCCACTAGCCTACAACTTTTTGCATTGTCAGATCAAGCCTGGATCTACAATGGGCACCTCTCCACATTTTGAAAGTGCACTACCTTTATGTAATGTAGGGAAGCCCCTTAATGATGTGTGGATGGTGGGTCCTTTCATTTTTTGTGGGCCACAGGGTGGCAAGGTGAGCTGGTGTTTTGATTAGTGCCCACTTTACCACACTCTGAGCTTCGTTAGACTTTTTGAAAATGTAGGGAAGTGCCCTATCGACACATGTATGGATGACATCATGGTGGGTATTCACAGAGGTCTAGATGCACATGTTACGAGCACCATTAGATCTTCTCAGATCAATGGCTAGCACATGCCCGCAAGATGCAGTTACAAGGTAATTAAATAATGCAAGCATGCCCCTTTGTAACACTTGTCCCATGGCATCCTATGTTCTCAATTGTGCTTTCCACTGTTCGATGTGATCTGATCCACGGTTGACGCATGCCCACAAGATGAAGATGCAAGGATTTTAAGTATTGCGGGTATGTGCCCTTGCAATGCATGGCTGGTGTGACATCATGGACCCACCCTTCTGAAAGAGGTATTGACAGCTCATCCTTTGTGGCATCTATTAGGTTAATCAGAGTACAATGGGGGCATCTCATTGGTCAGTCTAGCTAACTTGGCTTGAAATTCTACAGAGTTTTGAGCATCGTAGATGCAAAAAAGATCAAGGGCTAGCGCTTTCCCACTTGATGAAAGTACAAGGGTTTTAAATATTGTGGGAAAACCCCTTAGCGACATGTGTCCTTGCAAGACTAGAGAGATATGTTGCGGCTAGGCATTAATAGTTAGATGATGGTGGTTATGTGACTGTCACGGTCAGGATTCTGAGGAGGTGGCATAGTTAGTTAAAAGGCATGGTCAAGTTTGGGAAGACTTTGCAGGGTGGCGAAATGAAAAGAGACTATTAGCCCATGTGGCTCGTCCTGGTGCCGAAGTTAGGTTGACCTGCTAATCATGCTGATTCACAGGCTAGAAGTAGAGGGATTTGAGTTTTTTGCACGAATCTGACCCTCATGATCGATTCCAACCACTTTCAAGTGAATGCAAGACAAATATTAACACTCCACCACATTCGATCCGATCCATCTACTTGGTCAGAGCTATTTAATGGCATCATTTCTGTCTTCTCAGGTCCATATTCCAACCAAGATCGGATATCATTACATCTAGATCTATACTCAAATAATATTTTCTGTATGATTGTTCTCTACAGGACTTAATGGCAGGTGGTTGTGAAATAACTTCAATAAGAGGACATCCCAACTATGTTTGAACTATAAAGGCAGATTTTGTAAATTTTGTAAAGGTTGAACCTTCTCCGATTTCTCTGATATTGCTCTACAATTTTTAGTGTAAATTCCCTTTGCCTCTGAACTATATGACATTCTTCCTTATCTCCTTCATCCATTAATGTGAAAGTGCAAGTATCCTTTGCCTCTGATTGATGTTTTGTAGAGATCTGTAACCTGCATGATTGTATCTCTTCTAGCCTCTGAATGATATATAAGTGAATCTTCTCTTTCCTTGTGTCATTCATCTACATTTTTTGATCTGTATGTGGTTTTTAGATTAAAGCAAGTCTGAATGTGTATATCTCTTGGTGTCATGATGGTTCAATAGTGCATATATGGGCAGGGATTGGTTTGAACACTCTATTTTGGTGCATCACCCCCTTAGGTTAGAATAGGTAGATTTTCTTTTCATGCATTCCTTCTCCCTTTTCCTCTCCAAGAGTAGTTAGGTGCACCCTGATAGTAAGAGAAAGCCGGCCTTCTCTAGAGATTCAACCTCATAGTTCAAGTCCCACAACTTGGAGGTTATTTCCATGTTTCACAAGGTTGTCCTTAGGTAAGAATTTGGACAAGGGTGCAAACCTCTGTGACAACAATACACTCCTGAAGATGTATGTTGGCCCTGAAACCTGCTCAAGTATCCTTGTGCTGATGTTAAAGTTCACCTCTTCCAACTGTGCTGAAAAGAACGAATGCAGATCTAGCAAGGATGTCTGTTGAATCTATTTCACTAAATCATCTGTCTCCTCAACTAACAAAGAGACCTCCACTAATTGTTGTTCATAAGGATCCACAATTATGTCAACCTATGAAGATTGATCATGTAGAGAATGGACATGAGGGTTAGAGTGAGCCCTCGCAACAACTATAGAAGGATCACCTTCATCAATGAGAAGATGTAAGTCCTCAAGTGTGTCTCCCAAGTCAACTAAAGTTGGAGCTAGAAGACGAGATGTACCAAGTTGTGTTGGACCTTTCACTATGGCAATGTAAACATGTGGACTAGACTAATGTGACCTCTCACTGCAACTCTCGATAGAACCCCATGTGTATGAACTTGTTGAAGCACCATCACTAGTGTCACTATCAGTTTCCACTGTGTATGATGTGTGAAGAGGATTAGAGGGCAAGCTGGGAGAACTTTCCTCAAAATGAACATCCTTCTCCACAAAGATCTCATGTGTCTCTAGATCCATAAGTCTGTAAGCCTTCACATTGTCTTCATAGCCGATGAAAGTACAAGGCCTAGGTGTTGGTGCCTTGCAACTCCTGGAAGAAAGGTTTGCCCGTGCTAGACAACAAAAAACTCTAAGGTGACTCACAACTGGTTTTCTGCCACACCATGCCTCAAAAGGAGTCTTGCCATCTAAGGCTAGATGAGGAGACCTATTAAGTATGTGAGGAGCACTGCTAATAGCTTCAACTTCAAGTGTAGGATCGAGAAACTTGGCCTTTATCATGCAAATTTCCATGGTCTTGAGAGTCCTAATCTTCATAGTTGCAACATCTATCTTGTGCTGACTGAATGCTAGTGAGTTCTGCAGATGAATCCCCTCAATTTTGCAAAATTTCTTAAGTCTTCTATCAACATATCTATTCTCATTGTCCACCCTTAGTACCTTGATGGCTTTCCTTGACTTGTGTTCAACATGAGTCTTGAAGTCTTGAAGCTTATGAGCCACTTCATTCTTATGATGAAGAAACAAGACCCAAGTGAACCTTTAAAAGTCATCAACAAATGTGAGTATGTAGCAGCCTTGGCCAACTAAAGTCACTGTAAAGGGCCCTGCTAATACCATGTGAACTAGCTGAAGAACAACTGGAGCTTGAGAAGACTTCCCTTTATCATACTTCTCCTTGAGATTCATATCCACTAAACAAGATGAACATTCCCCCTTAGAAAAGTTGATTTTGGGTAGACCTTTGACCATATATTTTGAGCAAAGTTGTTGAAGAGAGTAGAAGTCAAGGTGACCAAACCGCTCATGCCATAAGTTGATGTGTGAAGTAGAGTGAGTTAACAAGGCTTAGGAAGGACTCTTAGGCACAAAGTGGGAGAGGGAGTAAACCCTCTTGTCATCATTGACTTTCCCCACTGCAACCAATGAATCATCTTTGAGATTTTGCACCATCACTGAATCTGGAAGGAACTCAACCCTATGACCATCTCCAAGGTGAGTGATTTGGTAAACTAATAGGAGATTGGAGCTTAGATTTGGAACGTAGAGAGCATCTTTGAATTCCCCATTTTCCATTTCCACATGTCCTTTCCCTTCAACTTCCATCTTAGTATCATCTCCCACAAAGATGTGTGGTACCTTTGAGTGCTTCAATGAAGAAAAGTTTTCCTTTGAAGAACCCATGTAGTAAGAGGCACCTGAGTCAAGTATCCATTCTTAAGAAGAACTTGTGTTTTCCATAAGTGCTTGACCTTTACCTTTTGAAGAGGTTGGAGTTGAATCCTTGGAAGTACCTGGCACTTGAATATTGTTCTTCTTGAGTAGATTTTCTAACTTTTTGTCTTGCAATGATACTCATCATGATTTGGCTTTTTGCAATATGCACAAAAGAGTTTGTCCTTCCTTTCATTACTTCCCTTCTTGTTTGAAGAAGAACCATCTTGTTGAGAGGAGGATTGTTGTGTCTTAGATTGTGTTTTTTGCTTCTTCTTCTTGTTGCTTCCCTCCTTGACTTGATTTGTGATCATCACTAGCCACCAAGGCTTTGGTCTTTGATGACTTGAGAAGTCCAAAATCCACCAAGTGAGATTGTTCAGCAATCAACATGTCTGCAAATCCATCAAAGGAAGGTTTCTAGTAAGCAGATCCCATGGTCAACCTGTGAGTATTAAAACTCGAAACAAAATTGGCATACTCAGAAGGTAGCCACTTTAGGATATGATGAATCAACCTGTCATCCTTCATGGGATTTTCACAATCTTTCAAAAGTGCCCTATACTCATTGACTTTGATGATGTAATCTTGAATTGTGTCATAATTCTTAGGATCCAAGAGAAGTAGATCATCCTCAATCTGAAATCCCTTTTCTTCATCCACCTTACCATACAACTATTCAAGTTTGTCCCAAGCTTCTTTAGAGTTTGAACAATTTTTAATGTGAAAGAGAAGATCCCCATGTACTCAACTCCTAATTACTCCTAAAGCCTGTTGGTCTTGAATTTTCCAATCAATTAGTTCTTTAGCATCAGTAGGTTTGGTAATTGTACCATCAACATAAAGACTATATCCTTTTTCCATTAATCTACTTCATGCAATATCTTTCCATGTAGAATAGTTGTGTGAAGTTAGAGGAGGACATTTAAAACCCATGATGCAAAAAATTAAAAGAGCATAAGAGAGAGACACAAAAAACACAGAACACACCCCCCCCCCCCCCCCCCCCCCACTTTTCACTCAATCAAAAGCCCCCCCAAAAAAAGATGTTGTTGGCACTTTACAAGTAGTGCATTTACAATGGGCCACTTGTCAAAATGAACAAAGGGGACTTTCTAATTTTGCTTTTACAACTACCTTATGAGGCTGAAATCTATCACTTAAGCAATGTAGCTTAGTTTTACAACAATTTTGAAAAAGAATCAAAGCTTTACAATGCCAAAGAAGGCCTAATTCTGAAAGTGAGAAATTGGTCCACAAAACCATAGAATCTGACTTCAGATCTAGAAAGTAGACAAAAAAATATGCAATTTCAAGAAAAATAGAACCTAAATAAGTGATCAAATGTGCCCGTACAGAGCTTCTGAAGTTGAAAAATGCAAGACTATGCAAGTATAGTTGCAAAAAAATGCAATTTATGCAAAATTTGTGCACCAAAACCAAAAAAAACACCACCACTAGAAAATTCAGGAAATTTTACCCAATTTCAAAAAAAATTGCACCTAAATCAGAGTCTGGACGTCTGAGATAGGAGCTCGCAAAGTCAGGCTACCAAACTGAAAAGCAATCTGGAGAGGGGTCTAAAAGAAAAACTACGAGTCTAAATTTGACAGTCAAATGGTCATCACTATAGTTGTAAAATGCTTATTTTTTAAAATCAAATGTCTGTCAAGTTTAAGAAAGTTTAACATAGTGTACTACTGACATCAACAAAAGTTATGCGCCTTGTGTGCACATGGCAAGTTGAGTCAATGTTCATACTGTACAGAATGTACGGATGTTGACGTGTGCATGTCCAACTGGTAACTAACATGGAAAAAGCAAGCCTAATTCCATGGGTAATGTGGCAGTCCCGAAGGCATTTGAAAAGTACATGTGTCAAAGGAAGAACATGTGACCAAGCTTTCTATTGTACGCATGTGGATCGGTGAAAAGAGTTTGTGTGGGTGGGAAATAGGTGCTGAAAACACAGATCGCGATGCCTAAAATTAAGTGCAGCATGCTGGAGAATAGTTAGTGGGCAGAAGGAAACAGTGACTGCCAGAAAGGAGATTAAACATAGTATGAGTTTTTACTCGAACAACTCCTCACACCCGCCTATGCGAATGGCGATTCAAACCATGTTTGTGTCTTGGTTGGTCTGCAATCCCCTTGGTACCATGAGATTCATGCTTACCTTAACAATGGTATCATATCCCCTCACCTCACACATACCCAATGCAAGAACCTCATTCAAAAATCATCTCGCTATGTTATCATAGCCAATACCCTATATCGTCAAGGTTATCATGATACTCTCTCTCGATATTTAGATGAAAATGAGGTCGTGATGGCGCTAAAAGAAGTACACTCTGGACTTTGCAGTGCCCACATGAGTGGTATTTTCTGAGCACGACAAATCCTTAGAGCAAGTTACTATTGGCCTACCATTGAAGAAGACTCCTGTGACTTTATCAGAAAGTGTTTCCCATGTCAGCAGCACACAAATCTTGTACACGCTCCAGCACAAGATCTACAGCCTATTACACCACCTTGGTCTTTCGCTTGTTGGGGCCTTGATCTAGTTGGAACTATCACACCTCTCTCATCTGATGGACATAAATGGATAATAACAGCTATAGACTATTTCACTAAGTGGGTGGAAGCAGTCCCCCTAGTCTCAACTATAGGAGTTCAGGTCTCCAAGTTCATCTTGTACCACATTGTTAGCCGGTTTGGCATTCCATCCACCATCTTCACCGACCACAGAGGTAACTTTGAAAATCTCAACATTGAAGAATTATGCACTTCCCTCCACATCCATCACTACTTTTCTAGCCCATATTTTCGTCAAGGTAACGGCTTGGCAGAGGCAACTAAAAAAACCCTCCTCAAAATCCTAAATAAAGTTGTCAATGATTCTGGCCGCGATTGGCACCTACAAATAAATCCAACCCTATCGGCCTATTGAACCTCCTTCCGTACATCCATAGGAACAACACCATACTCCCTAGTCTATGGTGTCGAAGTGGTACTAACCATAGAGGTTGAACTTCCCTCCTTGCGCATATCTTTGCGAGGGAAAATATCAGATGAAGAATACAGAGTAGCCAGACTCACCCAACTAGATCTCTTAGATGAGAAGCGACAAGCCTATGATCATCTCACAGTCTATCAAACTCATCTCAAAAGGAATTTCAACAAGAAGGTGCTTCCATGACACTTTCAGCCAGGCGACATGGTCCTCAAAGAAAACATGAAAGTCCAAGCAGATCGAGAAAAGAAAGGCAAGTTTGAACCTACCTGGCTTGGTCCTTATGTTGTCACTGCATCCTTTGGCTCTGGAGCCTAGCAATTATCTACACCAGAAGGAGAACTCTTGAATGATCCTACAAACATCATTCATCTCAAGAAGTTTTATGCTTGAAGATCCTTGGTATACCCAACTTTTGAAAAATATAAAAAAATAGTAAACAGAAATAAGCGTCCAATGGTGAAAACTTGGCAATTCAAGCACCTTGGATAGGTACCTTGGTGAAAACTTGGTAATTTAGGCACCTTGTGTACTAAGACTAATCAATTATCTATCACTATCCTATCCCTCATCCATTCACTCACCATCCCATAAAATTCTTGTTTGTTCTCTTGGTGTTCCAACCAAATATCCAAAATTTAATGAAGCTTGTAAATACCTCCTGTACAGCTTGTAAATCTTGTATCTCAGCTTGTAAATCTTGTACCCCAGCTTGTAAATCTTGTATCATAGCTTGTATATCCCAATCTTGTCCATAGCTTGTACCATATTCCAATCTATATTATATGCCAAAGCTTGTATCCTAGCTTGTATCTTATCACATGCACACAAAGAATCCCATTTTCACTTAAGCTTTTCGCAAACCATCTACCTATCTGCCTATCAACTCTGACTATCAATCCAACACACTCTAAAATATTTCCATCTCACAAAAATCAAAACATGAACAACCTTGTACATTTGTACCATATCTTGGTCCATCAGCTTGTACATCCTCTTTAGCTTAGTACCATTGTATCTATCCAACTTTCGTGTCACTTCAACCTTGATCAACATCTTGCACACATCGCACAACCCTTGGTTAGCTATTCCAATGCATCCTTTAGCTAGATCTCCTATCACCAAAGTGTTATCCTCTTAGTTCAGCTTGCTAGACGCATCACTCATCCAGATCCATCAGCTTAGGTGCTCTTCGATAGATCCTTGTAGGATATAGCTTTCCTCATGTCTTATCTTGGTCCGTTAGTACCTCATCCTACCCATCTCATTGACAAGCGATTCTCTTTTGGATTTTCACTTTCTTTTGATTTGGAATCTTCCCTTTGGGTTTTGAAGTATCTTTTACAAGCAATCTTTTTGTTCCCTCCTCAAAGTTTCCACGATCTTCCATATCATGGTATATTATGAATGGGGCAATTTGAGCGTAAAGTCTTGATCAAGTTTTTTGTTTGTTTTTCTTTTTCGGTTGTGGGTTACCCAGTGTCGATTCCACTCTAATTCTTCCAAGATTCATGTGTGATGCTAAGGCAATCCTTGCGTATTTGTTTTGAGTCAATTCGTCAGTCCTCTAGACGATTGGTGACACGGCCTTGATGTTCTTGGTAACCTTGGCAATTAACCAACATTCCTATAGAAAATTTAGTGCTCAACTACATGGTGGTACTTCTCTTTGAAGTATCCCCCTACTCAAAAAGCTTCAATGGATTCCCTTCATCTCCATTATCCCCCATCCATATCCATCATCTATCTCTCCTACCCCAGCTTATGCATCAGTATCTCTTTGAATCAATCTTCACTTTTAGCTTTAGGGATCCACAATCCTAGTCTTAGGGATCCACCAATCCAATCAATCCACTAAGCCTCATCTTTCGAAATCCACAATCCTAGTCCTAGGGATCTTCAAAACCCATCTTCTGCCAATCTGACTCTTTGAAATCCTGTTGCCTCAGCATTATAATCCCCTCATCCTTCTCCCTATCCTGGATTCCTTTTTATCACTCTCCACCTCTTCACCCCTCTCCTCCCCCCCAATCCTAGAAAGTTTTAAGCTTGCTTCCTCTTGTGCATCTGATTCTCCTTTATCATTCTCCCATCATGAGAGTTTGAGCTAATTTAGCCCCTTCTCTTTTCCAATCTGAGTCTTCTTTCTTATCTTGAATTCTTGTTCAAGAAGCCGTTAACCCTCGTCTTCTCTCCTCACCACCTTCTTGAGGGGGCATCTCTAAGTCTAGTCTATCCTCTTCTTATCCGAGACTAGGGCAACCTTGTTCTTAAAGCATCTTTCTCATGTCGTCTCCGTTCGAACTTCTTTGAAATAGTGTTGTCTCAACACTATGTCAAAGTAGGGCAAAATGTACTCACCTAAATTTGATTACACCGCTTTGGTGATCCTATTTAGCTATCTCTAAAGGCATCATTAATTAAATTCCTATTTAATTAATCCTTTGCTATCCCCTAGCTAATTAATTCAATTAATCATCTATAGTCCTAATTGATAAATCAAATTACCCATTATTTATCAATTAGTCCTATTCTCCTATCTAATTCCAAATCTCAAATTTATTAAAATCACTTTAATAAATAAAATCCTCAAATCTAATAGCCCCTAACCTATCCTTAATCCTCTATTTAGCCTAATCCACCCCATCCACCCATACTAACCTAGCTTAGCCACTAACTCACCCACCCTCATGAATGCCATACACTTGCACATCTCTAACATCCTTAATCTAATCCTAACCCAAGCCTAATTCCCCCTTTAACCTTGTCACATTCCCTAAGTGACCTTAAGACTTTCTTAAACCAAACCAAAGTCTCCTCCCTCAAAATATCCCAACCACAAAGCCTTCAATGCTCTTACATGCTCTTAAAAGCTCTTACAAGCTATTATGAGGGCCATTTAAGGCCTTGAGCCTCCTTTTTTGACTCATCTTTTCCCTTTCCTCCACCCAATGACTCTGTGACATGTGTCACTCCCTGATTGGTGCTAAACAAGCACAATCCATGTGCTCTCCTTTGAGTGCATCCTAGCCCTCCCTCACCATCTTTCCATCCTTGCATCTTGGCCCTCCATTCCTCCAACCCTTGGCCTATAAATTGAACCTCCCTCCTTCACTAAAATAATCATCCTCCATACAAAGTTATAATGCTATTTTGAGAGCTCATAAACTACCAAAATACCATTATAATGTTGAAATCACTCCATGAATCCATTATTGAAATCTTGCCTCACTCACTCCATCCATCCATCTAAGCTTAAAGCATAACTTGTGAGCATACATTCCTAAAATCAAGGACAAATCCATTGCATCATTGTGTTATACCATTTGGAGCTTACCATTCTTGGTTTGCCTCAATTTTTGGTGATAACAAATCGGTCCTATCAGAAGTGTTTACTTGTTTTTAGTATAGAAAATATTTTTTATACATTAGTGTTCATGTTACTCTACTAAATAAGTGATACATTTTTGGCACACCTAGTGGCACCCTACATTTGGGTCAATCTAACCTTGTTTTAACCTTTTTTTTACTAACTAGTTTAACCTTGTTTGCTTGTAGGTTTTTGTGTTAGGTTTGCTGATCTTATTGCAGGTATGCAGGTCACCTTTTTGAAATCACGCTCTCAGCCATCTCATCGCTTTCCATTTTTGAGACCTCAAAATCAGCATTTTTTTGCAAACCTGCGACCCCAGGAACACGATCCCACGACGCGAGAACGAGGCCATTAGCCGGCGGGAACGTGAACCCATGACAGCGAGTTCATAGTTTATCACCAGACAGCTGCCATGTGACTAAAAAAAACTTTCTCTGCATCCCCGCTGATAAATCCTCCAGCAGAAACACGCTCAGGAAAGGTAAAATTGTCATTCCCGCTTGCGAGAATGCATTTTTTATGTAACTACTGTAAAAAAATTGTATTAACTTAATCTTTCGCAGGACTGTCAGTCCCACGTTGCGGGAATGTTGTAAAATCATAAACTAGCAAGATTGCTCTGTTCAAAACGAGCTCATTGGTTTTTATTTTTATTTTTACCAATTTTCTTGGAATTCTTGCGCCTTGGTAGGCCTGCAAGAACACATCCCCACGAAAGAAATTCTCAGCGGAATTGCGAACCCGCTTGCGGGAACGCTACACTCTAGGGAATGCGTTTTCCTACATTTTCTCTGCGAAAATGCTATCTATTTTTGTTGGTTGTGGTAAAGTCATTGTCACTTGTCTTTGAGAATTTGGGAAAAATGAACTTCTATGTTTAACAACCCTACAAAATCAAACACTTCATTTTGGTGCATTAAAAAGAACAAACAAATCTCTCTTTTGCATGCAACTTAGAAAAAGTTAATTTTTGAACACTTAAAAAATTTGTTAAGTTAAAAACAAATCAATAAAAAAATCAAATTGAGTAGTTTCTTCATTAGACTTACCCTCTTTAATCACCCATCATTCTAACCATTGGTTGCAATCTCAGCGCCATATATGGGGATGGGTCCACCTAAGAGAGTGTTAAGTGTTCCATAATCAAATTCTACTTAATTCACTTTTTGAGGGTTTGTCTTAAACTTATAAGATTTTGTGAATGTCAACAAATTTAGATTAGATTGATCACACTTCAAATTTGGACTTTGAAATTGAACAAAAATCAATTGACGTGGAGGGCCTTCGGGCGCGCGCTTGATAATCATATTTTGCACATCTTTATTTTGGACTTAAAACAAACTCACACTCAATCTTGAATGCCTTAAAGAAAATCAATCGATACTTGACGTGGAGGGCCTTTGGGCACGCGAGTTTTCTTGTGTTGACCCTAACTCTTCTTTTTGCTTTCATTGTTTGATCACATTTTATTTTGTTGACACTTCAAAATTGGAATAAACATTGTATCTTAAACATGAGTGCTTGCAAGGTCTAGATCAAAAAACTTAAGCGTCAGTTGGAAAAGAACTCTGTCTTTTAGCCCAAGATCATCCAAGTCTTCTCTCCCCTTGTCATCTTTCAAGGCCATCTTGGGTGCATGAGATTAGGATCCAAAATTTTGTTTAAATTTTAGGAGGCCTGCTTGGGGATTTCATCACCCCTTGGGACGACCTCAACTCTAGTGTTCCAGTGGAGTATAAAGATCGGGAAGTGAATCCAAAGACACCTCTCTTGAGATCAAGATTTTGTCACTCGGGCTAAGCCTCAAGGAACTTTATACTCTTGAGAAGTCAAAGAGGAGAAGTGGGTTACCGCTCCTCTCGGCTATGTGACATTGTTTTGGTTTCATCTATGGATTTGGGCCTCATGTACCTTGGGTATATCGAGGACTCCCTAGCTAAACCAATTGTCATCCTTGTAGACAACCATCTAGGATGTTAATGTGTTTGAAGTGACTGATCGAAACATTTGTAGAACATACACACTCCATGGCGTAAGTATCACATTCTGAGAATCAAAAACTTCTATCTGGTTGTTCCTATTTATTGCTTGATCTTCTACTTGTTGAATGAATGTTTTCCAAACTTGGTCAATCCTAGCTTAGGGAACACTTAGCGTAGTCACTGCCTATTTCAAAAGTTGAACACGTTGAAGCAAAACAACCACGATCTCTCAAAGCCAAACAGATTAAGGAATTTATGTTAGAACAACCCAAACTCAAATAGAAGTTTCACAAAGCCAAACTCAAGCCCTCTCAAGTATACCAAGAAATTTCAGCCAAGAGAAAGGAAGTAACACCAAGCCCTCGCATTGCCAAACTCCACAAAGTAAAAGAAAAAGCTGTCGATGAAACTTGTCAAGACTCCCAGTTAGATCGCACTATCAGATTTAGCAAGCATCTAGGAGTTAACCCTACGTATGTCTTACCAACTAGGCATGATTTCTATGATTAGGCCCCCTTGTTTCTCCACATCTTCTTGCATAAGTTTCACTTTAGAGTCATCGTTGTAGGAAAGTCAGCCATTCTAGGTTATCCCATTAAGCATTTTAGCTCATCCATCTCATTTAGATCTTTGCCTTAGAACCAAACCAATCCCCTCAAACCTAGCTAGCATCCCAAAAGCCTAATTTTCACATCCAAGCCTTCAAAATTGTTGTCACCTTGCCAAAGGTTTTCCATTCCTACCATTTTGCAAATCCACCAGCCTCACAAAGTTATCCCTTTGATAGAGCTTTGTCTAGGGTAATCTAGCTTTGTCACTTGTTATCCCTCATCACCTTGAGCCAAAGGTTGGGATCCACAAGTGGTCAATCTCATGTTTTTCCTAAAGGATTATCAGTCTATCCTTAAAGTTGACACAATCACCACCAAGCTTGCACATAGGAAAGCAGGCCTTTCATGCTTTGACAACATATCTTTGAAGTTAGAATCCCCAACGCAATCCTCCTCAAGTTTGTCATATAGCTTTGCCTCAACCTAGGAAATCATTTGCATAGAAAAGCCTTCCCCTTTTGCATCCATCAGCATTATTGCATCTCATCCCTAGGAACATTCTGCATTTTCATGCCACCCGTCACTCGCTTAGCCAAGAAGAAGAAGGAAACAATGGAGCCCTATCATTTGAATCAAACAGCATCACTCCCCTTGAACACTCAACCATCCTTCAGCCCAGAGAACACTATACCATCACCTACTGACATTGAAGCTTTCATGAACCAACCAGGAAATGTAGTATTGGTGAATGTCATTATAGACAAGAACAAAGAAACAATCATGGCTAACTTTCGAAGGGACAACATAGGAGCCTTCAACTTTGGAAGACCTCCTCCCTTATCAGATCCATCTCACCCATTGTTTGTACAACTCCCACCACCCATAGGCTCTTATGATTCAAATTATCCTCAATATGTGCCAAAAGAAGAGCCTCAACCCATCCCATATGATCCAATAGACCCAAACATACCAGCCTCCACTCAAGTTGAAATCTCCCTTTTGCAAACCAATCCAACCACCACCACTCCACCATTGGTCCATACCACTCCATCCCAAACCCCCTTCACCCAAAACACCTCATCATTCACTCCCTTCACTATTGTTGTTGCTACTCTCCAACCCAGCCTTCCAAATCCACCCATCTCCCAAATCAGTGCTAGTATCTTTGGCCAACCTCAGCAATATACAACCAAGATTCCACCCATGGGGCCAAGTAATCAACCTTTCATCACCCCCAGCTTGTTTACCTCAGCTCAGAGCACAATTCCATCATTTCCACTAGGTCCTTGGAGCTCAGTGCCATCAGCCACAAATCCACAAGCTACTACCCTCACTCCACAAAGCTATCAAACCCCACAAGCTACTACCAATGTTCTGCCAAGCTCTCAAGTGACCCAAGCTCCTGCCACCACTCTACCAAGCTTTCAAATCTAGCCACCAAGCTATCAAACCCCATCAGTTCTATTTCCAAGCTTTCAATTACCACCTCCTCCACCACTAACTAATCCATTACCTCCTATTGCTAGCCACTTCTAGGAGGAAATCCACCACCACCAAGCACCAATTACTTGGCCTCTTTTGCCATGCAGATACCTTCCCAAATGGGGGCACAACCCACATATATTGGTCAAACTCCTCAAATCCAAAGTCAAGTTCCACAAGCTGCCTGATCCTTTCCCCAAGCTTCACAACCATCTTATACCTTACCTCCACAAAGAAATCCATTTATCCCATAGCTAGCCTACATCCCTCAATCCCTATCCCAAATCCCACACCAGCAACAAGCCTCACAACACATGCAACAATATGTGCCACCTCCACCTTAGCAACCCACCATTCACCATTCAGTTGCCCAACAAATGTACAATCCCTACCAACCCATACCTCAAAGCCATCCATGCTCCATTGCCCCATCTAGCACATACCTACCTCAGGGCATTCCTACATTGGGGGCACCCTAGCCATCACCTATCAATTTAGAATGGGAAGCCATGAAGACAACTTTGAAGAACATCCAGGAGGGAAATGATCTAAAAACCTTCAAGTTTGAGAATGTGTGTCCTTGCCCATTTGACAGAGCCATTACCATGACACCATTTCCCAAATACTTTGAGATACCCAAGTTTGACAAATTCAGAGGAAAAGGAGACCCTATCACACATATCAAAGAATATTACATGCACTACCAAGAATTGGCATACGATGACGTCTTCCTCTTGCATCTTTTTCCCAAAAGCTTGGCTAAACCGGCTCTTGAATGGTTTTATAGAATCCCATATGGCACAATTAAAAAGTTTTCTGAATTGTCTGAGGCATTTGTAGCCCAATATGCCCATCTTGTTGAAATAGAGCTATCAGTAGTTGATCTTGTCCACACTAAGAAAAAAGGTGGAGAAAGCCTTCTTGAATATCTACAAAGATGGCAAACCCTTACCACCTACATATCTTGCACCTTGCCAGAGCACCATTTGGTGAAAATGTTTATTGATAATGACCATCCTAGCTTGGTTCACCACATGACCATGAACTGTTTGCAGACCTACAAAGATATCAAAGAAAAAGGAATGATCCTTGAGCAAGGACTCATTAAATATGGTGTGGTCAAGATTTACAAGGAGGCCAACCAAAATCAATCACATTCCAATGACAAGTCTAGGTATTGGAACAAAAACAAGCACATTGCAACAGATGGGGTTACCGATAGGAGACATGTGAATATTGTTGATCCTTCCCAAAATCAGTCCAACCCACCGTATCAACCAAAAAATCAACAAGCTATCAACCACCAATAGTAGAATCACCAAATCTATCAAAGCCACAATCCAAGACCCAACTTTCAAGGGTCTAGCAATCAAGCTAATACCATCAATGTAGCTACAAGACCAAAGCCTAAGTTCCAACCTACACCTAGAAAATATACACCCCTTGGTGAGCCATTGGATGTCATTTTTGAGAAATTGACTAAGGAAAACCTCATCAAATTTCCTCCTACCCAGCAAATTGACCCAGGCCAATCCAAAGCTACATGGTACAAAGACAATGAGTACTGCAAATTTCATAGGGTAAAAGATCACACCACCCTCAGATGCATGAAATTGAAAGATTATGTGCAGGACCTCATTGATCGGAAAGAAATCACCGTTGGTGCCCAAACCTCTCCCAATGCAGGGTTACAGATCTATCAAAATGCTTTTCCTCCTCACAACAACCAAAATCTTGGAAAAGCACCTATCCAAACCAACAACAACAATATGAATAACTGCTAGCCAAACCAATAGCATGGGAAGAACAATGACCACACTTCATCCTACATAGACTATGGTAGCCTTATCGATTGTATATTTGAAAAAGAGCCTTCTGTCAATGCTATCAATATCCAAGGCCCAAACAATAAGTGTATAGTCACCACTCGAAGAGCGCAATTGAACATCGCAGCCCCATCAGTCCCATCAGCACTATCAACCGTAGTAGTATCATCAGCTCCGTCCAAAAACCAATACAATATCTTGGAACACCTCAAGAACATGCCAGCCCAAATCTCCATTTTAGACCTTCTCCGCACTAGTCCTGTATACAAAAATATCCTTGACAGTGCTCTCATAGAATCCCATGTCCCTTCAGATATCAATGCTACTAATTTTCATAATCTCATTGGACACCTATCCTCCTCATGTGCCCAATCATTCAAACCCACTGACATACCCGTGGTCAAGCCAGATCACACCCTTCTGCTTCACATAGCCATCATGGTATCCAATTTTTCTGTAAAAAGAGTAATGATAGATAATGGATCAGCCTTGAATATTTGTACTCTAAAATTTATAAAACAAGCTGCATATACTGAGGCAGATATCATCAATGAGGTTATCACCATCAAAGCTTATGACAACTTGGAAAGAACCACAGAAGGAACTATTTTTCTGCCAATCAAGGTTGGGCTAGTCATCCAAGAAACACTCTGCCACATTATTGATCTAAACCTACCATTTAACATCCTCCTCGGTCGCCCATGGATCCATGCCATGAAAGTCGTTCCATCCACTTACCATCAGTGCGTCAAATTTTTGCATCAGGGTACTGAGGTAACCATCCATGCCGATCCAGAACCCTTTGCTTACTACAATGCAGTTGAAGTTTCATATGCAAACCATTGCCCTGGAATTGATATCGGCACAGCCATCGTCAATTCATCCCACACTTGTAATGACCCAAAAACCATCCTCACCTCCACCCTATCTACCGTGCAGATCAATAACAAAGGTTGTGGAGAGTATACTCTGTCAGATGCATTTGTTGTCAGGGCACTTCCACTTGATCCACACACCCATGGACGATCGACATATCACAAAGCTAAGGAGATTCCACCTCCTTGATATAAACAGTTTGGCCCAACAACCTTTGTATCCTCAAAAATCCCTCTTCATGAGGAGCTCACTCCAGGTATCAACAATTGGTTACATAAAGATGCACCTCCAAGAAATCAAGCATGCCTTGATCACTTCAGCCAGAAGTATCCCCAAGAACATAAGCTCATCACTGACAAATGGAACTATCAAGGTGGTGGTCTAGGACCAAAAGAAAGAGGCATGCAGTGCCCCATTGATGAACACAAGTGGGAATCGAAGTCAGGTCTTGGCTTTGGCATACCCACAACTGGGGGCACCAATGAGAACGGTCATGCTTTTTCAAACATCAACCACCACCTTGTCAAAATCGAAGACATTCCTGAGGAAGTTGAAAAGAGAGCCTAGGATAATATCCCAAACCAAATCTTCCTTAGAGACACTGTTCTCCAAGCAGCATACACATTAATGAGTTCACATCAAAGGAAGCACTTCTGAGATTCATGGGAGCTGAAACTCCTCACAAGCAAACAAAGTCAGATTCTGCCTATATCTATAAGCTAGATCCTGAGGGGTATTTTGGCAAAAATCCCCAACTTAGTTCTGATACACCCAAAACTGGAACTAAGGTGAATCCGAGACTAGCCAAGGCAGTGAAGAGAATCCCTCAGCAAGAAAATCTAGAGACACAAGTAGAACATGAGGATTTAGCATTGCCTCCTCAAGATAATCAACCAAAGGTGTCTTCTATTCTAATTAAGGATACTAGAGAAGTCAACATCAGTTCTTCAGAGATCCCTAGACTTGTTCACATTGATGCATCCCTATCGCAAGACCAAGCTGATCTCCTCTTTGAGATCTTACGAGAGAACATTGGTCGATTTGCATGGTCATATCAAGACATGCCAGGGCTAGATCCAAAGCTTGTAGTTCATCATCTTGTCGTCAATCCAAAGATCAAGCCCGTCAGAGAAAAGCTTAGAAAAATGTACCCCAAGGTAGCATTACTAGTCAAAGCTGAATTAGAAAGAATGTTAGCTGCTAAGGTTATCCGGCCTATCAACTACTCAAAGTGGATCTCCAACATGATTCCCATTACTAAACCTTCCGATGACATCAGAATCTACACTGATTTCAAAGATCTTAACAAATCTTGTCCAAAAGATGATTTTCCCTTGCCCAACATAGATATGATTGTAGATCTTACAGCTGGACATGAAATTTTGTTCCTCATGGATGGATTTTTTAGGTACAATCAAATCAAGATTGCAGAAGAGGATCAGCATAAGACAGCATTCACTACCCCTTGGGGAACCTTTTGTTACAACATGATGCCTTTTGGCCTAAAGAATGTTGGGGCTACCTATCAAAGAGCTATGACATCCATTTTTCATGATCTCATTCATAGAATTTTGGAGGATTATGTGGATGATATCTTGGTCAAATCTCATACCTTCATGGATCATCTTGCTGACCTGGAGAAAGTCTTTGATAGGTTAGCCAAGTATCATCTCGTGTTAAATCCCAAGAAGTGTGTGTTTGGGGTCACATCTGGCAAGCTTCTAGGCTTTATAGTTTCTAAATGAGGTATAGAGATCAACCCCAAGAAGGTCAAGGCTATCTTAGACATGCCTCCTACCCAGACACTACGACAACTTTGCACTCTTCAAGGAAAGCTTCAATCCATCTGACGCTTCATCTCCCAGCTTGCAGATAAGTGTATGTCATTTGCACATTTATTAAAGAAGGATGAAAACTTCAAGTGGGATCCTTTATGTCAATGCAGCTTCAATCAGTTCAAGCAGTATCTTGCCAATCCCCCTATCTTGGTTCCACCAATTCCTGATCATCCCTTGATCTTGTACATATCAGCAATGCCTACTACTCTAGGGGCACTGCTAGCACAACTTGATGACTACAACAGAGAAAGAGCCATCTACTACATTAGTAGAACCCTAGTTGGTTATGAACTCAATTATACTCCTATGGAAAAAGCTTGTTTGGAAATTGTCTTCTCAACTCAAAAGCTTCGCCACTACATGCTAAGTCATACCATCCAACTAGTCTCCAAGATAGACCCTCTCAAGTATATGCTCTCTAGAACAGCACTTACAGGCCATTTGGCCAAATGGGTTATGCTCCTTAGCGAATTTGACATCCAGTATATGGACAGAAAGGAAATCAAAGGGCAAGCTATAGCAGATCACCTAGCTGATGCACCTCTAATAGATGCATATCCTTTGATCATAGAATTTCCAGATGAACATATCTGCCTAATTGAAGAACAACCCCCATGGAAACTTTATTTTGATGGCTCATATACATCTCATGGATCAAGGGCAGGAATATTGTTGGTCACACCTCAAGGAGATTACATTCCAAAGGCTTTTAAACTACAGTTCTCTAGCACCAACAATATAGCTAAATATGAGGCTCTCATAGCAGGATTAAAGATAGCCGCAGAATGGAACATTACTGAGTTACAAATCTTTGGTGATTCTCAACTCATCATCAAGCAAGTCCTCAATAAATATCAAACCAAAGACGAAAAGCTCTTAACCTGCAAAGAGCTAGTTGATCAGCTAACGCAGCATTTTACAAAACTTCAGTTTACACAAGTGCCTCGAATGCAGAACAAGGCAGTGGATGCTATGGCTACTATCGGCTCGCTCTTGGAAATTCCCCAAGTAGCTACGTAGTATGATTTTTTAGTCGAACAGCTCCTCACACCCGCCTATGCGAATGGGGATTCAAATCGTGTTTGTATCTTGGTTGGTCCCCAATCCCCTTGGTACCATGAGATTCACGCTTACCTTAACGATGGTATCATATCCCCTCATCTCACACGTACCCAACACCAGAACCTCATCCAAAAATTATTCTACTATGTTATCATAGCCAATACCCTATATCATTGGGGTTATCACGATACTCTCTCTCAATGTTTAGATGAAAATGAAGCCGTGATGGTGTTAAAAGAAGTACACTCTGAACTTTGTGGTGCCCACACGAGTGGTATTGTCCTAGCACAAAAAACCCTTAGAGAAGGCTACTATTGGCCTACCATTGAAGAAAACTCCTATGACTTTGTCAGAAAGTGTCTCCCATGTTAGTAGCACGCAAATCTTGTGCGCGCTCTAGTATAAGATCTACAGCCTATTGCACCACCTTGGCCTCTGGCTTGTTGGGGCCTTGATCTAGTTGGAACTATCACACCTCTCTCATCTAATGGACATAAATGGATAATAATAGCTACAGACTATTTCACTAAGTGGGTAGATGCAGTTCCCCTAGTCTCAGGTACAGGAGTTCAGGTCTCCAAGTTTATCTTGTACCACATTGTTTGCCGCTTCAGCATCCCATCCACCATCTTCACTGACCACGGAGGTAACTTTGAAAATCTCAACATGGAAGAATTATGCACTTCCCTCTGCATCCATCACCACTTTTCTAGCCCATATTTCCCACAAGGTAATGGCCAGGCAGAAGCAACTAACAAAACCCTCCTCAAAATCCTAAAGAAAGTTGTCAATGATTTCGGCGGCAATTAGCACCTACAAATAAATCCAGCCCTATGGGCCTATCAAACCTCCTTTCGTACATCCACAGGAACAACTCCATACTCCCTAGTCTATGGTGTCCAAGCGGTACTACCCATAGAGGTTAAACTTCCCTCCTTGTGCATGTCTTTGTGAGGGCAAATATCAGATGAAGAATACAGAGTAGCCAAACTCACCCAACTAGATCTCTTAGACAAGAAGCAACAACAAGCTTATGATCATCTCACAGTCTATCATACTCATCTCAAAAGGAATTTCAACAAGAAGGTGCTTCCACAACACTTTCAGCCAGGCGACATGGTCCTCAAAGAAAACATGAAAGTCCAAGTAGATCGAGAAAAGAAAGGCAAGTTTGAACCTACTTGGCTTGGTCCTTATGTTGTCACTGCATCCTTTGGCTCCGAAGCCTATCAGCTATCTACACTAGAAGGAGAACTCTTGAATGATCCTACTATCATCATTCATCTCAAGAAGTTTTATGCTTGAAGATCCTTGGTATACCCATCTTTTGAAAAATATAAAAAAATAGTAAAGAGAAATAAGCGTCCAATGGTGAAAACTTGGCAATTCAAGCTCCTTGGATAGGTGCCTTGTGTACTAAAACTAATCCATTATCTATCACTATCCTATCCCTCATCCATTCACTCACCATCCCATAAAACACCTGCTTGTTCTCTTGGTGTTCCAATCAAATATCCAAAATCTAATCAAGCTTGTAAATACCTCCTGTACAGCTTGTAAATCTTGTACCTCAGCTTGTAAATCTTGTACCCCAGCTTGTAAATCTTGTATCATCCCTTGTATCATAGCTTGTATATCCAAATCTTGTCCACAACTTGTACCATATTCCAACTTGTATTATATGCCAAAGCTTGTATCCTATCACGTGCACACAAAGAATCCCATTTTCACTTAAGCTTTTCGCAAACCATCTACCTATCTGCCTATCAACTCCAACTATCCATCCAACGCACTCTAAAACATTTCCATCTCACAAAAATCAAAACATGAACAACCTTGTACATTTGTACCATATCTTGGTCCATCAGCTTGTACATCCTCTTTAGCTTAGTACCATTGTATCTATCCAGCTTTCATGTCAGTTCATCCTTGATCAGCATCTTGCACACATCACACAACCCTTGGTTAGCTATTCCAATGCATCCTTTAGCTAGATCTCCTATCACCAAAGTGTTATCCTCTTAGTTTAGCTTGCTAGATGCATCACTCATCCAGATCCATTAGCTTAGGTGCTCTCTGATAGATCCTTGTAGGATATAGCTTTCCTCATGTCTGATCTTGGTCTGCTAGTACCTCATCCTACCCATCTTGTTGGCAAACGGTTCTCTTTTGGATTTTTGCTTTCTTTTGATTTGGAATCTTCCCTTTGGGTCTTGAAGTATCTTTTCCAAGCAATCTTTTTTTTCCCTCCTCAAGGTTGCCACGATCTTCCATATCATGGTATACTGTGAATGGGGCAATCTGAGCGTAAGGTCTTGATCAAGTCTTTTGTTTGATTTTCTTTTCTGCTTGTGGGTTACCTAGTGTCAGTTCCACTCTGATTCTTCCAAGACTCATGTGTGATGTTGAGGCAATCCTTGCGTATTTTTTTGAGTCAATTCATTAGTCCTCTGGATGGTTGGTGACATGGCCTTGATGTTCTTGGTAACCTTGGCAATTAACCAACATTCCTATAGCAAATCTAGTGCTCAACTACATGGTGGTACTTCTCTTTGAAGTATCCCCCTGCTCAAAAAGCTTTAATGAATTCCCTTCATCTACATTATCCCCCATCCATATCCATCATCTATCTCTCCTACCCTAGTTTATGCATCAGTATCTCTTTGAATCAATCTTCACTTTTAGCTTTAGGGATCCACAATCCTAGTCTTAGGGATCCACCAATCCAATCAATCCACCAAGCCTCATCTTTCAACATCCACAATCCTAGTCCTAGGGATCTTCAAAACCCATCTTCCGCCAATTTGACTCTTTGAAATCCTATTGCCTCAGCTTTATAATCCCCTCATCCTTCTCCCTATCTTGGATTCTTTTTTATCGCGCTCCACCCCTTCACCCCCCTCCTCCCCCCCAATCCTGGAAAGCCTTAAGCTTGCCTGCTCTTGTGCATCTGATTCTCCTTTATCATTCTCCCATCGTGAGAGTCTGAGCTAATTTAGCACCTTCTGTTTTCCAATCTGAGTCTCCTTGCTTATCTTGGATTCTTGTGCTTTTCAAGAAACCGCCGAGCCTCGTCTTCTCTCCCTGCCATCTTCTGGAGGGGGCATCTCTAAGTCTAGTCTCTCCTCTTCTTATCCGAGACTAGGGCAACCTTGTTGCTAAAGCATCTTCCTCATGTCATCTCCATTCGAACTTCATTGAAATAGTGTTGTCTCAACACTATGTCAAAGCAAGGAAAAATGTAGACACCTAAATTTGATTACACCACTTTGGTAATCTTATTTAGCTATCTCTAAAGGCATCATTAATTAAATTCCTATTTAATTAATCCTTTGCCATCCCCTAGCTAATTAATTCAATTAATCATCTATAGTCCTGATTGATAAAACAAATAACTCATTATTTATCAATTAATCCTATTCTCCTATCTAATTCCAAATCCCAAATTTATTAAAATCACTTTAAGAAATAAAACCCTCAAATCTAATAGCCCCTAACCTATCCTTAATCCTCCATTTCACCTAATCCACCCCATCCACCCATACTAACCTAGTTTAACCACTAACTCACCCACCCTCATGATGCCATCCACTTGCACATCTCTAACATCCTTAATCTAATCCTAACCCAAGCCTAATCCCCCCCCTAACCTTGTCACATTCCCTAAGTGACCTTAAGACTTTCCTAAACCAAACCAAAGTCTCCTCCCTCAAAATATCCCAACCATAAAAATTTATCCCAACCACGCCTTCAATGCTCTTACATGCTCTTAAAAGCTCTTACAAGCCATTATGAGGGCCATTTAAGGCCTTGAGCCTCCTTTGTTGACTCATATTTTCCCTTTCCTCAACCCAATGACCCTGTGACATGTGTCACTCCCTGATTGGTGCTAAACAAGCACAATCCATGTGTTCCCCTTTGAGTGCATCCTAGCCCTCCCTCACCATCTTGCCATCCTTGCATCTTGGCCCTCCATTCCTCTAACCCTTGGACTATAAATTGAACCTCCCTCCTTCACTAAAATAATCATCCTCCATGCAAAGTTATAATGCTATTTTGAGAGCTCATAAACTACCAAAATACCATTATAATGTTGGAATCACTCCATGACTCCATTGTTGAAACCTTGCCTCACTCACTCCATCCATCCATCTAAGCTTAAAGCATAACTTGTGAGCATACATTCCTAAAATCAAAGACAAATCCATTGCATCATTGTGTTATACCATTTGGAGCTTACCATTCTTGGTTTGCCTCCATTTTTTGTTATAACAAATCACTTTAATAAATAAAACCCTCAAATCTAATAGCCCCTAACCTATCCTTAATCCTACATTTAGCCTAATCCACCCCATCCACCCATACTAACCTAGCTTAGCCACTAACTCACCCACCCTCATGAATGCCATCCACTTGCACATCTCTAACATCCTTAATCTAATCCTAACCCAAGCCTAATCCCCCCCCTAACCTTGTCACATTCCCTAAGTGAGCTTAAGACTTTCCTAAATCAAAACAAAGTCTCCTCCCTCAAATTATCCCAACCATAAAACTTTATCCCAACCACAAAGCCTTCAATGTTCTTACATGCTCTTGAAAGCTCTTACAAGCCATTATGAGGGCCATTTAAGGCCTTGAGCCTCCTTTGTTGACTCATCTTTTCCCTTTCCTCCACCCAATGACCTTGTGACATGTTTCACTCCCTGATTGGTGCTAAACAAGCACAATCCATGTGTTCCCCTTTGAGTGCATCCTAGCCCTCCCTCACCATCTTGCCATCCTTGCATCTTGGCCCTCTATTCCTCCAACCCTTGGCCTATAAATTGAACCTCCCTCCTTCACTAAAATAATCATCCTCCATGCAAAGTTATAATGCAATTTTTAGAGCTCATAAACTACCAAAATGCCATTATAATGTTGGAATCACTCCATGACTCCATTGTTGAAACCTTGCCTCACTCACTCCATCCATCCATCTAAGCTTAAAGCATAACTTGTGAGCATACATTCCTAAAATCAAGGACAAATCGATTGCATCATTGTGTTATACCATTTGGAGCTTACCATTCTTGGTTTGCCTCCATTTTTGATGATAACAAATCGGTCCTATCATAAGTGTTTACTTGTTTTTAGTATTGAAAATGCTTTGTATACATTAGTGTTCATGTTACTCTACTAAAATAAGTGATACAATTCCTGTGTTGTAGACAACATGTGCTTAAAAGAGTTGCGGACCCCTGTGATGTCATCATGACAACTCACAAGAGTGTACAAACTCCTAAGTGTCTCACAAATAAAACAATGCAAAATAAATAAATAATGCATAAGCCTAAGTAAACTTAAAGTAAGTGTAATAAGTAAATACTTATTTACACCAATAGAATGCTTGAATGCTTGATGGATAGTAGATCTTCACTTCATAGAATAACGGATGTGCATGATAATAGTTCTTCAAATGTGTATGCTCTCATAGTAAGTGGATGGTGGATCGTGGATGTCAAAATGAGGGAAGAAGGCTTTATTATATAGAGATCTAGGGCACAAACTTCTAGAGAAGGCCTACATGGGAGCATTAAATCATATGGGAGCATTAAATCATAATTAACCTTAACCCCTAGAAATGGACATAGATTAAATGCAATTTAAGAGTCTACCACTCTAAAACCCGATACAGCCGACCCAAAAATGGTAGAATGGAACTTTCTAAAGCCCAATATCCCAAAATTTCTAGAACTCTAAAATTGGACCTAGGGTAAGGGACAAGGTTGACCCTGCCATAGATCAGGGTCAAGGTCATCCTTGACCTAGGTCAGGGTCGAGGTCAACCTTGACCCTTTTCATGTCATCCTTGACCCAGAAAGTCAAAGTCCTTAGTTTCACAAAGAAATTTGTTAGAAATAGGCTGTAAATAGAGAGAGAAACATAACAAAGGGGAAATAGCTAGATTCATGCAAAGACCTATTTAAGGTGATTGACATGACCACTGACCACTCACTTAGAGGGCTAAATAATCTTAATATGGAAGTGCTTCCATTTTAAGATGATTCAATAATCTTTTGTATTCGTTTTTGTATGACATCATTTTGGGACCTATCCAACTTTCCCAAATGTTGCCATCAATACCAAAGGGGGAGATTTTTGGCAATATGGCTAGTTAGATATCTGAAGTATTGTCATTTATGGCAACATGTATTTAGTTTTTTATTTATGCAATCATATTTAGGAAATTGTCTAAGTGGTATACAAATTGCAACATTATAGAGATAGATACAGCAAGTACAGACAACTGAGTTCAAATTAGGGCATGCCCAGTTAAGGATCAATAGATGACAATGTGGTGATAACATATGTTAGTGTGTAGACCTATATGGATGGTACAGCACAAGTTATAGTCAAGCTACCAGTTCAAGTATTTAAAAGAACATAACTAAGCATATCAGAGAATTGGATTGTATGACTTAAGGAATTATTTTAGTGATAAAATAATTATTAAGTCATGATGGGTTGGCATCTTAGATGTTTACCCAAAGTCATTTTTATATTTGGTCAAGCATGTAAAATCATTAAGGTTGACTAAGTAGAGATTCATTAGTTTGTGAGATATAAGTAAAGATCAAATCTTGCATAGATAAAGTGTGAAGTGAATGTGATGCGAACGATTGAGAAGAAAGCTTATATGATACATGAATCTTATGTGACATGAAATTTGATGTATGATCAAATCAAGTGTGAGATACATTAGTAAGACAGTATTGTATGTATACCTACTCTTGTGAAGAAACTTAATTGTATATTGCATGTTAGGCTAGTGGGCTCTTCTTGCATACATTGTATTTGTTCTACCAACTCCTAACAAGGTTGAGGCTTTTAACAAGGCCTAGTCCTCTAACAAGGACTTGAGACACTATATGTATTTCACAGACTCATAACAGGGTCAATATCCTTAACATGATTCTTTTGTTTAGTGAATCATCTTATGGGTACCATCCCCATCGGGGTTTTCCCTTAGCCAGGGTTTCCCTCACTAACAAATAATGGTGTTATGAGTTCTCTTTATGCATGGTTATATTTACTATTCAGCATTATTTTTTTACTTTCATATGTAATTTATAAAGTAATTAACAATATTCAATTGTGGAAAAAAGTTTGTAGAATACTGATTCACACACCCCCTCCCCCACCCCCTATCAGTATTATCTATTTCTAACACCTCTATATCAAGGAAATGTCTCATTATGTAAAAGAACATAGGGATGATCAGTTATCCATATTTGGATATTTGTGTCAAGCCCTTCTTGATGTTCTGAAGATTTTTCATCAGTTGCTCTCTTATATTTCACATACATTTGCATGTGCACCTTCCTTCAACATCCTATATGCACTATGAAAGATGGTAGCAAAAAATAGAGCTGATTAGTTTGTTTTGATAAACTTTGTATCCAAGGATCATTGGAGAAAATTTTGCATCGAGTTGTTCAGTGACATTTATTGGTATGGCTCTCTAATGCCATTTAGATTTAGTAAGCTTCCCTACAATATATTTTTGATGATATTAGTGTTGGTACTTCACCGAATGCATTAAATTTAGTGACTACATGAATTAACTCTTTCAAGTTATTTACTAGTTGGTTTCTAATCTAGAAAAACCAATCACGGATTCTGCTCAACATAATTCTAATCCATTATGGTTCGTCCAAGGCATAAAAGTCTATATATTTTGCTAGGTTAATATGATCAACTTTAATGAACTCATCCTTTAAAGCTCCATCCATGCACAGTGATTCATATTGCTTACAAGTTTCATAATCCCCTGATTCCTCAAGTTTACAATGAATGGATGCACAAATATCTTCTACATGTAAAACTGTGTGGGGCACATGAAAAAATGTGCCTTTCAGATCCTCTTCCATATATTTAAATGGATGTTTCTTGAATTCATACCTAGGATTATCTAGTGCACTATCAATACATGGTGTATCCATTATGCTCTAATCTACAAAGATAAATACTTTTATCGTCATTTTAGGGTTTTTTTGTGAAATCCAAACATATGCTTGATTCTTTATTAAATCTCATTTTGCTCAACTAGCCACACGATCTTAGGATGTATATGTATGTCATTTGTACCCTAGCATTCATAAAGTTGCTATAACTAGTTAATTACATTTTTCTTGTGATCCATCATATAGTTATGAAATTGTCTACGATTCCAAACATAGATTAGAAATAAAATTCTCTAGCTCATGTAACAATCACATCTTCGATTGATACAACTTTTAGGGTAACATAAGATTATTTGATGAAAACTCATCTTTTGGTCCTATGAACTAATTAGTTAGTGCTGAGGGATCCACACTAGAAGCCAGAGCAATTTGTCCAAATGCATCAATTTTGCTCTTTCATCACTCAAGTTTTGTTCATCTCCTTTTTGACCTCATTAGTAGCAACTATTTCCCCTTACTATTATTTTTTACATTATTCTTCCTAAGAAGCCATTCATTCTCATTCCAACATAGTTATATCTGCAATCCTTAGATATATATCCATAATTATCACAATTATAATGAATAACATTCTGATTTACATAGCTCTGACATGGTTGATTAATCCTTGATCTAGAATTATTTGCAACATGACCAAAGTTGTTGCATTTAAAGGTGGGTTGCCTCCATCTTTGTTACATCTAGTCTTAGATCTACAATCATTAATTTTATGTCCACACTACCAACATGTGAAACAATATCCAAAAAATGTAGTAGGCCTTATGACCAAACTCATTGGATGTGAAACATCTACCATTGAATATTTTTCCATTTTCTTCCCTGAAAGGTGTATCCTAAATCTATTCATCAAGATTCATCAAGATTTGTTGTGCTAAGGATACACCTTTCAGGGAAGAAAATCTTCCAGATTTATCAAGATTTGTTGTGCTAGATCTAAATCTATCTGGAATTTATCAGGCATCAGTGGGATCTCTTCTTTTACTCCACTTTTTAAATCTTTGCACAATGTTTAAGTTAATGAATGCAAACATGATTAAAGTTCCTCCCATTAAACATGTTGACCCATCCAAATCACCATATATATTCTTTGATGCAAAAATTGTCTATCAATTTAATCATCAACTCAGCCATGATATTAAAAAATGTATTTCCTTGCAAAATATGGTTCAAGACCTTATTGATTCTAATGTGATATCTATAGATGTTGATATTAATCATGAAAACAAATCAATTGAACTACCTAATCAAAATTTAAAAAGATGAAGGATGAGCTCTCCTAGGGTTTGTAAGGCCTATGTCTGAATCCTTGCTAGTTTCCACAGTTTGTCATACCACATTTACTGCAGGAATTAAACTTTATTTATAATGAATTCAGTCTTCTCCGAACCAGCACTTGATGCTGGTGTTGGATTTGTTGTTGCTACTAGAGAGAATGGACCCTTTGACTAAACACGCGCACAAGTTTGTTCCCAAGGTGTTTCATGAGGTAATTCCTCTCCTAATATTATTTTGAATGTCAAGGAGTTTGATAGTGCATGTACATGGCTAGAACAACAAACCCTCATTGGGTACTTTGTGGGTTGTACTCCTTCTAGAAGCATGTTGTGGGAATGGGTTTCCAAGGTTTGGACACCTCTAGGTGTTTTCTTGGAAGGTGTTCAAATCCTTACCAAAGGCTTTTTCTTTCTTGCTTAGGCAATGCGGACCAAGCTAAACATGTTTTTGTGCGAGGCCCCTAGACTGTCGGGTCCTCCCTCTTGGTTTTTCAATGCTGGTCACAAGATTTTGTTGTTTCAGATGATTGGAAGCTTAAGGTACCCATTTGTGTAGAGTTCCTTGGGCTTCTCATTCCTTGCTGGTCTTTTTACCCACTATTGCGTAAACCATCGGCAAAGTAGTGTGCCTTGAACCGGACAAGTTCTTCAACGCTCATCCCCAACATAGGGTTTGTGTTAAGGTCGACCTATCTAGGGACCTCAAGGATATAGTGGAAATCCAAATAGGCGGTACCACCTTTACTTAGAAGGTGCTTTACATTAACCTTCTGAATACCTACTATTAGTGCCAATTAGCTAAGCATAAGATTGGGGATTGTCCCTTGTTGGACTGTAACTGTCCCTTTGCTTCGAAAGCCAAGCCTGCTATGGCCGCCAAGAAAGATGAATGAACTATGATGGTGAAAAAAGGGAAGGGTTCGACTGTGGCTAAGGCAAGCTCTTTGCCTATGGATCATGGTAAATCTAGCTCAAGTCAGATACCCATAGAATCCTCAATTCCATTGCTCCCTCTGCCTCCTATTTTAAACCCTAGAGGCTAGGGGTAGTGGGTGTTCCCACCCCGGATCTGTGCCCTCTTTGGACTCGAGCATCGCAAGTGGCATCAATGATTGTCCAACAAACACTACACCGGTCTCACAGCGTAGATGGTCACGATGATTTTTTGACAATGGGGAGAAACTTTGGAGGGTCATTGCTCTTGATGACCACTCTTTTGAGACTCCCTCATTTTTACACAACTTCTCCTCTCTGGGGACAAGGATGACATGCAAGCTGGGTTACTATGAATTGCCTCTCATAGAATGTGCAAGGGTTGTCAGATCTCCCTAGATAATATTTTGTTCATGATACCAAGTGTCAGTTTGATCTTGATGTGCTTTGTCTCTAGGAAGTTAAAGTTGTTGGGTTTCTTCTTACCTCAACTTGTGTTATTTGGCCAGATAGTATCATTTTTGCTTCTCAGCATGAAGTTGGTCAAGATGGTGTTGTTACTCTTCTCTCCCCTCATTTAATTTCCTCTATTGGTTCACATGGTTCTGACCCTTTGCATAGGGTGGTTTGAATTTTGGTTGTCTTTTCAGAATCATTCTTTTGGTTGTCTTTTCAGAATGCTCCCAATGATGTTGTTGATTGTTCACACCTGTGGTGTTGGTTGGTGGATCATTTTCAACCTGTGACATGGGTTTTTTGTGGGGAATTTAACATGGTTGAGCTGGCCTTTGACAAGGAAGACCTTCTGCCCTTTAGATGGGCAGTTGGTGAATGGGAGGCCTAGTTTTACATGTCAAACAAGTTAGGCCTTTTTTATCCTAATGCTAGTCACCATCACCTAGATGGGATTTGGCATACTTGGTCCAACTTTCAAGCTGGGTCTAACAGAGTTTTCAAGAGACTTGACAGGGCTATGATTTTTGCACAATCTTTTTTTTTCCTTTTCTCAAAAGCATGCATGCCTATCACTCCCCAACCTGATGTGACATTGTCATATCACTCCCCCATTCTCTTTTCTATCACCTGGCAAACAGCTCAGCCTCGCACGAGTAAAACCTAGTTTTAACTCAATACTTATGTGTCCCATCCGCTAACTATTGCTCACATCCTGCATATCTAGAATCTTGAGCCTCGGCCCCACACTCATTTTAGATGGATTCAATGGTGGAATGACGCTATCCTCTGTACTACGAGATTTCTTCGTATTTACAGTAGATAGCTAGCTATGTACCTTGGGAGATCTTATGAAGCCACTACTCTTGATCTGTGTATGGCCTTAGAGGTTCTTGTCATGAATCTATTTGATATGCATCTCTAGGTTCGGCTTGCCAACCTTCAACGCCAAAAATAGGTTGCAGATAGCTATGTTGCTCAGGGAACTCAAATCAAGGCCCATCTCCATTAGTTGGAGGTCGGTGATTAAGCTTCCAAGGAATTTTTTAGTGTGTTGAGGGCTCGTCACTCTACGGTGGGTATTTAACGCATTCGAAAATATCAACAGGTTTTCGCCGACCTGTCGAATATTCTCCAGGCTTTTGTGCATCATATCAAGCATTACAAGCCTGCCTTGATGTTACTCCTAATAGGCTTGCTCCTAAACAATATGTCTTTTGTGAGCAAAAGCTAACACTTGCAGACTTAAAGGAAGCTATCATTTCCATGGCTGATGGCAAAGCCCCTGGATGTGATGGCTTCCCTTATGAATTCTACAAAGTGCTTTGGGATAACATTGGCCTTGATTTGCTTCATGTTTATCATGAAGCATACAATTCTAATTCATTGGGCAGCATCATTAACAAAGGGAATATTAAATTCATACCTAAAGCTGGTAATCCTGAAGAAATTTGCAACTAGAGGCCCATCATTTGTTGAATGTCTCCTACAAGATCATTGTCAAAGCCCTCTCTCTTAAAATTCAACATTTGCTCCCTCAGATTGTTCAACCACAACAAACTAGTTTTATCAAGTCTCATTATATCTTGGACAACATAATTGTTGTCTGGGAAGGTATGGAATGGGCCAAGCAATCCAAACAGCAGACCTATTCCTAAAGATTGATTTCGCCAAAGCATATGACCGAATTGAATGGCCTTTTATTCTAGCTATGCTTCAAGCTTTAGGTTTCTGCCCAGTCTTTCAATTGTTGGTGCATATGCTTTTTGGGTATGTCTCTGCTTGCATCACCATCAATGGTCATCAGTCTAAAGCTTTTGGGCTCTTCAGATCTATCCGTCAAGGTTGTCCTCTTGCACCTTCTCTCTATGTTTTGGCAATTGAGGGCTTTGGCTATCTTCTTGCCAATGCCATTTTACAAGGTCTGGTGCGTGGCATATCTTTACCTGAGTCTACCACTCAACTGGTTAATGATCATTTTGTAGATGATTCTTTCCTCACTTTGATTGAGGATAAGGATAGCATTGCCAATGCCTTGCAATGTTTGGATACTTTTTGCCTTGCTTTAGGGTCTGCTATCCAATGGCACAAAACTCTTTGCTACCGACAATCATTTTTGCCAGGCCCTCACTAGTTGCAGCAATATGGGTGGAAATGGGTCCAACATGGTGAAATTTTTTAATTTTGGGGTATTCCCTTTGCTTTTCAAGCATCTCCTATGGAGTCGTGGAATGTTGTGCTTGCTCGAATTGAGAAAAAGTTGGAATATTGGATCACTAAGCCCCTTTCACTTGCAGGAAAGTTTCAAATATGCTCCAAAGTGCTTGCTACAATGCATGTGTACTATTCTTCTTGTTGGGCTCCCTTGAAAGCCTCATACCTTAAGCTTGACCATCTTCTCCAGGACTTTCTCTGGGCCTCAGATGCTGTGCATCATGGCTTTCACAGAGTTGCCTGGAACTTCTATTGTTTGCCCAAAGATTCTGGTGGCCTTGGATTGCTTTCCACCTGCAAGCAGGGGATAGCCCTCTGTGCTAAGTGGGTCATACGAGCTCTCACTGGCGATGAGGCTTGGAAAATTTTGTTACGGCACTACATTTCTTCAAGCTTTCCTATTAACCAGCCAACCTGGAAGGGGATTGGCTTTCAAACCCTTCTTGTGACTTTTGAACCTATTCAAATTCATGGCACTTTTGTTGCTAAGAGCATTTGGAAATCCTAGGAAGGCATCAAGCCATGGCTTCGTTGGGCTGGTAATGAGTTCAGAGATGGGCTTTCAATGAACCAACAAAACCTTTGGTGGTCTCCCTTGTTTACCACTCAAGGTGTGCTTTTAGCCAAGATTCAAGAAGCCAATGTTTTGCATTTATTTCATAGGGGTATTAAAACATTCAAAGATTTATTCTCCAAGGTTACTATGAGCCTTCGCTCATGGGAGGATCTGCAAGTGCAGTATAAGCTTAACTGTGGTCCCTCCCAATTTGTTACATAAGCTTGGAATTCACTTGTCCCGCCCTTGGTGGAAAGATTAAAAGTGGTATCCTGCCACTCCAATGACTAGTTACAAACCCAGGTTGAGGTATCGATGGTCGATGCCCCATCTTCTGATGGTTGATACTCTCAACCAACGTTGGCATTTGCATTCTTCACATAAGACTTGGAGTCTTAGATTTGTCACTGTCTGGCATACCATCACAAAGCCAAAGATTGCTCACTTCACTTGGTGTCTCCTTTTCCAAGGCTTGCCTTTGGGTCCTCAACTCCGGCATCTAGGAGTTTCAAATCCTAAATGCCTTTTTTGTAATCAAACTGAAAGCTTTCTACATATTTTTTGGTTCTGCAAACAAGCTCAAAATTATTGGCTCTAGATTTATGATTTTTTCAGGGCTTTTCATCTAGAGGCCTTCACTTGGCATATGGTGGTTCTGTGTGATGCTCTCAAACTCTCTTTTAGATATGCTCAGATTTGGCATGCTTTCAAAATGGAGATATTGTTTACAATATGGAAAGATCGCAATGTTATTTTATTTTCTCACAACTTTCTTGATATTCATGTTGCTATGTACTCTAAAGCACGTATATGTAATAATGTCATGATGCAGATACAAGTACAAACTGACAAAGTCATGCTAGAAGTGGCTCATCTGCAAGAGCTACTTGCTCACTAGGGAAATGTCCCTTGTACGATTGCCCAAGTGCCTCTGAATGCTATATCTAGTGAATGTACTCGCAATCTCCAACGAGGCCAGAGCAATTCTGCTAGTCGCTCGCAGACCCAGGTTGCAACCTCATCACCACTCTCTTAGTGGTGGCTTTCGTGGTCATCGCGCTCGGCCTTGCCTCCTCGGAGGCTAGGCTTAGGTTGGTCTCCGATGGTTCCCCCTACTACCGCTAATGCATGTTGGTCGTCTGCTCACCGTGACCCCAAGTGGGCTTTCCTTCCATTGGATTTAGCCATTTCTCCTCCCAAGATTGAGGAAGATAAAGATAAAGATGTTGATAAAGATGTTGCTATTGACAATTGGACTCCTCCTAAGCCAACCAATATCCCCAAGGATTTCTAGGATTCTGATGACAAACACCCTCCTTCGACTAGCACTTCTCTTGCAACCTGAAGTTTTATGTTTTTGCTTATATATGTTTTTTGATGAATAGTTGGTTTCGAACCTTGGGCCGTTTGAACTCGTAGGGTGATCTTGTATCCCCTAGCCCCTTTTTTTGTGAATATGTATCTTTAAATTTTAATTAATGAAAAAAGTCTATTCATAAAAAATTTGCAAAGATATACCAATTATTTTCCATCTCATTCAACCAAAACAAATGTGAAACCCTCTTCTCCTACAAACATTAATTACAATAATAAAGTCGACAAAGTCAACCATGTTGTTAATCAACTTGAGCATTTTAAACCTAAACCTCAACTTCCTCGTTCAAACTTCTAGTACCTTTGATCGTGTTGAAGCAATTAAAACTTCTAATGGTCCTCTATACATTGTTGCTTAGGTTGATGATATTCCCTCATGTGGTACCCCTGTTGATCCCACTTGCATGGTCAATGTGATAACAGAAGAGCATATTTTTAGTAAACAATTGCAAAATGATTCATATGACAGATCTGACATTTTGATTCAAACTTGAAATGGTTTCATTTATTCTTTTCTAAGATACCCCCTATTTTGAAAATTGTGCAGTTCACCTAATAATGATCTTCATTTTAAAGCATGCACTTTTTCATTTTAACTTGCAAAACAAAATCTCCTCTAAGAATTAGTTCTGAAAGGCATTATAATATATATACAAGTTCTTGTAACATGAGGAAGAAAATTCACAAATTGGCATATGAAGTTACTGCACTCAAAACAAGATGTATCACAAAAGTAATTTAGCTCACCAAATGCTGATTTTAAAGCACAGAAAGCAGGCCAGCTGGGAAATGTCGTGTGCATATATACATGAGTGATCTTTGTACATGCCTACACTTTGTTGGTATCCAGCAGAATAATACCCCTGTTTTTTATCGTGTCAAGAATCAACTGAGGCTGGAAAACAAAGCATGATGTTTAAAATCAATATCCATATGTCAGCTGTAAAACAAAAATTCACTGTATTTGCAACATTTCCGTGTTCTAATCACAGAATTTGTTCAGGAAATGCAGACAGGTATATTAATCAATTATTGAAATACCTCACTAATAATACAAGACTGGCAAAATAGTCACCGAAGAAGAATAATAGGTGAGAATAAGACCCAGAAGATAAACACTACAACGTGTTCAATGATATAAAGAATCCAGTCCAAGCATGTTAAGAAATCTACTAACGGACGCAAAACCAAACCATTAGCTACATCAATATGTTAGTCAACTTCTGAAAACTTATTTGGACCCCAGTAATTCTGAACCTCCTTACTGATTCTTCGTCCACCATTATAGGGACAAACTAAACTTCCTCCTACACCTTGGGCTTTGGCGTTAAGACTGATACAACATGGGTAAATGCATGGAAATCGCCCAAACTGGGGATACACGCACTCCGAAAAGAACAAAAATGATACAAGAAAATCCAGCTGAGATGATAAAACAATTCGAAAATCTAAAGTCTTGGAACATCAAGTACCCGAATCCAAAAGGAAATCTTTTCACATGCATAATCTATGGCAACAAATTTGAATATTTACTCAAGCTTGACGATCTAACACACTAATGTAATAAGAGACCAATTCAGAGTATCTGTTTTCAGGTTAAGGATGCTGCGGATGTCCCTGATGATTCTGCCACCTCGTCACTCCTGACAGAGCTTGCACTGTAATCTATTGACTTTCCATGATTATTTCCCTGCATTGCTCTGCTTAACCTTCTTATCCAAATTTCATAATCTACAGGATAAGGAGTACCACATAGGCTGTCAACATAGTCGGCAAATGCTTTCAAGAGAGCAGATATTTCTCCTAGCTGTTGTTGTATGTATCTTTGTGCCCAAGACCTTTCTCTCCATTGCAAAGCAGCTTCTATTGAGTCTAGTTGTTGAGGAGCTCCGCTGCATAAATAGTAGAGGAGGTAAACGAGGCTTTCTGCATCAGATGCTGGACAGAGCTTTCCTTCTTGCAAAGCATAAGTGGAAGAGAACTGAAGATTGATGGCAGGGCTGTCCCTATCCTCCAGTACTGCATGCCCCCAATCAACAAGGACATAAAATGAGCCTCTCTCTGCATCCATCACACGTATTACATGTTGAGGACAGATGTCTCCATGCTGAATAGAAGCTGATCCTGCATTTTGCAATGCAGACAAGATATCATGACAACACTGTAGAGCTTCGTCTGAAGTAAAAGCGCCATCTCTTGCAATTATGCTTGATAGAGGCTCTCCAACAGGAGAATATACTAATACCGGAGTTCCACACCAGGGATGGTTACAGCGTCCACCAGGACTCTGTTTGAAGCATGAACCAGGGTGCATCACCTTTCCAGAAGCAACCAGCTGAGGTAGATACATGCTAGATATGCCCCTCTGTTTTAGGACATTCAAAACTTTTGTTTGTCTCTGTACTTGATACCACATACTCATATCTTCCCATGAAGGTGCGAGCTGGGAGGGATGAGCACCTACATAAACAGCCAACAGCATGCTTGGGTCTTCCAGAGAAGTTGCACTGTACAAGAAATTCCTTCCATCTCTGGATATATCATGTATCTGAAAGCCCATTTGTCCCTGTGAATCTTCCAACCATATAACAGTGCCTACCTCAAGTTTCATCCGCTCCTTTTCCTTTGAAATAATAGATTCTAATTCATCCTCAATTTCAAGAATCTCTCCATACGTCCGGTTATTTCGATGGTAGTCAAATGAATTACTTCCATTGCCATGCGTTTCACTGAGACGGCTCTCAATCCTCCTCTTTTGGAGTCGCATACTATGATTTGCAGCCAACTCAGAAATGGATTTTGTAGGGGGACCTTTACATTGTACAATAGAGTAAAATGTGGCCAATAGAAGATGCAATGTACCAAAATCCCCCCAGTTAGCATTCCCCATCTTATTCCAAATTCGATCCACTGGTGAGACTTTAACTTCTGCATGTTTAATCCAGTCCGCAGCACAATCATGTACCCTAGTTGTGTTTGAATCTAATTTACCCAAATCTCCGCTAATCTTTACTATTCCCCCATACTCACAATCTACCACCAACACATATACACAGTCATTGTTAACTAGTAGATGGGAATTCCTTAATCTTCTTGACAACATAATATGAAATCCATAAAATAAAGCATCTCCAACAGTGGCTACTGATAGAAATGGCTCCTTTCCTTGAGAATGATGTCCAACAGAATGCCTAAATAAGGCAAGCTCTGCAACATGGTCCCACCGCGCATGTGAATTTGTATCATCTTTTACTAACAAAGCAGCTCCGCATAGATCTCCTACTTTTCCCCTTACTATTGCCTTTTCTGCAGTGTGGAATTTGGATCTCACACCATATGGACAACTGACAGAAAAAGGCATTGATCCATCCTTACGCCAAAATGTTTTCCACAGACACTCTGCACTCGTATGAAGAAAGTCTTCAACTGCAAGATATGCATCTGCTTTATCACCACCATGAGAAGATGGTGCATAGGATGCACAAGGCATTCGAAGCAATTGTTGAAAAACAACACCTTCCAAAGCATAATCAAACTTCCGAAGTTCTTCTAGCTGAAATGGAGACTCGAAAAGAAGTCTGCCATCTACAGACTTGTCTATTTTTCCTAAGAGCCAGTCTTGAAGTTTGATTGTAAATGCTTCTTTGTCAACAAACTTCTTTGCAAAGTCTTTCAGTCCTTTAGGTAGCAATCGTCCAGTCCTGCTTCGAGGGGAACTGCCTAATTTGCTCCCCGCTGACTCATCTGATCTTCTGTCAGTGGAGAAACCTGCAAAATGTTGGTTGGAATCAAGTTGCCTAAAGATACACAACTGTACATACATTATACAACTAGATAAAGGAAAAAATCAAATTCAGCACGTTCTTCTTCTATAATTCTTCCTCAGTTCAAGAAAACTACACAATGGAAACTGCAACTTCAGCCACACAATAGTATGGAAGTAAATGACAAAAACCATTATCAAGGCAAGTTAGTGGAACGTTTGATAACTTTTAAGGTATACATATTCAAAGGTGAAAAGTGTATGATCTACATCAAAGATAAGTTTTTTGGGAGTCAACAGCATTGTAAAACTACTTAAAAGTTATGAACATAAAATGCACAATCCACACCCAGAAGTATCATCTGACCATCTGTTCAAAGAACATCACTTTAAAGGAAATAAAATTGATACTAGCTGACAAAACTTGACAACGGATATGGTGTCTCAGACTGGAACACCACCGAAAACATGCCTTCAAAACCCTCAGAAAACAGCTATTTTTTTGTAAGAAACAAAAATAACATTTTCAGACATATAGACAAATACCAATTGCTTCCTCTCAAGCCTACAGAAACAAGGATACAGAATGAAAGAAGAGAATAATTTTGTGTTTATTTGCTTCAAGAATTTTGTTTTTTTTTTTGTGTATTTTAAAACTTCTAAGTAAGCTTTTAATTTTTTTTTCACTTCATCTTTCTGCCTTGGAGGTTCTTTGTGTGACCCACACAAATCACCAGTTTGCCTTCTTTTGCTGCTAATGTTTGCTGAGGTATTCAATTATAAAACGAAAACCAAAGAACTTAAAAAGATAAGCCTAACATACAGATTTCTTCATCAACACATTTTCAGTGTATAAACACTCTATCTTTGATCATCCCAAGCTGTTTTAGAGTAAACATCCTTTCTTTGATCATCCCAAGCTCTTTCACTTACGGTGGAAAAAGGCAACCTATATTCACTGTTTTCTTTGCTTAGTTTTCTGAATTCCACATCAATTGAAAACCAAATAAGACATCTAAAAATCCTCCAGAAAACTCACCTTGCAGATTGAAAATAATTTTCCTGACCAACAAGTTGAATTTGCACTATGAATATAAGTTTATATATATAAGCCTTCAAATAGATACATCATAAAAATCCAGCGAGTTAAAAAAAATATCCTTGATAGGACACTAGTAACCTCCACACCAACAACTGAACCTAGCTAATCAAGAGTGGCCAAATACTTGACATCTACAATAGCAGTCTCATTCAACTCAAGTCAGCCTTAACAAAACAGCGAGTCTGTCAAACTCCCAATCAATAGAATAGCCAGATGTTGTATGTACAACAGTTAGTCACTTTGTTGGTCAATTGTACTTCTGAACCTCTTCTTTCTCAAATTGTTGTGCTAGGACTTAAAATCTTAATGTATTCATAAAAAATGGATCATCAATTCACTTATTATTACTAATTAGTTCATGTCAACCAATTATGATGCATGTCAATTGGCCCACTCAGTAACGGCTACATATGGATAGTTCAAAAATTCCACGTGGATTGAGACAACAAAATAACCTTTGACAGATTAATTTTAGCTTGACCCTTACGATGACAACACAATAAATGATAAGATATGTATAAATGTGCAGATGATATCATGGTGATAAAGTTGTCTTCTTTTATCTCTTGACTCATTTTCTTGTTGCTCTATACTGAAAGACTTTCACCACCACCTTCAACCTAAGTTACCACATTTGCTCCAGCAACCTTCAAAGTCTGGTTGGATTCCATACAAAGTGTGGTTCGATTTGGTACAAAGTCCAGTCCTTGTCAAATTTGCCCCAGATTCACCTGCAGAGCCACAAAATTCTGTCATACAAACCTGATCAGAATATGGAGAGAACTTGGCAGAATTTGCTGCCCACCGACCAAGCCTGAGCCAAATTAGGCCTAGTTGCCGGATTTGTCGTAGACAGACCGGATCCAGATTTGGATACGATCTGGATCCTTTAGGATCTGGGCAGGATTCTTGATTTTGCCTATCAATCCATCAAGATCTGCAGACAAGGGATCCCAACGGATCCACAGGCAGAATCAATGATCCTGCATGGATCCTCAAGAAGGATTCAAGCCAAAGCCCGAGGATCCAGTGCGGATACACGGCAATACAAGGCACAAAAACATAAAACGGTGGGCCCAAGTTAAATTTTTTATGTTTTTTTTTGCTTCAAACCCTAAATACAACCCTTTTATTCGTGATACAAGTTCATTTCCTTTCACATTTGCTCTCTTCATAGTTGCTAGTTTGTAGTTTTTTAGTATCTGTGTGTGTGTGTGTGTGTGTGTGTGTGATATACACACACGAATCATAATTGGGAAAAAAAATCCTGAATCCACAAAACCAATTCACGTGCCCAAATTGGACTGGTTTCATGAATCGGCAACCAAGAAATTATGTCTCAAAACAATATTTTGACATTTTAAAAGAATGTATTTGACTAATTTGGTTTATTCAACCTTCCAACCCTAAAAGTGACCACTAAAAAGGCCAAAAAGAATGGTTTATATGCAATTTTTGCATTAGTGAGTGAAAAAGAGAACTCGCTTATGGAGGAAATCCAAATTGACAATAGGTAAAATCCAAATTGACGATTATAGAGGAATTTCCTTTAAAAAGCTATGATATCTTTGAACCAGGGCTTAAAATATGAATCTTAAATTTTGATCTAGCTTGGTTAGAAATCCTTTAACCAATACAAAATAGCAATTAGATAATTGCACTTACCTTCTAATGATTCCTTTCATTCTCAAACTGTCCCCTTGATCTGGAATATGTTCCATACATGTGGTCAAGCAAGTGAATCATGTTGTTAAAGACAACATTTGTGGGTTTGTTTTCGACTTCAAAGCAATGATAACTTTAATGAGCATGTTGAACAATATCCTTTGCTCAAACCAAGCAAAGTTTCATTATTGTATTCTTGGACAACATGTTACTCTGTAGCATGGATTACAAGAATCCCATTAACATTTTAAATACCATTGGAACTTCTTACAGAACATAAATTAGATGCTAAGTTATCTAAACGTGAATTCTTCAAGAAAGCAATTTAGGATTTAGAACATATAATCTGAAACAAAGGGATTAAAATGGACCCTGTGAAAAGAAAGGCTTAATGAGATCAACCAAACCTAAGGGTAGAAATAAACTTCAAAAAAAATGACACCTGAAGGATTTTACAGAAGATTTGTCCATAGATTCTTCACAATACCCCTACCTCAGGATTTATTAGGTAATCACAAGACTTTTAAGTGGAAAAAATATAATTAAGTGTTGATCTATCACTCTGTTATCATCAACATTATACTTGCCTAATTCTATTGGTAACAAGGACTTGAGGCAAGAACGTATACATATTATGTGAGTTAATAAGGAGAATCCAAGAAAAAACACAAAATTGAACTTAAATAAGAATATTTTCAATTAATTCTGAACATATATCATGTATATTTAACATTGATACTTACCAGAACCACTCCTCCTAAAGCTTCCGTCTCTACTAAGTGCCCGAGGTGACTCTAGAACATTTTGATGATGACCTGCAATCAAATTTAGATAACCAATAAGCTCGCAACATTGTATATAACATTCCATTGAAGTAAAAAAATATTCTGTTTTGAAGTATTCAGGCGATTTTGTACATTCTAATCACAGATGGAAAATTTACAATATGCCATATTTGGTCAGTAAGCTTTTTATCTAGTTACCCCTATATCTATGTTTTCGATCTCTAGCAAAATCATTGACAACAAGACCTGGCTTCCAACAGTACAAAGGGATGCGATAGCAAACTAGCATTATTTCTTCATACAGTTTTGCTACAAAACCTCTACGGATACAATGATATGATTAAGGTTCATATAGAATTGATTATCACAAATTTAGTCAGGTCAAGGAAGTAACTCAAGTTTTAGATCTTTTGCATTTTTTTAATCATTTCTGGCTCTTCATTACAACAGGCAGTAGAAACCTCAAGAACTATATTTGCTGTACATAGTTTAAATCAAACAGTTTAAATTACTAACTTGAAAGACCATAAATATACTTCTGCAAGTTTGAACAAATTGGTTGCCACTCTTTTAATTTTTAAAAGATTAATCAAAGCCAGTGCATCACTTAAAGGGACACTAAACAAAATTTCAGATAAACATAAATGTATCCCTAGATCTCTTTTCTATGTGAAGAGAGATAGCACAAGATACATTTGTGAGTTCACTGAACTCTACTTGTCTGCTACCAAGGTTTCTGAGCAGATTTCCAAGAAATTCATGATTGAATAAGGCGATGATGAAGTTTCGAGGAGAGGATGCTCTTTTGAGAACCACTGTCCGGTTTAATCTCTACTTCAGTATATTCTTTCATTTCATGAAAAGATTTACTCAAATTTTACATTTCCCACTTCGTCAAGCATTATGATCACTTTTATCAGGTTTTTAGACATTAGCAAGCTCTTCCTGATTCTTTTAATTTCTGGATGCTGTACTCAGACACTTCTCTAGTGAATTCATTGTATACTTGTTGATATGGTCTAGAGAAATTATCCATGTGAAGTTTAGCTGATGTCACATGGT